>JAGSMP010000075.1:1647500-2170000 GCA_029286625.1 Parnassius orleans | reverse complement strand
ATATAGGAAATATAGGTATATGACTATAGCATAGTTTAAAGACACTCTCTTTAAAATGTGACTATAGCAAAATATCACGACACGATGTAAGTCCGCAGTGCCGGCGGTTATTTGCGGCTACCGCTGCACAGGTAGGCAATTAGCAGAATCGCGCACGCCTCGATGTCCTCGCGCTCTACTGTCGTAACCGCGGGAGACGCGGACGCATGGCGGCGTGTCTTTTACTGGCAATTGATTCATCGCAGAAAACTCACCTTGTGCCCACCCGACTTGTGATGATCTCCCGCCAAGTTTGCGGGTGTTACCGCCTCCGCTACGGGCAAAGGAATCCGCAGAAAACGGTGTTCTCATGAGTTTAAAATAAAATCGCAACTCCATACCGGTGCAGGCGCGAGTAAATATCGCTCCGTGAGTTCTTAGTCTTAATCTTTTGCTTCCGTAACTCCTGAGCAAAAAAAACGTCACTAAACGCTCTGATAGTATTAGTTTATTATTACATTATTAAATAATATGAAATTATGTGAATATACTGATAAAAAGAGCGGTGCATGATTATGCCTAAAATCATAAACCCGTGTAATCTTGTAACGCTCTTAGAATTATAACTAATCGGCTTTTGTCGTGGTAAATTCCGTAATGACCTTCGTTGGTCACAGCATAATACTACCTCATTGGAAATTGTACTATATTGATACGTAAGAGTTCAGCGTCATTGCTTATGAATGAAGTAATGTGGGGAAATCTGTACATTGGCATATTTCGTTTTAATTAATTTGATAGTATTTATTTCAAGATGTTTTGCTGTAAATAAGCTACAGTTTAATTATTAAGGCGATGCTTACGCGCATGTTTACCCTCCCCATCAGTGGAGGCAGATGTCGTAAAACCAATTTCTTATCCGGAGAACGAGTTCTAAAAAGAAACTAAGTTTTAATTATAAACGCACGTTTCGCCTCGTTGAGATCCACAATGGTAAGTACCTTAGATTTTTAATGCATGTTAGTGATTAAATGCGAACATGCATTTTAAGCTTGGTTTGAGTATTTAAAGAAAGTATCCATCCATCCATCCATCCATTACAGCCTATAAAAGTCCAATGGTGACAATAGGCCTCCCCTAAAGATTGCCGAATAGGGCGGATCCATAGTTGCCACGCTTGGCAGGCGGGTGCGCAACCGCATTTTTTTATTATTTTGCGTTGTTTTCAGGAAGTTGCTGCTGCCCATCTTCTGTTTCAGTTTCCCTCTGTCGCCTCTTACAACACCCATGGAACTATATGGGGTCGTGTATATTCTTACACCGTTGCTATACGGTATAAAAAGAGTATTAGTAGTGTCAACAGCTTTGCTGGTATTACATACATACATTAACTCAAACGCTTGTCACCTAAAAGGGTATGCAGAGACTATGGAAATCCATTTAATATGATCCTCACATACTTCTCTTGCTTCTATCAAGTTCATATATCTACGCATGACATGAGCGTTAGTTAAGGGTACTCTTAATATGGCCCATTTTCAGTATATCCCCAATTTAGTCAATCTTCCATTCACTTCTTCAGCATAAATTTGCTTTTGTCTCTTTTCTAATTCATTCTCTCTACGTGTCCAAAACACAGGAGCATTCCTTTTTTTAAACCTGGTTACAACATCTTTTGCTGCATTGCTGGTATTCTTTAATAAAAATGTTCATTTTTGTCTTAAGAGTACAAAAGATTCGATGAGAAAAGTATGTTTACCTTTATGCTAGTGCGATAGCATTAAAATCCATTTTGATATAAATATATGTTAAATTCAGTTATGTTCAATATATTTTCGTTTGTTCGTATATCCTTTTATTTTTTACCCTCATTCCCAACAATATATTATATGAATATTTATTTAATGAATTTCAAAATTTGTGTCAGTTAATTTACATCTTCACATAATTTAAAATATACTGTTTATTAAAGTAACAACTGCAAGACATTAATTTAACTTATTGAGAAGATTATACCATACCATACTGAATAGGCAGGGTGGTGAACGCCGAGCTGATAAGTTTACCCTGGCATTGCTGCTCCTCATTACCAGTATTTTTGTTCTGATCGTTTGAGTTAGTTGGGTTTGATTTATTCATCAGTGTGTCGAGACCCGTCTATAAACAGCAAAGTGCAGCATTAGATTTGGTTAGTATCACTTGAGAATAAGTGCCCTCTTTTATTCTTCCTTATGTCACGCTCTATTTTCTATTAAGGGAGCCACATTTTCACTGCAATATGTGGTTGCAAAAGTGTTGCCAGCAATGTCAGCAAATACATTGCAATATATAGCAATATATTTGCACAATTTTTATGCCGTTTTCAGTGTTGTCGAACGACCGCTCCGCCATCAAAAATACTGCAATATTGCCGGGCCAGTTCTCTCTTTTCATTTATCGACATAACATCTACATTTCTGTCTAAAGCGATGTGAAGTTTGCTGGTGATGACCACGAAGGTTGCTATATTCGTCCTTTCTGGTCTCTATGATTACTTATTTATTCTTATATGCTTGATTAAGTATAAATTGAAATGGCAAAAATTTCTCGAATAAAAGAATTGTTAACTAATATGATTAAAAGTAATTCGAAGTCACTTTTCCTCCGTAATCTATATAAATAAAGTGAAAGAGGTTTGGAATTTTTTCTTTTTATAGGATCGGGTGACAAACGAGCACACAGTCCACCTGATGGTAAGTGGTTGCTGTGACCCATAGACATCTACAACTATCTTCAATAAAGAATCAAAATGCAGATGCGTTGTCACCCGTGAGGACTAAGATGGAATGCCTCTTTTCCAGTAAAAAGGATCTCCGGTACTCTACACTCACCATACGAAACACAGCAGCGTTAGGCTGCCATTTTACGTTGGTATTCTGTGAGAGCGTGGTCCTTCCCCGGTCGAGCCGACCCATTCGTGCTACAACTATACCAGTAATATAGCTGCAGCATGGCTCTACCACGTTAAAGTTTAATAACAGTTGTGCGCGCATCACGGAAAAACTACTGGATAGATTTCAATTAGGTTTCCTAAGTTTTATTTCTTAGACACTTGGCCCTTATCTAAAAAATAAATTATTGCGATATCTTCATCTATACATCTACACAAATAAATAAAATTTATGTGTCTGTTTGTAATGGCAAAATAACAGCTTTTTACTAAATGCATATGAAAGAATATATGGTACTTATAACAAAAACACAATTTTTAAAATTGTTGTCTGTCTGTCTGTTTGTTCCGGCTAATCTCCGAAACGGCTGGACCGATTTTGACGGCACTTTCACTGGCAGATAGCTAATGTTATAAGGAGTAATTAAGGCTACTTCTATTCTAGAAAAGAATTAGGGTTCCGCGAAAAGAAATTAAAACCCATATAATCCAATCGTAATCCACGCGGACGAAGTCGCGGGGAAGAGCTAGTTTAATATAAAGTTATTAAAGTTTAAGTCACTAGTTACACGCCTTACCATCAAGTAATCTCGGCACATTACTTGATGGGGAAAGCTTGCGCATCGCTGTAGGAGTCTGACTAGGAGCGGCGATTTGTCAACCCCATCAGTGCCCCTGTGGTAGCAGCGTCGACAAGTTTGGGCTCCACGGACTTTCTTGTAAGAAAAGTGCTGGTAGGTTTTCACGGCACGGTTCTTTGAACGATGTGATCCGAAGGGCTCTTGTCTCTATAAATGTTCCCTCGGTTTTAGAGCCTTGTGGAATATTTAGAGACGATGGCAGAAGACCCGACGGTATGACATTGGTCCCTTGGGAGAGAGGTAAAGCCCTAGTGTGGGATGCTACTTGCGTAGGCACTTTGGCGGCCTCTCATCTCAGGGGTACCTCGTTTAGAGCCGGGACGGCATCAGAGGCAGCTGAACTGAGTAAGTGGCGCAAATATGAATCTCTGAGAGATGACTACATATTTGTGCCATTTGCTGTAGAGACTATCGGTCCGTGGGGTCCACGTGCGGTGAAGTTCCTAAAGAAACTCCATCCACGGCTGGTCGTTGCTGCTGGTGATAAGAGGGCTGGCTCTTTTCTCGCTCAAAGGCTAATTATAGCCATTCAGCGGGGAAACGCAGCCAGCGTTTTTGGCACGATACCACGGGGAGTAGGACTATTTGATAATTAAATTACTATAATAAAATATTGTATATTATGTTATATAAATAAGAATTACATGTAATTTAAAGTTTTAAGAAACAACGATTTTTCTACGGGGGTTTTCACACGGTCAACTGTACGTCGCTTGCTCTCGCGTTACCAACCCAGATAATTCATATATTTTTGCTACAAACGGAGCAACAAATAACATTGTTTACAAATAAATCTTGTCTTTTTGATGTTTTTTCCTTCGCACATACGAAAACTTTGTTAATATATCAAGCAACGTGGACGAAGTCGCGGGTATCAGCTAGTATTAAATAAATACATGTATAAACTCCTGTAAAGTTTATCAATAATTGTTTATTACGGCATAATCTTTAACTAATATTACCTTGTGTTATTTAAAGTATCACGCCTATTGAAGCAAGGTCGAATCCACGTTCTTCTCCGTTTATTTTTCTTTTCGTTTTTTAAAATAATAAAAGACACTGCAACACGAATGGCTAATAATTAGCCATTGTTGCCCCTAACTGTAGCCCATGTAGAAGGCAAGCGTTATAGGCCATACTGTTGCAGATACTCGTATGTTGCCGAGATATACACATTCTGACATTAATATACATGTAAAACATTGCAACGATGGCCGGGCTATGTTTAAAAATATTGCAGCCAAATTTTGCAGTGAAAATATGACCCGTTTAGAAGCAGCTTTAAATAAACAATAAACATCAACTTCTGTCCAAATTTATTCAGAACAAACATTTGCACATTAATATAGTAAAAGTAATGTTTTCTTATGTTTACGCGAACACTACATTTAAATAAAACTAGATTTTACGGATTTTAGAGCCATGCTGCAGCTATATTAGTAGTATAGTTGTAGCACGAATGGGTCGGCTCGACCGGGGAAGGACCACGCTCTCACAGAATACCAGCGTAAAATGGCAGCCTAACGCTGCTGTGTTTCGTATGGTGAGTGTAGAGTACCGGAGACACTTTTTACTGGAAACGAGGCATTCCATCTTAGTCCTCACGGGTGACAACGCATCTGCATTTTGATACGTAATCGAGGATAGATGTAGATGTCTATGGGCCGCAACTACCATTTACCATCAGGTGGACTGAGTGCTCATTTGTCACCCTTATCCTATAAAAGAAAAAAAAGTTACGGAGCATTAGGTGTTTTATTGAGTTTTTATGTCACGTTAAAATTGAGCTCAAATTTTTCGTTATCACGTCACTTTAAGGGGTGAGCTTTGTATGGAAAATAGTAACGAGTAAGTCGGTAGATAAGGCACGCACGGACGCCATTGCAAATTTCATCACGCCCTCAATGTGGCTTTGTGCGCGTCATATAAATAAATTCAGTACGACTTAGGAATTTATGTTTACGTAAAATTATGACTGAGCATGGCGTACATAATTTCAATGTAAACCAACACCTTTTTTGCTATACGCACATTCAGTGCAAAACTAAAAAAAATGCAAAATATAATATTATTTATAACTGAGAATTTTCTAGAATTTAACGCATTTCAGCAACATATTCCTTAATCATTATAAAAAGGTCAACTTAAGGACTACGAAATTCACGACTTTCAAAGAAATCTAATTAAACTAGCAAAACAAACCTGCTGTTCTGTATATTGGTTAAGGAAAATGGATTCGAAATAGATAAGTGGCAACGATATGTACCTTCACTAGGTAGTAGGACTCCTCTTTGTGCCTTGTGATTTGAAGCTTGAAAGGCAACTATGTTTACTTTCAAGCTTCAAATCTTAAAAGTTAAGACAGCCACAGTGTAGGCTTCATTGAGTCAATCTTAAGTTTTTAAATTATGTAACTAAATTCGTAAGAAATCTGGAAAACGGTTTTGAATAAAAAGATCTAAGTTACAGCGAATTAAAAGCTAAATAGCTACGTCCCACAGGCCACACTCTAGTGATGCTGCACCGCTGATGCGGCGGTGGTGAAGCTGCGTGAGGAGAGAAGTGTCGATATCACTTTGAGCCGTTCTCCCTACTCTCCTAGGCAAAGACATGGTCAGCGGGCACCATGTGACTTTAGTTAGCGCGAATCAACATAACCCATCAAACATTACTCTGTGTAAAACAAGGAATATTTGCCGCCGCCTATATTTAGGGGTTGATCGTTAAGTGGCGTTGGAAGAATATCCATTACCCTATATCATTCCGGGAGTGTCGTGAGAGGCGACAGAGGAAACTGAACCAATAGATGGGCAGCAGTATTTTCTTGATATCAGTTGTATCGGTACAAATAATAAATTAAACATCAGTTGCCAATCCGTTTGTTTGAAGAAATAAATCCGGATAGATGGAAGCCCTATATAGGCGTAAACGAGATGGTTATGCCGGGATCTCTCGGGATCCATATTTTTTTCTGGCATTTCCAATATTCGCCGTTAGAAAAGGGGTAATGGATTCTATTACGCCGCCACCACACGGCAAAATAGAATAAATATTAATATAATAACATAATATAATTATTATTCTACGTATAACTATCTCTAATACTTATAGGGCAAAGTAATAGATATAAAGATAAAGTGGGTGACTGAGTGCAGACTGTGTGACGCCGCTACGCTGCCGTTTTCCCGGCATAGTCCGCATGATGAGTACTAAAACTACAACTAAAAACCCGCTTTACGACCTACTTGTGGAAATTACTTAGAAGGATATCCAGCCTGCGTTTAATCCATAGAACCATATTCCTGTTTTCCTATCTTATCTCTTTGGATAAATATACTAGAGTAAATATTTATTTTACGATAGAAACTAGTATCTATCACTGACATGTTCCTAAGTTTTGATTTATTACTAAATTAATTATTTAAAAACCTAGAAATCTTTTAAATTACTAAAACTGCCTAGTTATACCGCCGACATCCAGCAAACTTTAACAAACATAAAAATAAAATAAAAACATACAGACATTAACCACAATTCTCCTTATATTGTTTCAAAAAATTAAATAAAGCGGTCTAATTTTGGAGGAAGAAACAGGGGAATATCGATGATGATTTCGTTAATTTTTCATAGGTATTATCAATCCGAGTTGCAGTTGTCTCTCTCAGTTGTCTAGCTCAGTCGTTCGAGCAAAGAGTGACGGCGATAGATCGTTAAAAACCTATTCTCCCAACTTCTTGCAGTCCTAATATTCCCCTAACAGTCAATTACTTGCTTTCATAAATATGCTCCGATGCTGCTGATATGCTGTTCTCTATCGTATTTCCGAAAGTATCACAGTATCATAACAAAAAGGAGAGTAATATAGAGTTCACGTAACTTATTCTTACTTACACCCATCAAGTAAGGACTCGTACGTCCTGGTCCTATCCTATGTAAATTTCAATTTTCAACCAGATCGAACGATATTTTTTAAATAATCAACATATTTATACCAGCAATGATCTGTACACGCATGCGGCTGGCAGCGGATACTACAAGCCACAGATATCTGAAAGAGATGAAGCTAAAGATCAAGCTAAGTGGCGCACTTTAGGAGAGATCTATGTCCAGCAGTGGACTACCGCAGGATGACGATGATTATGAAAATAATATTGTAAGATGTTAATTTGATACACCTTAAAAGGTTTTCTATAGGATGATAATGATAACATATCTGTACTAAAATATTAATGAATCTGAGATGCAAAATGATACATAATATAAAAGAAATTAATTTTGTCTTGTTTTATTATTTATATCAATGAATTTCACGCATTCAATACTTAGAGGAATTTGGAATGCATATATTATCTTATCTTACTCACTTATGATTCCTGTATGCTCGATTATTTTTTTAAATAAAAATCATACTATAGGACTAGAGTGAAACATTTAATGGCAGTGAATTTTTCCTCAAATTTCTTTGAAACTTTAGCAAGGTAGTCGGGGCGTTGCCTACGGCTGTCGCTGCGTAGGTCGATAAAGTTATTTAATATTAAGAAACGCTCTGCCGTTAGCGATACAGCTCTAATCTCGTAATCGATTGGAGCTGTATCGCTAACCAAGATAATAATTAAATTAAATTTAAAGTTAAATTGAGATTTGCAAGTTTAATTAAACATGATTTATGATGTTTAAACAAAAGATCAAGAATTCATTTAAAATTAAGTAAATCTCAATAACGAGTACGATTTAATTAAATCCTATTTATTTAATTATATTAGTAGCAGTACCAAGTTTTTAAAACATATTGAGTCCGAAAAATGTTTTTTATGTAGGTATGCAATTTTTGAAAAGAAATACTTTTAACTGGGTAAAGCCACGCTGCAGCTATATTATTATTGTAGCACGAATGGGTCGACTCGACTGGGGAAGGACCAGATGGTACTTACAGAATACCAGAATACAAGGACTTAATACCTGATGGTTCTTACGTAAAATCGCAGCATAATGCTGGTGTGTTTCGTATAGCGAATGCAGGGAACCGGAGCACCTTTTTACTGGTAACTAAGTATTTTGTCTTAGTCCTAAGGGGTGGACGGTATCACATCTACATTTTGATTTATATAAGTATAGATTTAGGTGTCTATGGGCCACTGAAACCACGGAGATTTTGAAACACTGTCCTTGTTGTCAGGCAGTGTTACTCTTAAATAAGATATATATTTTTATTTAACTTTATTGATTATTATTTATAGATCTACCATTTGATACTTCGTAAACAATTTATTACTAATGAATAAAGAGATTGATTGACAGATTACAGGTATATCCTAAAGCGGGGATATTTAGTTGTAAGCATTAGATAAAATGAAAATCTCTCTCTAACTCACTGCTATGCGTCACATGTAATCTATATAACTTAGGTCTGCAAATTATTGAAATGTTTATTTCATTATCTCTCAGTTGCCATAATATTACAAGTACTTTCTTAAAAACTCACTGGTTTATGGCAATTTAAAAATTTACTGATATTATGTGTTTTATTTTTCAGTCTACGAAACGTCTTACGTGGTAGAGCCTCGCTGTAGCTATATTATGGTTGTAGCATGAATGAGTCCGCTCGACCGGAGTAGGTCCACGCTCTCACAGAATAGCAGCTTCATGCTGCTGTGTTTCGTGTGGCGAGTGTAGAGAACCGGAGACCCTTTTTACTGGGAACGAGGCATTTCATCTTAGTCCTCAGGGGTGACAACGCATCTGCATTTTGATTCTTAATCGATGATAAATGTAGATGTCTATGGGCCACAGCATCCAATTACAATCAGGTGGACTGTGCGCTCGTTTGTCACCCTATACCTATACTATAACCGTAATAAACGTAAATATAAACATAGCCCAAATGTCAAAAAATCTTGCATCTACGCAAATTCCTTTGGACATAAATACGTTAAAAGCATTTTTTACGATATTTTCATTTGAAGCTACCATGTTCTCTTTTAACTTTTTTAATATAATTGCCGTGACAGGTTGATTCGAAGAACGTAGCCCAAATCAATTTCGCTTTAGTTCTAAATTATCCGTACACCCCAGGGATATACTAGTATTTTTATAATCATAAAAAGGAAATTGATTTTTAGAATCGCGTTCTGATGCCAGTTCAGTTCAATATTTACTATTTATAACGGCGAATTAAATAGTCTTATATGATAAAACTGATAAATTATAAAATCATCTGGTTTTAAATAAAATATTTCGTAATTATTTTTTATATTTATGCGGACACTGCACATTGAATAAAATAAATTCTTAAGGACCGTACTGCGTTTAATATAACTTATTAACACGCTTTTATTGGCTTCGCGTGTATCTATCTATCTATCTATCTACCCATCTATCTATATACAGGGTTATTTTTTAAAGAGTAGCCAAATTTTCAACTTAAGTTCAAATATGATATAACGTAATGTGATTTAAGGGTAACAACGTGTTTGCCTACCGATCGACCCTTACGAATGTGTGCGTGCGCAGTAAAATCAGTTAAAACAATGCATTACCACGCATTTGGAATATAAAAGATAAAAAAGGACCGAATGTTTGACATTTTTTTAAATTAATTTTTCTTCACTATTAGCTAATAATTATTCTGAACCTTCTCTACAAAGGTCGGTTATTGCAAAATAGCCCTGTATGTAACGGAATATTTTATTATTAATGTAATTTTCACCAACTTGTAGACAGCCGATTGACTTGAAAATTTGCCCTCGTATCAAGGACCAATGACAATACAATAATTTAATAACTTTATTCTAGTATCACCAGGATAAAATAAAATAATTATCAGGATCAGCACAGCGTGTTGCTTAAGTTTTTTTTTAGCTTTTATATTTTTTTATTTATAGCCTAGTAGTCTTATTCAAAACATTTTGTATTTTACCTGTTTTTGTATTATCAACATCCTAAGCGTGATATAAAAGAATTTTGTGTAATTGTTATAAAAGCTTTTTATATTGCGTACTTACATATATTTGCAGAGATAATGGACTATTTACGTACCTGTAGTAGGCGATAACAAAATTGTCAATATTAATCCTTTTCTCTTGATCACGTTTATATTATCAAAGAATTTTTCAAATCTCAAATGTATTTATAGTACTTTCAAAACATAAAGTTTAAATGACATTAAGATACCTATTTATTATGAAACTTAGTTAATTGTCGTGGTAATCTATATGAAAATCTTTATTAACACAATATCTACGATATAACTTGATTGCGGCCACCATTACCGATGCAATGGAATAGCATAGGTAATTGTGGGGTGTTATGTTTACATAATGCGAAGGTGAAATATTCAAGACGGTTATCCATATATTTCAGTCATAGTTCAAGGATCAAAAATGTTTATAAAGGCAAATATCAGTTTCTATGTGACATCATTTCCTTTTAATTTACCCTTTTAAAATAATATTTACAGCTTTGAGAGTAGATAAACAAGAGAATTGAAGATTTTAAGCAATAAACGTCAGGTTCGTAATAGCAAAAGAACTTGTTTACGTCATACTTGGCCTGACTTGGCGAGCGAAAACGTACGCTATTGATTTAAAACATGAATAGGAAATGCAAACGAGGGAATATGTTTCGTATTAACAGTCAGTATTGAAATACACGCGTCATATTGCAAAATTTAATTAATTATTTAAAAATGGCTTTGAGCATGTTAATAGCAAAGTCAATTAAGCGTAAGTTTAAATGGCTTCGAGAGATGAAAGAAAATTTGATTTCAATTTTCGCGATGAAACGTTGCGATATGGAAATATTCGATACCTGTTTTTATTATAATTTAAATTGAAAGCTTTGATAATGACAAAATTTAAAAATATATAATAAGTAATAACTATTGTACTAGTTCTGGCCCGGCGCTTCGCTTCTAGGAAATTTAAATGACATCGCAGTATTAAAATTTCCACCGTTCAAGCTCCGCTAATCGTTTGGAAAACAAAATAAGCTTTTGCTTTGCTTTTGCGTATTATAAAGTCTACTCATGCAACTTTGCTACGGACTATTATACCGATTTTCACGAATGCCCAATCTTCCTTCATATAGAGTTATGAAAGGAAAAGTGGCTACATACGGCACAAATTCCTCCAGGTTGCTCTAATCTCTGAGAGTTATTGAGGAGAAGAAAGTTCTTGCAGTCACTTGATACTCCAACGCGAATTGGTGATCTTCACATGTTATTGGATAATCGATCTTTTGTACACTTTTTAGAAATACAAGTCTCTATTTAAGCAGTTAAAATTGTAAATGACAATTTTATGGTGTATTTTTCATTGTCGTCGTCGGCACGCACTATAGTTTCTAGTATGCTTAGTAACTTAAGGCTAGCGTATGAACTTTTTATTAATAGTGATTTTTTTATAGTTGGTAACATTTGCTACATTCATAATCTGTTAAACATATGTATAATGCTAGTTCTATTATAAACGTCCTTTAGCAAGACAATCTGATATTGGTTCTGACATAAAGATACCAAAACAATTCATTACAGACTTTATCTTCTTCGCCATAATGTTATTATTTCCTTCACTTAAATCAAATCTAAAACATTGGATAGCAAAGTTGTATGTAACTTCTTAACTGGTTTTCATGGCAGTTTGATCTATTTCTAGATTATTTTCCTTTGTTCGTTCGGGTAGACAGTTGACGAAGTAACCTTTTATTAAGATGAAGACGATAAAATGAGATCCTTTTTCGCTCATGCATTTAGCCAGTCACATGTAGAAAGAACGATAATGAGAAAGAAAACATATAAACACAAATAATTTCTTTTTGATCGGATCGATTTTGAACCATTTAGGGTTGATTTTTAAATCATCATATAAAATTTATTCATTGGGGTAAAAAACAGTATAAACAAATAAAATGCTTCAATAGTTCCAAATAAAAACTGACGGTTGAAAACTCTTCCGTTAGAGTAGAAAACGGGCATGTGCCAACTACCTATTTAAATTGTTAAAGTCTGTTTCTAGTGCAGGCGGAAAAATGATCAACGACACATCGTATTATATTTGCACCGAAAGAAAACGATACCTGTCGCTTTCCATACATTTCTTTATTGCTAACGCTTAGCAACGCGTTTATTAGTACGGGATATTGTGAGCGATGCGGCCATTAAGAGTTAATAGACCGGTTCTTCTAAAGACATTGCTTTTGAAAATAGTGACACTGAAGAAGACTTATAAGAGTAAAACACGTAAAAGACAAATATACATTTATCTTCAATTGGAATCAAAATGCAGATGCCTTGTCATCTATTAGGACTAAGATGGAATGCCTTACGAATACGAAATCGAAAATTACGATAAAAATCTTAAGTGTTACGCTGGTATACGAGTATGAGAGCTCTCGAGATATGAGGGGCATTCAATGTATTCTCGGTATTAGGGTGATTTGCTAATAATGTAGGTAATTAAAAAAATCATTAGCTAACGACACAAGCTGAGGGTATAAATATGAAATTTCATCTTGATAACTTCATTACTTCTTATGTAACCTTCAGTCATAGACGACGGGAATAACTGACCCGACAACGTTGAAAAAAATTGAACACCTGATTAAATTCCTCACTAAACAAGGCGAAACTCAAAAAAATCATGAAGAAATGGTGGCCGTTTACGAGGCTTCTGTTCCTTCAATGTTTCCTTCACTAGATAGTTGAGGAACTGGTTTTTATCAAATTTAAATTCTTTATTTTGGATAAAATATATAACTAAAAATATTTTTGTAAGTGTTAAGACTATATATATTGATAATACCTTATTAGCTGTTCAACAGCAGACAATTTTTTTTTTTAATTTGTCATTTTGTTTATAAAATTAAACTGACAAAAAACGCATTTACCTTTTAAAATATAAGTAACATTTTTTAAAAATGTGAAAAATATACTTTAAATGAAAAATAAAACATTATTTTTAATTATTATGATCAATAAAATAAAAATTGATCACCTTCGTTACTTAAAATAATTGTATAAGAACACATTTCTACGTGTTTTTGTGGTGGCTACGCAAGTGCTACGAAGATGGTTATTTTGTAATAAAATAGTAAAAGTAAGTAAATTAAAGTAAGCTAGTGCTCAGAAAAGTAAAAAATGTTTTTGTATTTAATTAACTACTTACTTTTTTTAAACTAGCCATGTCCGCGACTTCGTTCGCATATAATCTTTTTCATATAGTGTTGTAAAGCAAACTAATTGGTAATTTACTGTATTTGAAGTTTTATTATTTTCAACCCAATTCCATCGCTGTTTCAAACCAAATAATAATATATTCAATCCTACAAAGTTTAATTTCATCATTAAAAAAGCGGTGTCTGACTTGAACATCAAGGATCTTGTACAAAGAAAATACAAAGCATCAAGTTAGAAAGTGGTTGACAATTACTGAATTAATTATGTACATAGCTTCAATGATTACGTGTTATTTCAGGTGTTTTGGATTGCAAACTTCAAAGACAAGGTAGGAAAGGTTAGTCATTACGACATTTTCGGAGGCAGAAGTAAAAAATTAGACAAAATCAGTATTTTGAATCTTTAAAGCAAGCTTTAAAATTATCTCCGTATTTAATTTTTAATAATAATCCAAAAGGAATCACCAGGAGTTTTTTTTAGAATAAAGGTAATAAACAAGCACACAGTACACCTGTAAGTGGATGCTGTGGCCTATAGACATCTATATCTATCCTCAATTAAGAATCAAAATGCAGATGCGTTGTCACTACTGAGGTCTTAGATGGAACGCATCGTTTCTAGTAATTAAAAGGGTCGCCAGTTCCCTACACACTACACTAAACACTGCATTACGTTTACGTCTTGCATTGATAGATTAGGATAAGTTTTTTTTTATAAGGGTGACAAGCGAGCACACAGTCCACCTGATGGTAAGTGGTTGCTGTGGCCCATAGAAATCTACATCTATACCCTTTTGCGAATCAAAATGCAAATGCGTTGTCAGCCGTGAGGATTAAGATGTAATGCTTCTTTTTCAGTAAAAAGGGTCTCCGGTTCTCTACCCTCACCATACGAAACACAACAGTATTAAACTGCTATTTTACGCTGGTATTCTGTGAGAGCGTGGTCCATCCCCGGTCGAGCCGACCCATTCGTGCAACAACCATAATACAGTTGCAGCATGGCGCTCCTTCAGTTATATACAATACAATATCTCACTTTATGCGCCTAACAGACGGCGATATTTTAAAAAATCTTCTGCGCGCATACTAGCTTTACATCACAACGATTGGTATATGAGTTTTTTGGTCTATGAGTACTTACAAGATCAGCAGCAATTATAATGACACATCAAAATAAAAGAAAACACAACCCGAGTTTTTGCTCGTCATAGTCGGATAAAAGTAAGGAATTATGTTGACATAATTTGTTATATTGTTACATAGAACATTGTGCTGCACAACCTAAATTTACTAGAGGTTTCTACATTATCTGAATTCAGATAATAAGGGTAGCTGCCCAGGTCCTAAAATAGATATCGCGAAGATATATAATTGTTCGAACATAAAACACCACTATTGTGAAATTCTTTCTCATTCAAATGCATTCTTAGATTTTTGTGAGTTCATTTCCAAAAAATACCATGTACAGAAATCGCCCCTTTAGGTTTATTATAGCATTAACTGGCCAAGCAGACGTTTTTCTGCCTTTTCCGACGACCCTTGGTACTATGAAAAATCTTTAAAGTCGAAACAAAATATTGGTGGTCACTTATCGGGATAAAAACTATCATATCTCTCAAGTTGGAGTAAGGAATACATTTCATTAAAATTGGTTGAGCGTTTTCGGAGATTAGCGTGAACGAACATCGTGACACGAGATTTTTTTATATTAAGATATAGATATGGTATGTTTACTTTAAATATTATATCTAGCTTGTGAAGCTCTTTTCTTTGAGGACTATCTGAGTTGGTACAATCTTTCTGCTGCCAAGTAGTCACTATACTGTTTTCTGGTTTAAATAGATAAAGAGTCTGTTTATTACAGACTGTAAGTGACAACGTATTTTAGATCTTCATTGTTGTTTTACTCTCACATAATAGAAATATACTAAAATATACGTGTTATTTTCCAGTCAGTTGATTCACGATGAAAATAAGATACTTATTTTTATCTTATTCTATATAATAAATGATATTATGTTCAAAACTTGAAGCCTCCAAGTTTTGAACATAATACACAACTCATAAAAATAAATTTATGTGATATTTTCTACCACACATATATATTTATTTTTAGTGCTTTATTATTTGTTCTACACAACATTTCAACTTAAGATTTCACACTCACTATCAGTTTTTGGATGTACGTCAGTTCAACTGATCAGTTTAACTGACCGTGTGTGTCGAGCATTAGACACCGGCTTCATTCATTTCTGAAGGGATTTAGGGTAAGGAAGTGTTCACCGTGCTGCCTTAATGCGTATTGGCGGACTTCTCTTTGAAATATTTTTCTCTTTAATTTTTCGAACACTTAGGTTTTTCACTATGTTTTCTTTCACCGCTGAGCACAATCAACACTTAAAACTGTAGTCAACAAATTCATTGGTTTCAGCGGAGATCAAACTCGGGTTGTTCACGTACTGTCAAATTTGGGAATCTGGGACCCAGAGCTACTACTGCGCCGTGCTAAATAGTTACTAACAAACTTATCATTTTGAATGGTTTGTAGTGCGGTGGCTTAGCGTTGGTTGCGAAGCTGCGCGCCTGCGGGTTCGAATTCCGCATTGTTGTATCCTTTTTATGGCCTACAAGTAATTGTAACTTATCTGAATATTTGTCAATGTCAAAATTCTAATATATTTCTGCAAAAGTAGAGGGTTACAGGAATAATTCCTAGTTCCCATATTTATGTTTAAATTTATTGGTAGATGAAAAATAGGATATAAAATAGAAAAATAAGAAAGTGGATACTCAAGACATGTTAAAATAGCTTGCACTTAACTAATTTTAATCTGTGTGAAATATTTATGTTATGCTCACACATTTAGATTCAGACAGATTCAGTTTTCCTCTGTCACCTCTCACGGAATCCACAGGAAGATATGGGTATGATATGTAAATGTTGCTTGTAAATTAAGAACATCTTTGAAACCTTATAAGTTGTCGTCTAAGAGTAAAACCTAATTCATCCGGTATCTTAGTATATTATATATATTATATCAATGTAATTTATCTAAGAATATCTACTACCTCATATCATCTCGTGGGTGTCGTAAGAGGCGAAAAAGCGAAACAAACAAAATAAAAAACTGCGGTTGCCAACCCACCTGTCAAGCGTGGCAACTATGGCAAATATACCCTATGAGGCATAGATTTCTATGATAGAGATTTCTATGATGAGGCATAGAGTGCTGAACATAGGCCTCCCCCATAGATTGTTATGGGGGAGGCCTATGTTCAGCAGATAACTTTTAATAGGCTGTAACGGTATATCAATATAACACTTTTAAAAATGCGAAGAGGCACATGCTTTTTTAGTAAGAAGTATTTATTTTAATTTCTCTGCTTTTATTTAAATACACTTTTCAACTGAAGCCGCCATGAAGTTAACATAAAAACCTAATTTAAAAAGTTAACAAAAAGAGGCTCAACTGCAGCAAATCGAATTCGTGGCAGAGGCACTATTGCGGTGCGGCGCCGAGCTTGGCACCAAGTTTTAATTAGGGCATTTACCTATATTAAAATTAATTTAGTTGAATAGAAGCTAGTTGCAACTCGACGCCTTACAGAACTGGGTCAATGACAGTTCCGCTGAGAATAGAACTGTCGCTTAAGGAGTGGATGAGCTCTATTGTTATCCATCTTTGGTGGAACTGTAGTTGTTATCATTTATTTAAGGTAATTCAGATGTTGTCTCTTAAGGCCAGATCTATTGTTAGGGGCGCGTCTAATTTGTTTAAAATACATTTTGCATATTTTTATTTTAATACCGCTTATATACGTGAGATGAGAAATAACAAATTGTTTGAATAATTAGATATTCAATTTATTTTATCCAAAATATAGTGGGCTTAAAGAAGTTGTTTGTGCTAGGGGTGTACGCCCCAGACATGTCTAAGCCCACTTATATCCGAGAGCAGTTTTGGGACATGGTAAGGATGGTGTTGATGAAATGTAAGGGAAATGAAAATATCATTATGTTAGGAGATTTTAATGGAAGGGTTGGGGTGAAGAGGTCTGGTTATGAAAGGATATTAGGAATGTTTGGCGATGAAAGTGTAAATGAGAATGGTGAAGACCTCCTCGCCATATGTGAGGAAAAGAATCTTTTTATGATGAATACTTTCTTTCGCCATAAGAGGATTCACATGTATACATGGGAAAGAGGTGATGATAGAAGCATGATAGATTTCATAATTGTGGATGAAAGAATGCGGAGCGCAGTGGTAGATACAAGAGTTTACCGGGGGTCCAACGTAGGGACGGATCATTACTTGGTCTTATGCCGAATTAATGGTCTATTCAGGCGTTGGCGGCATCGGACATCTGTATCTACCACTGCGTTACAGCGTATAAGAACAGAGAGGTTACAAGATGAAGGTGTGAAAGAGAAGTTCAAATGTAGACTGAGGGAGAATATAAATGGTTTGAATGAAATATGTATGAATGATTTAGACCTGAAGACTGTATGGAATAATGTTAAGAAAGTTTTGGTGGATGCAGCCACCGAAGTATGTGGTGTAAGTAAGAGAACGAATGAAAGGAAAAATAATACGTTGTGGTGGGATGATGAGATTCGGATGGAAGTTGAAGCAAAGAAGAGAGCATGGCTAGATTTACTGGCAACCAAAGCTGGTAATTCTGGCGGTATGAATGATGAGATTGAAAGAAAAAGGCAGACTTTAGACTTATAAATAAGAGAGTAAAAGTTGTTGAAAGGAAAAAGCAAGAAAGAACGGATAAGAATGACAGAAGGATATCTGATAACTTCCAGACAAATATTAAAATGTTCTGGAAACTCGTAAGAACTGCTAGGGGAAATTCAAAACAGCCTAGAATGAATGCTATACGAGACGAGAATGGCTGTATGCTGAATGATGAAGTTTCAATTTAAAGAGATGGAAGGAATACTTTGAAAGCGTGTTTATGAGTGAAGGGTCGTCTGAATTAAGTGAAAAAGAAATTCCGAAAGAAGTGGAGAGAGGTAGGGAGATAAGTGTAGATGAAATAATGAAAGCAATGAAAAGCATGAAAGCAGGTAAGGCAGCCGGATATGATAGAGTATCACTCGAAATGCTAAGGGCTGGAGAGGGAGTGGTGGCAGGCCTGCTGTACACCTTGTTTAATTTATGTTGGGAACTGAAGCGGGTACCGGAAGACTGGTGCAAAGCCGTTATAGTCCCAATATATAAAGGAAAAGGGTCACAGCAGGACTGTAAAAACTACCGTGGTATCAGCTTGCTTAGCATTGTGGGTAAACTGTATGCTAAGGTGTTAATTGAAAGAGTTATGGATGAAACTGATGGAAAAATTTGGGATGTGCAAGCTGGATTTAGAAAGGGAATGGGGTGTATGGATCAAGTATTTTCCATGCGCATGATTGCGGAGAAGTTTTTGGCCAAAAACCAGAAAGTTTTTTGTGCTTTCATGGACTTGGAAAAGGCTTATGACAGAGTGGACAGGGATGTATTATGGCAAACACTGAACTCATTTGGGTTGAGTGCTGGGTTGATACAGGCATTGAAGTCTCTGTATAGTGACTCCAGTGCTTGTGTCAGGATCAACGGGGCATACTCGGACTGGTTTGGCATCCATAAAGGGGTCAGACAGGGCTGTGTGGCTTCCCCGTGGCTGTTCAACCTATTTATGGACAGTTGTTTGCAAACTTTGAAAGTTGAAGAATGTGGGTTGAGAATGGGTGAGTTAACCGTCAAATACCTTTTGTACGCCGATGATCAAGTCATATTTGCATCGTCCGCGGCCGAGTTGCAAATGATGGTTACTTTAATGAACCGGTCATTAAAAGAAAGAGGTATGAAAGTGAACGCAAGTAAGACGAAAGTGATGGTTTTTGAAAGAGAAGAAAGTAAAATGTTATGTGAAATAAGAATAGAAGGGGAGTTGATTGAGCAAGTGGATGAGTTTGTATATTTGGGATGTTTATTTAGCAGGGATGGTAGATATGATAAGGATATAGAACGACGAGTGAACGCAGGAAATAGAGTGAATGGGGCTCTACAAGCTATTGTGAAGAGTCAGAATGTGTCAAAAAAGGCACGTTTGGCAATTCACAATGCTGTGTTAGTCCCTACTTTAATGTATGGTAGTGAAAGTTGGGTCTGGCAGAAGAAGCATGAGAGTAGAATAAATGCTGTAGAAATGCGGTCATTAAGGAGTATGCTAGGGCTGAATCTGAATGACAGGGTGAGAAATAGTGTGATAAGAGAAAAGTGTGGTTTGCAAGATGACGTTGTGACCAGGATTAAGAAAGGAATGCTTCGGTGGTTTGGTCATGTAGAAAGAATGAACGAAGAAAGAGTGACAAAGCAAATTTATGCTGCAGAAGTGAACGGCAGAGTCGGAAAGGGACGCCCTAGACGAAGGTTTATCGACCAAATTGGCGATATATTGAAAATGGGCCAGATTAGGAGTACCCTTAACCGACGAGCGTGTATGCGTAGATATATGGATGTAAAGGAGGCGAGAGAGGTGTGCCAGGATCGTGCCAAGTGGAAGTCCGTAGTCTCTGCCTACCCCTCTGGGTGACAGGCGTGAGTGTTTATGTATGTATGTTTATGTTTATCCGAAATTTATTTAATATATCAGCATTCAGTGCCCATATCCTTTTCCCTCTGTCGCACTTACGACGCTCACAAGATGATAAGGGGTAGTGGATATTCTTATGACGCCGTTATGCACAACAAGGTGAAGCTTATACATTGATTAATTATATATTGACAATTATAACTTTTTAAGATGATTTTTGGCTTTATTCTCTAGGAACCTATCATAATCATGAACTTAGGATAGTGGGTATATATTCTAAGTCTATGGTGAGTAATAAAATTAATGAATTAAGTTTTCGATTTTAAGTTAACAGAAAACCGAGATGGCAGACGTACTAAAAAAAATACTAAAATTATTTAAGTCAACGACTTCATTCCTACGATGAAAAACGATACAAAGCCAAAATTACTGCATGAATACATTTAATGAATCTGTAGAAAAGTTGTGTCTGTAATTCTAATATTCTCTGTAAAATAACAAGTTTATAGAGTATTTGTCTGACCGCCTGTCTCTCTGTGTATTCACGATTCACACACCCTTATGTATCCCATAATTTTTTATTGATTTGTTCCGTAGTGAAATTGTTCAAGCACAGATCCTTAGTAGCAAATCACATTTCATTTTTATTTTCGCCAACACGCTTCAAAAAACCGCAAACAATTTTTTTAAGAAAACAAAAGATAATCTAGTTTCTCAGCTTCTTTAGCCAGTCTCATTATCGCAGTTCAAAAAAGTGAGAATGTAAAAAAGTAAGAATGTTGAAATTTGGTGTTTTGACGACGATTTTTTCCCTTTAAACCTTCAAATGCAATAACTATACACAAAATTAAAACTCAGCGATGCTAAAAACTTAATTTATTTTAAAGACATATTATACTTATTGCTAAAACTAAGAAAACCTTATGCCACTTGTATATTTTTTTGAAGACCTAGTTTTAAATTTAACTATTATTATTCTTATAACGTGTTTGTCGCGGAAGCATTGTGTTTTGTTTAGGTCAAGGCTAACGTATGCAAATATGTTGTTACTCGTTAATTTTAGATTTCATATTATTCATCTTATTTAATTCATTAATATTATTGAAGATAT
Source organism: Parnassius orleans (assembly GCA_029286625.1). Lineage (NCBI taxonomy): Eukaryota > Metazoa > Arthropoda > Insecta > Lepidoptera > Papilionidae > Parnassius > Parnassius orleans. Next base: position 2,148,582 of record JAGSMP010000075.1, on the reverse strand, counting down.
CCGCAGTAGAAGCAGAGTTATAGACCGTGAGTTACATAGCCCGGATCAGTCAGCTGTAGTGGCAATATGCCGGCCAAATAGCTCAAAGAACCGACCACTAATGGGGAAGAAAGGTTATCAAGTGATAGCCTTATGCTAATGAGCGAAGTTATAGGGCGGCCACCCAGTAACGACCTGGCAACTCATGTATGAAGTCGATAGATACAGGTGGCTTAGGCTCCGTGTTCTGTGGCATTCCTTGAGGGGTAGACTTAGTTTAGCAATGTACTCATGAAGGCCTGGATGATAATGATGTTTAATATTTAATAAATGGATTCAATAAAACATACTGTTTTATTTTTTTATGTGAAATAAACTAAAGTATTTTTTTAATAATGTATATTTAAGACAACAGTACAATAATTCAATGCTGGTGAATTAATTCCAAACAAAGGTAGCTGTTTGAAGAGAGGGTGCCATTCAGTAAACTGGAATTCCTTGCGGGGCGAGACCTAGTTTCGTTTATTATCTATAGATAACTGTATTTATTAAACGAGCGTCGCGTCGGTTTGCAGATCGGTCGGAGAATATTGATTTCAATTGCTCTGCAAATGCAGATAACGAAGCGTACACAAAAAAATGTGTCTTTATTTTTCTTTATCAGCCTTTTGATTCTTCGGTGAGATATAAATAGGCCCATTAAAGAATGCGTCAACTTACACATCTACGAAAGATTTGATCATAGTTACTATGTTGAGAAGACGTTTTTTTTATAAATTTAAATAACAAACGAACTAATAGTTTACCTGGTGATAAAGCCACTAGAAACCTATTACTATTCAACTTAAAAAATCAAGGCTACAAGTGCACATTGCCTGTGATTATTAAAATGACTTTTCATAGTTTTCAAACCTAAAAATAAAATCAAACATAAGTGAATGCACTGCTGGTGCTGTTTGGCGGTAGAAATACGTGAGTGGTGCCTTCCCAGCAGAACAGAAAAGGAGTTCTATTTCTTATTTAAAATACAATAAAAATAAATATTTAATGTTTGTTAATTAACAAGTTTAAAATTTAACAAAAACTAAGTACATAAAAGGGTTATTAAGGAATAGATGAATGAAAACAAACCCTAAGAATGAGGTGATCGCTTCCATTTTGGTTTTATTATAATTCATATAAATAATTGTACTTGATAATTATTAATCAAGTACAATTATTTATATGAATTATAATAATTATTATAATATATCTACTGCTATAATTTTTTTTAAAGAATATAAACGTATTATTTGCTGTTAATAGGATTTTTTATTTAAACAGGTTATTTTCATTTCAATTTTTTCATTTTAATTTTTCATTTCAATTTTCATTATTAATTAGAAAAATAGACCACTAAAAAAGTATATAAAGGTAAATGTTTTTACTTTAGGAACAATTATTTATTAGCTTCGTATAGCTACGTCTTATGGCTGCAGCACGAATAGGCCAGCTCGATCGGGGAAAAAATATTGTTTTGTACTTTTAATAATAATTAAGGCAATATTTCTTAAACCTCAGGGGTGTTGCTGCTACCTGCTAATTACGTGGTAGAGCCATGCCAAGCTTTTTTATTGTTTCAGTACGAATTAGTTCGCTCGAAAGTGGTAGAACCACGCTCTCAGAGAATACCAGCGTAAAATAGCAGCTTAATGCTGCTATGTTACGTATTGTGAGTGTAGAGAACCGGAGACCCTTTTTACTGGTATCGTGGCATTGTATTTTAGTCATCAGCAGCGGTGATAACGCATCTACATTTTGATTCTTAATCGAGGATAGATGTAAATGTCTATTGGCCACAGCATCCACTTACCATCAGGTTGACTGTGCTTGCCTGTCAGCTTTATTCTATAAAAAGACCGTGTTAAAGCTACGCATCTGCATTTTGATTCATTATCGAGAATATAAGTAAGTACCTATAGGCCACAGCATTCATTTACATCATCAGGTGAGCTGTATGTTCGTTTGTCACCCTAACTTTTATATAAAAGTACATGTTCCATGCAGGAATCGAATTCGCAACCTCGTTGCGGTCAATCATTCAGGAAAAGCACTACTCAGTTATGCTGTTGTGTACACCTACAAACCTACAAATTACATATCAATGTGCCAAAAAAAGAAATGATGCTACCAAATACGAATATACGAATATGTCATACTCCTGGGATAAAAATATAGGCAGGGGCAAAGGTTAGAGCCATTTTATCTTAATACCTTCAGTTTTTCCTGTAAAATTTACGTGTATGTGGGAACATCAATATATTATCTACTACCTACATAACTTTGGCATCGCAATATATTTATGAAAATGTAATGTATGTACATAAAAACATAAATAGCTTTGATAAGAATAAAGATGTTCATACTTTAAACACTAGGAACAAAGATAAGCTTGTAATACCAATTACTAGACTCCACAGAATTAGTCTTTCATTTATGGGGCAAACAAAATCCCAGAAAAAGTACAAAATTTGTCAATAAACCAGTTTAAATGTTTTATTAAAGAAAAATTGTACAAAAAGGGTTGTTATAATATCAAAGAATACATAAATGAAAATAATCCCTGAAAATAAGGTGATCGCCACCATGCTGGTTCTATTAAAATTCATTTAAAATTTGTACAAACAAAATTATTGTAAAGTGAAATATGTTTAAAAAAAAGTCCTGCTGGGTTTCTTACAAAATGACTTTCAATAAGTATTATATAATAATCTATATTGAATAAAAATTATTCTATTCTATTCTAATCTCATCTATTTTATGTCTGACTACGGGGTAGGTATGCGTATGTTATACATTTTTTTGATCTTTGTGAAAGGCGTAACTTGTATATATTTTTTCTCCATAAAAACCACCATAAAACACTACACTGGTTGTTGTTTAAGGTGTATGTTTCATCTATGTCAACTTTTGCCTACTTACTATTCCCATATGATAGTTGTAGGTTGCGAATTAAACAAAGGTCGTTGTACCAGACCAGTGTGCCAGACCAGACCAGTACCTATGTGGACTTAAATTATTATTGTGGTAGGGTGTTTGAACTTGATATAAGATAGCCTTGTTTCTTTTTGTGTTATAAAGATATATAATGTAGATGACCCGCACAGAGCATTGAAACGGTGATCGGCGCGACGCCGCAATTCCATACTCTGTGATTATCCATCATTACGCAGAATTACCATCCCTTTTGTAAAATGAACCTATATGTAAAAAGTATAAGGAAAATATATGAACCTTTTCTCCAAATGCCCAATTTTCTCCTTTTTTTTCATGGAGAAATGTCTTCTCATCTACCAACTTCAAACAGGAGGAGGTACTCAATTCGACTGTATATTTTTTTTTATGTGTGTTATAACTTTTTTCTGGCTGAACCGATTTCGATGATTCTTTTTTTATTTGAAAGCTGGTGCTTCACATGTGGTCACATATAAATTTGATCAAGGTTTGACCAATAGTTTTTGAGTTATTCTTAATAATTTATATTGAAGTCGGTTGTACAAAATTTTTAATTTTTAATTATTTTCGTATCGCGGGGTGAGGACGAATTATGTCGGATTTGCATTGATTAGAACCCTATGATATTACTTCGCTGGCATATCGGTATGAACACAGGAACACTTTCGCATACTCGTACACCCGAGGCCCCTAGCACAAGCCACCTCTCCACAGAATCAGAACCGCAGGGAACAGAGCGAGTGGCGTCTAACTATACCAACAATCACTTTCCGCTCACACATCCCCATCTTTTTATCGTAGCCCACCGGCATACATTCGGCTCCCACGCCACGACAAGGCGGTAAAATATTCGAAGAAGTTTTCCAAATGCATACCTTAACCTGCACTCGGAACTCCCTGCTGATCGACGGACGTGGCCCTGCCGACCGACAGATGCTAAAAATACCGAAATCAAATGTAATATACTGGAGATGGGGAGCAGTATTACCAGTGTGAGGGTATCGTCTCCGCGCTCTCTGACAAATCTATCCACCGTGTTAAGTGTGAGCATTATCGTCCACGAAATGCAGTTGGTGTATACACTCTTGAAATGGCTTAAGTCCAAACAGACTGTGGCGGCGCTGTCGTCGCGCCACAAGCGAAACACATTGAAGCTTAAATCGCACTATCAAAGTTCCGAATTAAAAACAGTATATATACAATAGCTCCGAACTACCACTCGGAGCGTTGGCCGCTCCCCGCGCAGAACACCTTGCCCGGAGGGAGATCTCCCCTTTTCCTTCCACCCGCCACAAGACTATAGTTACTTTGGCTAGCGTTTTTTTAAACGCTGTGATTATATACTCTTTCTTTATGGCTGTTGGTGTGATGTAAATTTAAGGTGTTCATGACAAAATAATTCCATCTCATTCTTCATTAGAAAACGTCGTAACTGTGTACTACCACCTCGCCAATTGTGCAAATCGTATATTTTTACAGTTTTACTGACAGGCTTAACAGGAATATTTAGAAAGAAATGATGCAAAACATTTAAAAAAATATAAAGTAAAGTAAGTAACGACCAATATATTATGTTTTTGGAGCCGGGAAAAGTTAGCCGCGCTGCCCCAATATGTGTTGGCGGACTTCGCATGTCTTTTATGTAGGTGTTTTTTTAACTTCTCAGACGTGCAAGTTTGCCCCTATGTTTTCATTCACGGCTGAGCACGTGGAAAAATAGTACCTAAAATGTAATTAGCAATAATTTTATAGGTGTTGGTGGGGATGGAAAAGTAAAAAAAAGTGATGGGTATTACATTTTTTTAAATCTAAATATGTAATATGCCATAGTCTTTATTTTCTTTCGTGAATTTGTGACACTGCGAGGCACTGTAAACAAATAATTATTATAATGGTTTTGTGGTTAGCCATTTGCCTTTGATAGGCAAGGCGGTTTCGTTTTTGATATTCATACTTTGTACTACTAGGCGTGGGCGTGGCAGACGGCGGCGGGACGAAAATACAAAGTAGGTTGATTTAGCGTACCGTCGCATGAAGGACGCACCCAAGGAGAAGCTTAGATTTCCCTTCAACTCACTAGGTACGGATAAACTGGGTTAATAATAATAAATTGGTGAGAAAGTTACGTCGTTTTTCTGTTATAATTAAAATGTTCATTATAATTTCGTTGACGCCTAATTTCTTTGTGCGATTTAGACAATTATGCTATTAATCAAAAGCTAGTCGTTTTGTGTTTTGTTTTTTTAATAATAATACCTGAGTTTTTACCATTGAATGTTATAATTATTTTAATGTTGGATCATAAAAAACTTCATTTATAGCACTTATTTTAAGAGATCCAACTTGGTCGTGATGCGACGCAAGCAGTTAAAAATTTGTAATTATTCTTTGGACCATTTGGAATTTAATTGCGTACGGTCCAAAGATAGTTTGAAAACTTCAGGTCAGGTAATATAAAGCTTGAAGATGAACCTCGCACTGCAAGACCAAAGGAGCTTGATGGCGTTGTTTGATTTAATTTAGGTGTAACGAACCATAGTTGACTACACAAGAGTTTGGGGATAAGTTAAACGTTAGCCTTATTACAATTATTATTTTTTATATGAGAGGGGGCAAACGAGCATGCGGCTCACCTGATGGTAAGTGACTACCGCCGCCCATGAACAACTGCAACACCAGGGGAATTGCAGATGCGTTGCCGGCAAATTAAAATTGAAAGCAAATTGAAAAACATAATTGTGTGCTAGTCAAATTACTTGAATTAAATGGTTATAAATGATCTATAGTTCCTTAATTCTCTTAAATAAAATGTTTTAACGCTACGTTATCAAGCATTTGACTAGCTTTAAAACACGGGGTAGCTCGAGTAGTGTGTATGTGTTACATGTTCTACAAATTCATAGGATTTAGAAGTTTCATACTTTTATTTAATTTATATTGTTAAGGTTTAAGCTTTATCTTAAAACATGAGGAGAGCTTTCTAGAACTAGATTTATACAGAAAATATAGGAGGTGCACATGATAACATGTAACTTACAATGATTTCATATGTTTACGCGAACACTACACATTGAACGAAAATAATTTTTAAAATTAATAAATAAATAATTTCAAACTGAAGGTAGTCATAGTTAACTGGTTAACATATGACATTGGGAAGTCGAACAGCTCAGTCTCTCCGTGGACATATTCGAAACGTTGGCAATAGCAAATATTTTAATAAACGCAATAAAATCCGTAAAAATGAGTTTCATTCAATGTACGAGTATATTATGATTTCCACTTTAATTTTCTCGCTAAATAAAATATAAATTGAATACAGGATTCGGGATATTGACTTTTACTCGACAGTCGAAATTAAAACGAGCTTGAGCATAACTTTAACATTACAACCTCGATATATTTTTTATAAAATATAAACTAGGACTTGATAGAGTAAAAGCCTAGATATTCACATTTCACCTCACACTGCAACTCAAAGTAAAATTTGGTCGTCGACACCAAATTAAAGCAAAGAACGAAGTACTGAAGAACTGATGTGTGTAAATTATTCCAATTTTTTGCTATATTATAATTGAAGAAGCGAAATGCTTTGTCTGAATGATACGTCCTAAATCCACAACTAAAGGATGGACCCCGCTGTGTTGTCCGATAATGGAAAGTGGATGTTTGTTGTATTTTCTCTCTTCCATAGTCACTGTTATTTATATGTATTGTTCTTTAGAAGATTTGTTATCCTTTGTCCGCATAATCCAATAAAAAGATACATTGGTGGATATTTGCGCAATTTTAAGTTCTCCTTAATTCTTGTAATTATCTGTGTGCGTCTGTCTTTAGTTGGTTCGATTACAATCAGAGTATCTGAGCAGGATTATAGTGCAGAAGTGCGTGCGCAAGCACAGCTTTACTCTGTATTCCTTCACTCTCATGGTTTCACTTTCACTCTCATGAGACGATAATCCGACACGACCAGAGAGCGACAGATCTCTCGCAAGATTAACAACAGCTTTACGTGCTTCCAAGGCACGGGGTGAATGATGTTGCCCCAACTCGGTACACATGATTAGCCGTCGTGTTTATGATCACCAGACCATCGAAGCAGTCAAAGTCACATGAGATGAATAAAGATGTTTCGAGACCGTGGTTGTGGCAGACAAGTACGTTCTCAAGCCACCTTTATCCACTTTGGGAAGCCCGATGTTTTACAATGTATTTTTGATGAGCTTAAAATTATGGTGATGATAATAATTAAACATACAATAATAGGCATACGTACATCTCGTATATTTAAGAGTATAGGTGCACCAATAGTGCAAATAATACTTATCTTATTTATATTTAATTTCAAGTTATTTTTGATAACGCAAAATTCTTTGTTTTGTTGTTCTTTTCGTTGTTCGAGAAGTTCTATTTGAGAGTATTTACAAGGGCATACGCCGCTATTGTTGGGCTTTAATATTTTATACAAAGTAAATAAAAAAGCTTATTATGTACCAAAGGAGCGATTGAAATTGATTAATTGATAAAAAATAGAAACGCTCAAAGACCGCGTCATGAAGACTACTAAGTTCGTATATTTGTACCATATTTAGATGGAGATCTGACGTAAATAGTGAAATATTAAGAGCCTCTGACGACTTTGTAAATCGTTTTTTTTCCTTTTTATTCTACTTCTGGGCATGGACCCATTTAAGAAAGTGCGGATTTGCATACATTACTTGAGAGCATTGCTGATACTCACCAGCATAGCAAGCTTATTGTTGAGCGCAGAAATGAAATAACCTTGAAGTGGTAATATTGCCCCCAAAACCAGTTCGTGGTATTTGAATTCGGTAGTTTCGAATGATTTTCCCCTAATTGTTGGCAACTAGAACCTCTTCCGGTAATTAGCAGAATATACTACTCTCACATTAGTCTGATATTTGGGAAAACATTTGATTTGATATATTTGCCCAAATACCAATATATCTCTGCCCAAATACCCAAATACTTAAATGCCATTATACCTCTTTCAGATTAACTCGTGTTATTAATTTTCTGGTTATTTCACTATTGTGGGGTAGTGCCAGAAAATGGTAGTCATTATTACATTCATCTGAAGGACTATATTAAGATCGGACATACGAATATCTTAAGGTGGAACAATACTTATTATTAGTGATAAAATCTGACGCGTTTATACTCTTATTAAAACCTTATGTTTTGTATGATCGGAAATATAGACATTTATATAGAACACGCTAAGCGACGTGTTTTATGTGGATTTGATAGGAGTACACACGCGATGAGTTTCAGGACGTGGGGTTGCGTGGAAAGTTATCATCGAGGAAGAGGTTGGAGACACGTGCATCTCTAGGTGGGAATCAAAATAGAAATCTAAGACTCGGTAAGAGAAAGTGTATAGCGACCCCTTAAAAGTCTGAAAATAAAAATGAAACCTTACAATTTAAGGAAGTCCCTCTATGTAAAATATTTACAAAACCATGACATTTATTATTGCTACTACATGTAACGCTCAGCTTCACCTTAAAGTTGTTTACTGATAAAAGTAGGTTTCACATTTGTGCGTTCCTATTTTGAGCGAGTTCAAAAACGAGAAGGTTCTATATTTGACGCGCTGCTTGATCCCATTTAATTTAAAGAAAATCTGGATAAATAGGGAGTTCAGTTTTTAATTTATCTATTTATACGACATTCTATATGTTACCTTGAACTTGTAATATTCCTTAGTCCACACAAAAAGGTAAAACTTGTAAAGTCTCAAAAGTAAAATAATCAAATATTCTCCACATAATTCCTTCTGAAGTCATTATTTATATTTTATATTTCTTTGATACCCTATGTCTTAGCACCGACTTCAGAAGCTATTCTGTTGAAATTATTTTATTCTATTTAGTTTTAGAAGTAGGTTTTACTTTTATGAACAGTTTAATTTCTAAAGAATTACGATACTAAATTTGAAAGCAAATAAACCTCTAATATACTTAGCGATGTTGCAATCAGCACCAGCCCAAATATGTTAACAGTACTTCAAAAACTGAGCTTGATACAGATTTTTTTTATAGTCCTGAAGTGATAAACGAACTTACAGTCCACCTGATGGTAAGTGGCTACTGCAGTCCATGGACAGCTGCAGCTAGCTTCATACATAGAACAGACCAACAGACACTGACTGTTTGTGACTTTGATGAACCGTATAGTGGCGGTGTAAGCATATCCACTACCCCATATCGTCCCGTGAGTAAAAGGCAAAAGTGGGAAACCGAAATACAGCACACTTTTTCTTTTTCTTTATTTGCTAGCTTTGTCCAAAAAATTATGTAAGAAAATCCGTGCAACTATGAAACATTTGAATAAAGTATAATTAAACTTTTACTGTTTCTTACTACCTCTGGAAGCAGAAACTACAGCTAAAACTTTGTACGAAGATTTGTGAACTACGCAAGTTGAATCGTGAACATACTTAAGTGTTTGACGTCAAATACTTACCAAAATGTCGATTTGAGAATATTAGTTGTCACCTGTTATCTTTGCCAATAAACCTTGTGAAACTAAGTACGAATAAATAATATTATGTATTGTTGCAAATGATTAAAATATAACATTCGAGATTTAAAATTTTAATAGCAATTTTACTGTACAATTTAATATTTTCGCATAAACATATATATTTATAAAGGTACAAGTTAAATAATTTAACTTTTAACAAAACGTAGAAATAATTACAAAAATAAAAATAATACATGTGTGCAAGTTCACACGCGGTAGAAGTTAAATCTTCAGAAAATTGCGAGCAAAACTGCTTTGTATCTTTGTAATAACTTAAAATCTACTTCATTCTATAGGTTAAGTCATTTTATCGAATTAGAATTGATTGATCTCAAGGTGGTACGTAAAATAGACGCTAGATAGCCTAAACACGACTAATATATAAATCGGTAAGTTATGAAATCGTGGATTGTTATGAATGGATTGGTTAAGATAATTTATTCAATATGGTTTATTTTATTAATTAAATAAATTTTTTAATTTTTTAACTGTTTATTTTAACAGTTAAAAGTTACATTAATCATCTATAAAGCACCGGACATAGAGGAGACCGAGATAATAGGAAACTATATATTGTATTCTATCTCATTCTCTTGCAGGCTAAATCTTATTGATGTATATATTTGTCCATTTTTAGTGTCGCTTTTTTGTTTCATCAAGTTTCAAATGACAACGATTCGAAAGAAGTTTTCACTTCAAAAACATATTTCCACATAATAGTGTCTGAAGTCGGTGCAAGTATAGTGTATAAGAATTACGAGTAAAGTACTTCAGAAGCTATTTATGTAGATTTTTTGTGACGAGCGAGCACACAGTCCACCTGATGGTAAGTGGTTGCTGTGGCCCATAGACATCTACATCTATCCACGTTTGAGAATCAAATGCAGATGCGTTGTCAGCCGTGAGGACTAAGATGGAATGCCTCTTTTCCAGTAAAAAGGGTCTCCGGTTCTCTAAACTCATCATACGAAACACAGCAGTATTACGCTGCTATTTTACTCTGGTATTCTGTGAGAGCGTGATCCTTCCCCGGTCGAGCCGACCCATTCGTGCAACAACTATACAATTAATATAGCTGCAGCGTGGCTCTACCACGTTACACAACGTTGTTTTTGAAGTTGGTTTTTACTTTTTATTAAGTTTAAATATTTTACCCTTTTGTGTGGTCTAAGGGTGTCACAAGTTCAAGGTACCAACTAGAATGTTGCTTAAAAAGTGACAATAAAAAACTACTTTCACTATTTTTACCATCCTTAAGGATGGATTTTTTTCTATTAAATTTATATGGGACCACCCCTAACCTATTGAATAAAAAAGAATCATTTAAATCGGTTCAGTCGAAAAAACTTGGTCAAGCCAATACACGAAAAAAACAAATGCTTCAAAGATATAACCTGCTCGTTTTTTGAACTCGCTTAAAAACAAAAGATTACAATAGAAGAAAACTTTATTATTTCCATTGTTATACTAGAGAGATGAAAATGTTACTGCTGTGATCTTGTAATATACGTAATGTAAAAATTTATTGCTCGAACATATGAATATAAAGTAGAGTGATCGGAGCGTAAACAAGAAGATATAGGGCACCAACTTAAATAAGCCACAATAACAGACATGAATTGACCTTTAGGTACAACCGGTATTAACTTACATGCTTTAACAACCACCTATCGGTAAGACTATAATAAAACAAAAAAAAAGTTTTTTTTTAATAGAATAAGGTGAAAAGCGAGCACACAGTTCACCTGAAGTGATTCGATGCTATGGCCCACAGATGTCTATGGATAGATGTAGATCTATCCTCGATTAAGAATCAAAATCCAGATGCGTTGTCCCCCCTGTGAACTAAGATAGAATGCCCCGTTATCAATAAAAAGGGTCTCCGGTTCTTTACATCGTTCTATTGTTTCACGCTGGTATTGTGAGAGTGTGGAGAGCTGTAGCGTGGCTCAACCACGTATAAACAAAAATAGAAGTAAAGTAAACCTACTTACATCACACAGTGGGCATAGACCTCTCCCCATTTCACATAATTATACTCGAAATGTTTTTCCTTAAGAATTATATAGATTTGGATTTGTGTGAAAAAAAAAACTCATTAATATGATGTATCTATGCTTTCTACGCGTCGCAAAATTTTTTCAAGGCGCAGGTTCGGCCTCACATGGAATACTGTTCCCATCTCTGGGCTAAGGCTCCCCAGTGCCAGCTCCTTCCACTTGACCGCATCCAGCGCAGAGCAGCTCGAATCGTCAACGACCAAGCCCTTTCCGATCGGCTTGATTCACTGGCGCTGCAAAGAGATGTTGCATCCCTTTGCATTTTGTTTCGCATCTACCACGGGGAGTGCTCTGAGGAATTGTTCGGATTAATCCCAGCCACCAAATTTCATGAACGCACGTCGCGGCAAAACTCCCGATACCATCCACACCATCTGGATACTTGACGGTCCACCACTGTACGTTTCACTAGGAGTTTTCTTCCGCGTACGACCTCACTGTGGAATAGTTTACCACCGGCGATTTTTCCGGACCGATACGACTTAGGGACCTTCAAGAAAAGAGCTTACTCCTTTCTAAAAGGCCGGCAACGCATCTGCAATTCCCCTGGTGTTGCAGTTGTTCATGGGCGGCGGTAGTCACTTACCATCAAGTGAGTAAAAAAATAAATTAAAAAAATTATGCTGCTGCTTCACACTGGTGTTCTGTGCAAGCGCGGGCCTTCTGCGGTCGCGTTGGCCTATACGTGCATATGTGTGTATGCAGCGATAATACATTGCAGCATGGTTTTATGAAATGAAACTGTGTTGCGTAAACGTAGCCTCGCTCATGCGCAGAATACGTGGTAGCTCCAACACCATACTGAGGGCTATTAGTGGCAAACCAGATTGTCCTATTATGGGACACTGGGTGAATATGCATGTGCATAAACCTAGTGCCTCGGGTAGGCCTGGTTTGTACTTAAACTAACTAACAAAGAACAAATTATAACTAACTAAATTATTCGTGTCTGCGCTTAATTATTACTAACATAGCTATAACTTTCTTTGTACCTACTAACAATTATGGATGTTTGTCCGAAATAAAGAGATTTTATTTTATTTTATTTTATTTTTTACCGTACGTTTGAAAAAATAAAAAGAACATCATGTTTTGGTCAAGGTAATAAGAAATATGATAAAGGTGGAGCGGAGCGGAGAGGTGTTGTAAGTTTATCATAATTATCATCAGCCTATAATAGTTCTTATGACATGGACAGCTTCCATATCTACTAGGGACACTAGAATTTACTGCAATTGTTGTCACACTAGGAAGGTGATTGAATGATTTATATGATTGATTGATTTAAAAATATCGTTCGTGAGCATATATATAAGTGTGTGTGTGTGTGTGTGTGTCTGTGTGTGTGTGTATGTATAGAATTTGTATAGTTTATTTATTTGTAAACTGTCGTGTAGTTAAATATCGACATATATTGTGCAATTGTTTTCAAATACCATTCTTATTAATTTCTTACTCTATATGCTATACCCTTCTATACGACAAGGTAACACCGTTATCTATCCGAATCAATAACATCTTTAGACAGACACCCACAGGTCGAAATGGAGCGATTGAGTCTCTTACGTTGCCAACTTACACGTACTTATTACCGTGCAGTGGCGGTGTAAGAATATTCACTATCCCATATCGTCCCATGGGTGCCGTAAGAGGCGACAGAGGAAAACTTATCGGGAAGATGGGCAGCAACATCTTCCTGATAACAACTCAGAATATTAAAAAATTGCGGTTGTCAACCCAGCTGCAAAGCGTAGCAACTATGGCAAAATCAAGGCAATCTATAGAGGAGCCTTATGTTCAGCAGTGGACTTTTATAGTCTCTAATTAAATGGACGCTAATATGAAGAAAGAGGTCTGATTGTGAATGTACCTCTTACATAGGACGGATAAAAAGATCTATAAAAACTCTCGTAAAAGAACATATAGCTGACGTGAAACACCGACGTTCCGGGAAGTCTGCAGTCTGTGAACATGTTCAAGATCGTCAACGCAATAACATTAGATTTGATAGACTACAAATCGTCGCAAAAGAACACAGATTCCTACCAAGGATGATTTTTTAAAAAACATCCTAATTTCAATAGAGAAGATGGGTGCTACCATCTGCCTGAGATCCTGTAATTAATAAAATTAATCCAAACCTAAGCATACCACGGCAAGATTTCAAGATACTGTAGGCTCGTTCTGCGTAGATCGAACCAAAAATTAATATTCAAAAACTGAAGGTAGCTGGGGTAACTATGACATCGGGACGTCAAACACCGCAATCCCCCGAGGCAACGGCGGGAATTAAAAAGTTAAAATTAAACGCGATAACATCCGTAAAATTATATATATAATATAAAGAAAGAGGGTTATATTTTCCCACAAAATCACTATTTTATTACAAGAGCGTAGAAAGCAGTAAGTTATCTCCTTGTGTTCAATACGTTATCATTACCATACGTCACATAAATTCTACTTTCTCTCTGATATCGAGGCGTATTTATACTCTGATCGATTGCTGTACCATAATTTCAAGTAGCATTGTCTGCGCCGTAACCATTATCAAGTAATTTTTATGTGTTTTTATCATTTTTTTTTATTACCAGTCCATCTAACATGTTATTTAACTAGGTTTATTATTAAAAACAAACAATTGGTTTGTATTACATTTATTTCGTTTATGCTATATTATAATATATCGTATAATTTTTTAAATCTTATTTCGTAACTAGCTGTGCCCGTGACTTCATTCGGATAGAATCTTTGTTAGTAATTAATTTGTTTTGAAATTCATAAAGTTGGTACACTTGAAACAAAACTTTACTGCAGGCTTACCTTGGTAGCCATATTGTATGCTAAATTTATAAACTAGGTCGATGTGGTTGATAGGCAGAATCGTTACGACCTAATTAAAACATTATCAATTTACTTTTTTTTTAGAATAATTGTAGTAAACACGATTTAGTAACAATATGTCGTATTTAGTCCGCCGTCGTTCGAATATGTTAGAATCTATAATTAACAAAACAAAATATAAATTAGTCTCTCTGAAATAAGTTATTAATGTTGTATTCTTTCATTGTGTACTTTTGTAGTAAAGTTAAAAGTAAAGTTATAGCCTATATACGTTCCACTGCCGGGCACAGGCCTCCTCTCATTTCTGGGAGGGTTTAGGCAAGGAAATGTCCGCCGCGCTGCCCCAATGCGTGTTGGCGAACTTCACATGTCTTCGAAATATATTTTTGATTTCTCAGACATGCAGGTTTCCTCACGATGTTCTCCTCCACCGCCGAGCACAGGGTAAATCAGCACTTAAAATTGCAATTAACAATTTCATTGGTGCCGGCGGGGATCGACCCGGGTTGCTCGCGTACTGTGAAACTTACAGCGAGCGCTAACCATCTGAGCTACCACGGCTCTTGTACTTTTCGTAGAACATTAAATAATTATCTTAAAGATAATTGTTCTTCGTTTTCATTTCATTTCATTATTCAAAAGAAAACTCTATATGTGTAAAAGCTGTGAGCATTTGTAAATTATTTATTTACTACTATTTTTATCTTAGTTTATAAACTGTCAAACGTAATGTGTTCACTCTTACATATGAGTATATATGAATTATTTTCCTCTTATTACGTAACTTGAATATAAATCAATCACAAGATAGGATTACCAATCAGTATGTTTCAGTTCTAATATTAAAATTTTAATAGATTCCGGCATGCGAATATGACGCTCTCAGTTAGTTATCGGTCCGACACGTATTAGTGTTAGCAATTAGTTGCAAGTGACGTTGCATTTTGAAACAAACTAAGCTTAAAAATACTGTTGACTAAGCTTAAAAAGTTAACAAAACATTATCGTATTTAAATATTTTGAAGTTTAGGTCTCCTTTTCTGCCTAGGACTGTGCCTGGGTACGCAGCGGCAGAATTAAAGAATAAAGAAAGACAGTATTTCCATCTTAGTCTTTAAAGGACTTTCGCATCTTTAACCCTATTGATTTGAATTTAGGCTGCTGGTGACCACGGCTAGTAGTGTCCTCTTCATTGCGTTAGTGTCAAGTCCGTAAAACTAGTTTTATTTAAACTAATATTTTCACTCAATTTATTGTGGTGTGTTATAAGTTTGATCATTAATAATATGACACATAGATTATGAGACATAAAATCATGTAAAATTCCTTATTTTCTTCCTTATGTAAAATACTGGTAAGAATTTTTTTTGAAGTATGTTTTCGTCGTGTAGCAATAAAATGTACCGCAATACTTTTTATTAAAACTTAAATTTATTTTTCAACGCTACGGTTGCTTTGAAAAATAACCCCTAGAACTTCAAAGAGAGGGTTCACGTAATAATATCCCACCGTAACAGACTTAATTCTCGGATCTCATAATGTCATTTTCAACGAGCTCCGAGCAATGCAGTGAAGTAAATATTTTACTATTGGGACTAGATTCCCTGTACGGAATACGGATACCTGTATTCAACTGGAAACATTGGAAATATTTTAATGCTCCTAAGAACAAAGTAAAACTTGAAACAGAGCTTTCAACAAAAGCTTTTATGAAGTAAATAAGTTGGAACTATTAATTTAGCACTGTGATTGTGTAACTCTGGTGATTATTGTTGCCGGTGGGAATCATCCATAACTGCTTTATTTTTTTCATTGTGAATAAGCCTTTGTAGCCTGAAATAAGATCTCTTTTCTTACATAGTATAAATCAAAGTCGCTTCCCGCCGTCTGTGCCTACTCATAGATCTTTTAAACTACGCAACTGATTTTGATGCGGTTTTCATCAATAGATAGAATGATTAAAGAGAAAGGTTTATAATTTATATGTATAATACATGCATATTATATATTCCATAATTCTTCTGTCCGTGTGTATGTATATGACTGAACTCCTCCTAACGACTGGACCGATTTTGATGAAATTTTGTGTGTGTGTGTGATTAAGTTGATTAGAGAATGGTTTAGATTCACAATTGGACCCGGTAGGTGGCGTTGTTGTCGAAATCCAGAAATCAACCATGCGAAGCCGGATCGCTAGTATTAACATAAAAATGAGATCGGCCTATTCTATTGATACATTTGCACAGTACTACGAAACTAAACGTGAAACGATTTCTTATATTTACGCGAAAACCACACATTTAAATAAAACAAATTTTTACAATATAAAATAAGTTAATATACGCGATAAAATCCGTAAAAATTAGTTTTATTTAAACGTTAAACGTCAAACTGAAGCCAACCACGACTCCCACCAGCGTTACACAATCGCACTGATTAATATTTGTCGGACAATTTCGGTCGTTTTTATATAGATTAATGAAAGTACACACCATTATGTGGCGAGGTTGCAGCGTAAAAACAAACTGATGCTACCGTATCCGCCACGCTTGAGGCGGTAAAAACAATTTTAAAAATATCTTACATTTAAAGAATATTTGATTACAAAGGTTGCCGATTATTTTCATAAGATATTGCTTAAAGTGAGAGTAGAAGAGTCTGCTACGATGATCATCAATAGCCCTGCCAATAATGGCCACTGTAGCAACACTCAACATTTTGAAGATGTCTTTGTTCAGTCTGCTTACGGGATTATTAAAAAATTTAAAGTAAACAAACGCCTCATAGCTGGGTTGGTCTCGGCTATGTCTGAGAGGCTTTCGTGAAACAATCTCAGAATTTTAATAAGCCCCATAGTTTATGACACTATAGCATATTATCCCATACCTGACGTCACAATGAAAAGGAAAGGGGCTATTGTTATGAACATGCCAAGTTTTCACCATTCAATGGCCATCAACAGTCACCAACTGATCGTGGTCAGTTTATTCCAAAAACACTAACACTTAACAACACACACACTTACTCATTCTTGTAAGTAAGAGCTAAGTAGGAGTAACCGGCCAAGTGCGAGGCGGACTCGGGCATGAAGGGTTCCGTACCATCGTATACACGTTTCTAGTAGGGGAGCCCCCTTTAATTTTTAATTTATTTTTATTTTTATTTCTTTTTTGTTATTATAGCGGCAATAGAAATACACATTCTGTGAAAATTTCAACTGTCTACCTATTACGAATCATGCGATACAGCCCGCTAATAGACAGATGGATGGACGGACGGACGGACGGACAGCGGAGGCTTAGTAATAGGGTGCCGATGGTTACCCTTCGGGTACAGAACCCTGAAAACCAATTGTAAGTTCAGTCTTACTTCGTATTTCGAGGAAAGCGAAATATTGTCAGAAAGAATAATTTTATTTGAACGAATTAACATTGAATTTTTCTCGGCGAATATGTATTTTACAATATTGCATTAATAAAAAGATCACTCTTTAAGATAGTCATGACAATAAGCCACGCCATAATAAAGAATAAAGAAAATATGTCAGGTATTCCAATTAATAAATAAACAAAGGGGATAATTTCAATGACATAAGAAATAGTGGAAATTGGTGCCCTTAATGTCTTCATCGTGAACAGGGTGTAAATGACCGTTACAATATGTGAAACACGCCCACTCTTTATCGACCTCTACTGTGAGTACCCATTCAAACTTGCCTCTTGACACAAAATTAGTCTTTAATACAATCATTTTAGAGTTCATATTGCAAAAAGTATATCATATTTATTCAGTATTCAAGCTAGATCAGTCAGCACACGACCCAGTAAAACAACTAAGATATAATAAAATGGCGAGACGTAATATAATGTTACTTACTACTAGAGAATATTCAATGAATTATTCGTTCATTTTAGACTTTAGTGGAGCATTTATTGTTTATCAAAAATATTTAACTAAATACCTTTATTTAGTTAAATATTTTTAGTTAAATATTCCGATAACATATTACTTATTATCGGTTATATTATGTTATTTATTATTATACATTTATTTATTGTTTATTTATGTTTATTATTATACTTTTTAATTTTTGCACTAGGTTATTATTTTATATAATATGTTTAAATGTTCGATAATACATCGGTTATTTATTTAAGTTTTCAGATCTTGAATCATTGACCAAAGTTAAGAAAAATATTGAATTTTTTTCTGTAGGTTACCTAAGTTAAGCAATTAATATTTTACACAAAAACTGGTAGATAAAATTATGACTATGTATGTAACTCATATATACAGGGTTATTTTTCAAAGAGTAGCTAAATTTTAAACTTAAGTTCATATATATAAATAATGATATACCGTTATAGTAGTTTTTGAAAATACGAGTAATTAATTAATTAAGTAATAAAAATTGAATGTGATTTATGGGCAACAACGTTTTTGCCTACCGATCGACCTTTACGAATGTGTGCGTGCGCAGTAAAATCAGTTAAAATAATGCATTACCAAGCATTTTCAATTTAAAAGATAAAAAGGACAGAATGTTTGATTTTTTTTTAATTAATTTTTCTTCACCATTTGCCTATATTACTTATTCTGAACCTTCTCTGCAAATTTGGACGGTTATTGCAAAATAACCCTGTATAGGTAATGACGAAGACACATCTAAAAATATTAAGTTTGCCTTTAACATATCTAAATTATCTAAATTACAGATATTTGTTAAAATAGTTCATATCTCTTATATATAGATATCGCTTTTATAAAATTATAAAGAACTTCTTTTGTTTTATGTTTTTTTTTTATTTCATTCTGGCAAGGTAACTTGCACCTAATAGCACTTCATCTCACCTCCACTTAAGTCGGGCTTGACAGTAGTGAATGCCCTGCAGCATTAAGCCGTCAACTCTATTGTGCCTGTATCTTTTTATCAAATTAAGGAAGACATAAACAAATGTTCGAAAAATTTTTTTTTTTTCGAACATTTGTACAACGGGCGGCATTTAAATAACGGGTGGCGTCGAGGGATAGAAGCGAAGCTTCTACGTATTTTTCGGTGAAAGCCATTTTCGGTGAAACTATTTATATTTAAAGTTATGTGAAGAATGTTTGCATTAAATTGTTTTATAGATTTCCGAACGAAACACGAATAGTTTCCTCGCTTTATTCCCCAGTGGCCAAAGATTTTTACGTGGTAGAGCCATGCTGCAGCTATATTACTGTTATAGTTGTAGCACGAATGGGTCGGCTCGACCGGGGCAGGACTACGCTCTCACAGAATACCAGCGTAAAATAGCAGCTTAACGCTACTGTGTTTCGTATGGTGAGTGTAGAGAACCGGAGACCCTTTTTACTGGAAACGAAGCATTCCATCTTAGTCCTCACGGACTTACGGGTGACAACGCATCTGCATTTTGATTCGTAATCGAGGATGGAGATGTCTATGGGCCACAGCAACCACTTAACATCAGGTGGACTGTGTGCTCGTTTGTCACCCTGATCCTATAAAAAAACAGAGTGCACAACTACGCTGTAAAGTAGCATCAATTTTTTTTGTAATCCCAGCAAAACAAAAATAAACATTTTGCTATCATCTTTAAGATATAATTTCTCTATAATTTATAGTTCGAAGACAATAAATTCAAGTAATCTTGTCGATATTACTTTTGTTTGCCGAAACTCTTGAGGTACACGGAATAAACTAAACTACTCATAGTCGTAAAGACAGTTTCAGTACCAGGCGGACTGTGTGATCGTTTGTCACCCTGTATTAGAAAAAAAAAACTAACTATAAACAAAACAAATACCTATACGACATTCTGCAATGTGATTGTGTATAAGTCGTCGTGTTAGTTTTCGACGTGCTTTCGAGTTTAGCTTCGTTTTGACGTTTTGTTTCTATCTTACAGTAATAACTTACCTACATATCATATAACCTATACATTTATGTACATAATATAAATAAAATTGAAATGTGTAATATTGAAATAACTGGGTCTATTAAGCTCAGAGGGTTATTTGCAAGACATCAATAACTATAAGAAAAATCATAAACAACCATTTTTTTTAAATTTTTGTATATCTGTTTGTCTGTCCGGGCTAATCTTCGGAATGACTGAACCGATTGTTATGAAACTTAAAAAAAATAGATAAAATAAATGGTCTTTGATTATCTTAAATCTAAATAACGCCACATTAATAGATCGTTAGTATACATATAATATACTAACCTTATATAGCTAAGTTTTCTTAATTGCTACTCTTACGGCCAATTCTCACCACTCCATAGGTTGACTGGTATATGGTAGTATTCTATTACGTAAAATTGTAGACCATTATTCGTCTTATTCAGGCAAAATAACGTTAATTGATAAAACGAAAGCAATAAATCGTTCGCCGACACCGTACCCGCTCTATATACTCGTATTGCGTTGTTTTAACGACCGCGGGGAATAATCATGTTCTTTCTTAATGTTCAGCATGTTAATATAAATTTGATTACAGTTTCGTTACCTTTCAATAAGACCTTTAATATTTTTATTTTCATTTATATATATTTGTACTCATCGTCGTCATTATAACAGATCATCTTAAGTCGATGAACATAAGCCTCTCAAAGGACTGTCACAAAACACGGTCTAGAGCCATATACATACATTCATCGACCTCCTACATGTGTTACCAGATCATCATTCCATTTAGTGGCCCGTCGTAGTAAGTAAGGTTGCTACTCGAAAATCTTTCTTCTTCATCGGTTGTCGGTTCTTCGAGCTATACGGCCCATTACTACTTACAAATTGAGGACCTTGCAGCAAAGAGGGCAGATCCAAATTTTAACCGTAACCTTTTTTTCACCTACATTTTAAACAAAAATTAGCTATGGTTTGGTGTATTTAGGAGGCAAATCCGACGACAAACAAGCGCGCTGTAACAAAATTTGGATCTGCTACCTTATTCTGTTTGGTGCAAGAAGGGAGCAGGTCCGGACCTGCCTCCTTCTTGCAACAAATGAAATTATTACATCATTTGTAAACAAGTCAGTGCACGTTTTGTGCTCGGCGAAAGGACATGCGTATTATTCTTTTAAATAATTGTTTTAAGTTTGATACGTTAAGTGTGTATTAAAATGAGTGACACTGAACCGTTTAGTAGCGGCTCGTCAGATATTTACCAGCCGCCTGTCTACGAGTCATGTTCAACCAGTTCAGATGATGATGGAAGCGATGTTGGTTTGTTGACATTTCAAAACCAAACTAATGAGGCGAACGATAAAGGTATGAATATTTTGGATGAATTTAATACAGATAATCCATGCCCATCGACGAGTGGCATAGCGCCGAAAAAAAGAAAATCCGCGAATCCATCACAATGGAAACGGAATGTAATAAAGAAGTCTATTGCTACTGGAAAGGGCTATTTAAACTATAAAGGCCGTGAAATAGGCGAAAAACTGGACCGGATTGTTTTGTAAGAAGTATAAGTGTTTTGTTCAAATTAATGAAGAAGATAGGAAACTAATATTGGAAAATTTTAATAAATTGGAAGAAACCTATGTGCAAAACGTATACTTAGGCGGTTTAATTAAAACTGAGAATGTTGAAAGGAAAGATCTAAAACTGGTACGGGAAGAAACGGAGTTGTTCACACAAATATTATATTAAATTAGAAATAGAAATATACAAATTTGCAGAAATGGCTTTGCATCTATCCATGGAATATCCAAAAGCGTGTAGACAATGTTGCTAAAAGTATCGGGATCCTACTGTAACTACACCAGCTCAGTCTAATCGTGGAAAACATCAAAATAGACCAAATCGTATTCCAAGTGAATGGGTTTCTAAAGTTGACTCTCATATTAGAAGTTTCCCACGTCGCGAGTCACACTACAGTAGAAATAAAAGCTCACGTTATTATCTGTCTCCAGAGTTGAACATTAAAAGGATGTACGAGTTATATTTGAAAAAGCATGAGCTTGGTCTTGAAGCATCTGCTAAGCCTATAGTATCATTTGATTTTACTACAGATACTTTAAACAAAATTTTAAATACAGTTTTGGGTCACCTCGTTCAGATACTTGCAAGAAGTGCGAGATGCTGAGTAACAAACTAAAAGATAAGACATTGGATAGCGATGAAACCCAACAAATACAGATAGAAGAGTCTTCATCAAGCCAAGGCCGACACTTTTTGTTGATTTAAAAGAGAAGAGTCAACTTGCTCTTAATAATGAAGAATGCGAAGTATTAACATTTGATTATCAGCAGAATATGCCATTACCTAAAATTCCAGCAGGTGAAGCATTTTATAAACGTCAACTTTGGGCATATAATTTTTGTATTCGTTCAGCAAAACAGGGATTGCTCACTTTTATTTATATGACGAAACCATAGGCCGAAAATCACCAAACGAAGTCATATCTTTTATAAATCACTACATAAATGACATTTTACCAAGCACAGTTAAAGTACTGTATTTATTTTCTGATAACGCAGCAGCACATAATAAGAACTCGACTTTAGTTCAGTATCTATGTACGCTTATGCGGTGTTCATCTTTGAGAAGATTGTTCATCGATTTCAGAACCAGGACACAGCTTCTTACCGTGTGATCGGTGTTTCGGCGTAATAGAAAAGTTTAATAGAAGGAAAGATTACATATTTACGACTTCTGAATATGCCGATTGTATTACGCAAGCATCTAAAATTTTAAAGTTGTAAATGCAAGTCAAAATATGATACTTAACTTCAGCCAACATTATGAGTCATTTCAAAAAGTAATAACAAATACAGAGAAGATTCGATTCAAAATATCTCAATATCGTATTTTTGAATATAGTAAAGACCACATTGAAACTATTGCAGTCAGTGTTACAACGGGAACGCCAGTATTTGATTATTTTCCTATAATGAGAAATGCTCAAGCCCAACTATCAGTTCTGCCTCAGAAACCGCTGTATGATCATGCATTGCCGTTGAAAAAGGCTAAATACAACGATGTTATGCAGTTGGTAAAGAACTATGTTCCACCAAATAAACTATATTTCTACAGGGCCCTTAAAAGTAAAGCTGTCGGACCAACAGATGATATTTCTAGCGAAGACGACGATGATCAAGCTGAAGTTAACCTTTAATTTTTTTTTTTTGTTCAGCACTCATTCGTTTTTGTATTTCTTTTGATTGTTTAATTCTTTGTGGACTGATTACTAATTCTTGAAATAAAAAAATAACCGTGTTTACCTGTTTTATTATCCTTAATACAAAATAGGGTAGTATTTTTCTTCAATCTTGGTGCAAAACGGAGGCAGATCCAAACTTTAAAAAATCGTAGTAATTCTATTACTTCTTCAATTGCCTTAAATCTTGAATAAAATGTGTATATATGTTCATATTATATAATACCATATAACGATAAGACATAAGTACATCAATCAATTTTTAAAAACCTTTTTTTTAAATACCCAACAGTTTTGAAATTTGGACTTGCCTCCCTTTAGCTGCAAGGTCCTCAATTAATAAAACTACCAGTGCTGCTTCTTACTTACTTAGTTTACTGATTGGTTATTCGAGTTCTGCTGAGGATATCTACGTTACGAATTCTATCACACCGGAAAAATATATACTTGAACTCGCTCTGCCATTAAGTGTTATAAATCCTTAAGATTTACACCCTGAGGCATTATAGTATTCCCATGACTTATAAATGTATCAGACACAAACGGAATATTCCATGCACTTATTTAATATGCAATTGTAGCGTCGAACATGGACTTAGTATAATGAAATTGCTATAGTTTGTTTTTTATAACGAAACGTTTTTTTCGTTCTATCGAACATATTATCATTCATAATAATTTGGTAAATTAACTAGTTCCGATGAAATAAAGCGGAACGATTTTGATTTTATTTTAGACCAAGTGATAATTGTCAATTTTTTGCTTAAAACTAGATGTAATTACTACACCCAGTTTACATCCTATTTAACAAGTTTGTCACATTACTATGTTTGTCTCAAGAGAGGATTAACAAAGGCTTTAAAAATATACGTCCAAAATAGTTTATAATTAGTCTCAGGTTTAAACTATAATCACAATATTATGTTAACACGTTCACTGTCTCGTGACCCACTTATGGGTCATTGCTATTGTCTTACTATTGTGTCTGGAAACCGTTCGGTGAGTGTTAAGTATGGAATTTGATAGCAAATGTCAAATTTTGCGAAGACTCTTCTTAAACTATATTTAAAAACCGGAGAAATAAACCACGTTTTGTAATATGACAGTTAATGTCGGTGTAAGATTTTTTTTTACCACATTTCCTTGCCGTGGGTGTGAGATACCTTTGGTGTAAAATAACTTTTTTATCGTAGGGAAATCCTCAGGATACCTCCGCTGCGGGGGCAACGGAAACGTTATGCCGCTCTTCTACTGGCTAAAATGCCACGCTGGTTACCATCAACGTATACGAGGTGTTCCGGGATCTCCGTTCGTTCCGCCGAGGCATCTCCATGGCTTTGCTTGACTATTAGCACGATTCGGAGCAGTACTTGCTGCCCCCAGTACCTACGCAATGCTACCACGATGTCTCGAGACCACTTCCGAGTCCGATATCCTCCTCGAGCGCTCGCAACCCAAGAGGCCCGATCCTAGTGTTATAGCATTGACCAGTCAATAGCGGTAGTTACGGTATGTGCTCCCTTTAACGACAAATTAAAAAAATAATGAGGTAAACTTATTAGAACATTTTAAGCACTAACAGACATTTTAGGTAAAAGGCCTTGCAATACTACAATTCACATGTGGTCGTTGAGAGGAAAGCTTTCGCATGTTTTCTACAACTCAACCTTTTAGCTACTACTGTTATAACTGTAATTAAATTACAGCGTAAAAGCAGCCACGTCAACTTTTGTTGCCGTGGCGTTAACTTTTTAACCATATATATTGCTGTACTAAAAATCTAACTGAAATGTAGCTAGTGCCTACAATATAATATGTTATAGTGTAGATACTTGACAGCCGCGGTAAAATCAAGAATATTTACTAGATGGTAGGTGTTTTTATCTGCATTTTCTTACTAATATGTCTGGGTAGATACCACTGTGTGGACAAGCAATTTTCCATCGGGTGGACTGTAAGATGTTTAATCCCTTTTAAAGGTTTGATACGATTTGATTCGAGTCACACTACTGACTACTAACAAAGATTCAACAGTTTGGTCTTCAAATAAAATTAAATGCGACTAACTCCAATCGTCACAATTTATAACAATATGCTAATTTTTACATGTTTTAAATAGGAATGTAAATTTAAATTTACAGCCAGTATGAGAAACAAAATATTACCTATACAGTATACATGCAATATTTTCCTCTTTAATCAACTAAAGAACAACACACTCCATGACTAGACAAAGCGACAATCTAAGAAAGCTAGCAATTGAATGAGTGGGGCTGAAAACACGCTCTATGGGAGATGCCGATGTTCAGTAATGGACAGCTAGCGGAGACTGATAATGATGATGAAAGAGCATTACGGCGTTTCTTTAATTGACATTTCACGTTACATGAGATAATAAAAGAGTATCTCTATAACAGTTACCCGTATGGTTTTGAAGTTGGGTATGACATGTTAAGAATGGACAGCAAATTGAAATCTTGAAGATGACTTTTTGTTGAAGTAAGCGTCGTTTATTCTAGAACTTCAAATTATTAACGGATATCGTGAAATTTGTTATAATAAATGTTATGGTTAGCATAGAAAAAAGAAAATAGAATAAATGTATAATTTGCCTGTCAATTAAAAATTAGCTTTTGATTCCGGAAGTTTAACTTCTAACACACGTACACAAGTACATACGCTATTTTTATAGACGTAAACGAACAGCCCACCTGAGTGGATGCTGTGCTTAAATACATCTACATATCTATAGTCTGAAATCTGTCTTTAAAATAGTTTTAATGCCGCTTGCCGCAACCAGTAAACGTGTCTATTATGAAAACGAAGCTTAAAATGCAACTGGGGACGTGAACTGAAAATTGAAAAGTTGCTAAAGAGTTTTCTGCAGTCGGCGTTTTGAAATACATTTAATAAAATTCGACGAAAATGTTTTAAAATAGGCTTTAGTTTCTGTGCTTTATTTTTTAATTAAAACTTGACATTGTTTAGTTACAACA
This sequence comes from Parnassius orleans, assembly GCA_029286625.1. Lineage (NCBI taxonomy): Eukaryota > Metazoa > Arthropoda > Insecta > Lepidoptera > Papilionidae > Parnassius > Parnassius orleans. The sequence continues at coordinate 2,121,992 of JAGSMP010000075.1, read as the reverse complement.
AAGTAGAATTATTTTTTATCATCATCAAAAATGTAGAAATTCAAAAACAATACAATTAGATGTTACTAAAAAAACCTTTAACCGTAAAACCTTTTGGTTATTAACTGATTTGCCGTAAAAGAATTCATTATCTTATCTTGATCTTGTGTCATGGTTTGGCATAAGTTGTCATATGTCAAAAGCGAAAAAAACAACACAGCTTTCAATAGTTATCCTATCCTAGCAACTGTGCTCGAAGCGTTTACATTACGGATTGGAAGCGATATCCCTAGGGAGTATGAAAGCCTTGATGTCTTTTTACGGGGGGTTCAATTATACTTAATGGTCCATCTTAGTGGGTATTTTTGATCCATTTCACTTTTTATAACACACTGCCGACTCGTGTTCCACTTTGAATCCGCTTTGCCATCTATTTGCATAATAATCGCTAGTCTTCACAACATCTTGAGTTTCTTGTGGACATCGGCAATTCTACGAGTATGTCTACTGGAGGCCAATGATAATGATGACATACTCATATGTTACCTGTTGCAATGAAATGCTATTCATTATCTTGCTGTATAAACTATTAACCTATTTTAATTTTATTTGTGACTAGTGATCCGCCCCGGCTTCGCACAGTTGATTTCTGGATCTCGACAAGAACGCCACCTACCGGGTCTAATTGTGAATCTAAACCATTCTCTTATCAACTTAATCACACACACAAAAATTCATCAAAATCGGTCCAGCCATTTGGGAGGAGTTCAGTCACATACACACGGACAGAAGAATTATATAATACATAATATGCATTTATTATACATACAAACTTTTTGCTTACATTATTCTGTCTATTGATGAAAATTGCATTCAAATCCGTTGCGTAGTTTAAAAGACCTAAGCGTACAGACGGCGGGAAGCGACTTTGTTTTATACTATGTAGAGATTAATACATGTACGAGTACAATAAAAATATAAAGCATAGCAGTTTCCTCTTACATTTTGATTGATTACATAAAGATTACATAATATTTAATTAAAAGTCATTAAACAAGTAAAGCAATAACCACTTATCTATAACGTTAATTTTCTAATTCTGTCAAGCTGTTTTAATTAAAACCTGAAATGCAATTTCCTTTCAGCAACTAACGTTTTTGATATTACTAAATGTGTTTATATATAACTGTAGAAAATTAATTTTAGAATGATTAAAGCTATATGTTAGTATAATTTAGTTTCACCAAAACAGTTTGAAGGCAAATTTTGTATGTGTACATAATATTTTATACTACCTAATTTTATCTAGGTACCTAGGTGTCATCCCTTAGATTTTTTTTCTAATTCTGAGTAAAGCTCGGTAGGCCAGGTACGTGTTTTTTTAAAATGTCATCTTCTGACCAGTAATAACTTTTCAAAAAACTCACACGGTACCATTTTGAAGCTAAAAATTGAAAACTGTAAGTTGTGAAGTTGCAAAAACTGCAGCGCTTCTTCCCGCAGTCTGCGTTTTGAAATACAATTTCATATTTCACTGTAAATATTCGAACAGAAGCTTTGACAATAATATCTAACTGCATTTTCTCTTCCTGTTTCGTCATAGTTGTTTTGTATTTCATTTTTAGCCGACTTCAAAGGGGAGGAGGTTCTCAATTGACTTGTATGTTTATTTTTGAAGTGAAAACTCTTTAGCAGCGTTGTCATTTGAAACGAAAAAGCGACACTAAAAAGAGACAAATATATAAATCTATAGGATAGAATGAGATAAAAACTATACTAATGTTATAAAGCGGAAGAGATTTTTTGTTTGTTTAAACACACTTATCTCTAGAACTGCTAGTTCGATTTGATAATTTTTTTTGTATATGATAGCTAGATTTACGAGGAATAGTATAGGCTATCTATCATTAGGTTACACTCTCAGTTAGCCTTAAATATTGATTTTTATTAAGCAAGTCGGAAGAAAAACGCCACCCAACTGCTTTATCCGCGTACGCCGGCGTAATGGTCAGTGAAAATATAGATCTTTCCTCCATCTAAAAAAAAATTCCGCGATACTATAGGCCTATTTCTTATACATAAGCCACAATAGGGTATTATGTGATCAAAAAATATTGAAAATTAAAAAGTGATTTATGAGCGTTATTATTATAGGCATGGCATATTAATCCTTAGGAACAAAAGTAACTTCACCATCAAGACAATTTTGTAAAGATAAACTTTGCTCTTTATAGCATGTTATTTGGACGCATAGTTTAAGAGATAATGAAAAATTTAAACAATTTATCACTCGGTTCTGCGTGCGAGCGACGCCTAGCCACCCGATGAGAACCTAGTGAAACCAGCAGTGAACGCCTCTATAAAATAAAGAATAAAAAAATTACAAATTTGTTATCAAATAAATAAAATTAATTATATTGAATAAAATTATCATATTCAATTTTTATCAATCCACGATTTCATAATATCTAACTACCAATTTATATAAAATTAGTCGTGTTTAGGCCATCTAATTTTTGTTTAATACAATTACAAAGCAATTTTAGTCGAAAGAAAATATTCTTTTGATTTAATAAAATAGAATAGAATAGAATAAAATAATTTTTTATTCAATATAGATTACATGTGTAATTCTTATTGAAAGTCATTTTTTACTTTACCACTGGTTCGAAAAAAAAACCTCTGTCCTGGGAAGAACCAGCAAGAAACCCAGCGGGACTTTTTTTTTAAAGTAAATTTTACATTAATGGTTGTACAAACTATTTAAGTACAAAATTTATTTTAAAAACTGCTTGGAAGCGACCACCTCATTCCCTGGGTTATTATCAACCATGTATTCATTTATACTATAATAACCCTTTTTATACAGTTTCAGCCTAACAAAACATTTAAACTTGGTAATAGAGAGAGCCTGTAAACTTTCCCGGACTTTGTTGTAATAGCGTATACATTGCCCCAAGAATGAATTACTGACTCTGTGGAGTCGAGAAACTGGTATCACTAGCTTGTGTTTGTTCCTAGTGTTTACAGAATGTATATCCCTTTTTTTACTAAAACTACGAGTACCTTTGTTTTTGTGAACATACATTAAATTTTCGTAAATATACTGAGAGGCCAAAGTTAATATATTTATTTCTTTAAATTTATCTCTAAGAGACTCTCTCGGTTTTAGGTTGTAAATAATAGTTAATACACTAACATTTAGGCTCTACATGGTTAAAAATAAGGATTGTAACAATTATTTGCTATAAACTTTTATCTTATATTTTATGCCGTACTTGTGGTTGTGCAAAATTATCAAATTAAATAAATCATGTGCTGTGAAATGTTTTTGTTTTATATTTCATTTCATTTGAAAGTTACACTTCTACCGCGTGTGGACTTCACACGTGCTTTTTTGTATGTACTTATATTTTATATTATGTTAAAAGGAAGTTACAGACCACGATTTGCCTCGTAAAATTATGAAAAATATAAATAAATAAATTTGTCCTCTTAACAAATTCTAACCATGGTGCCAATCCTCAATTCCTATCGATTAACTATTATCTACAAAGCATACAATTACGACCATATTTACCCAATGATCGTGGCTCACCCATGGCGTTACGAAAAGAATAATTTTGGCTAGGATTTCGACTTTCAGCTACCTCGACTACGTGATTATGCCAGACCTTAAAAGTCTGGAAAAACTGTATGGACTTAGGTATCCTCAAGAAAAGAGCCTAAATCCTTTATAAAAGGCCGCCAACGCCAAGTGCGTCGCCTAAGCTATTATTTTGCGAAAGAAGATACTAAAGATTTTATAATTCAATATTTTTCTTTAACTCAGCAGATTTTAAAATAAAAAAAAACATCTCGCTGACCCATTGGATGTTGGGGGATTTCACACATATTCTAATTATATATTTTTTAATTCCTCACGAATTTTTCTTATACTTTCGAGCATATTCTAGCTAAATCATTATTTAAAATTGCAATTAAATATTTAGTTTGCTCGCGTCACCATAAATTTGAAATATTCGGTAGAATTCCGTCATATTTTTAATAAATATTTTTTTAAAGCTATTAAAATATTTTTACACTTATGCTCAAAAGAATCTTTTTCAATATCTAAGGAGAATTTTCAGTAGAGCGACCACACAATCTAATAATATAGACGAAGGTCTGACCAAAAAAACTAATAGCGCAAGTATACCGATTTTTGTATATTAATTTACTTATTATTTATTTCAAATAAAAACAACGGTGCAGGTTTGTACAACACTTGTTTTATATATTTAAACAACTTGAAAAGCAATTCGCCGCAAAATGTAAGACATTCAAGGCCTTCATCTCCATCCTCTATTAGTATAATATTCAAGTTATACCGCTTAATTGTCTTCCGATGTAACTTCAGCATTGTACACGATCACTCTGATGTTATCTTATTATATAAAATTAAAGCTTCATTTTCTTATTGCGGTAGGGATTGTACGAAGCGAACCATTATCATTTTTTGTTTCTGTTTTGATATATTGCGTAATCAACATGCTTTGTGTATCTAAACCTTCTAGACATTGTATGACATATGAAAATAAAAATAGTAGTATTTTATTCGAGAAAATTTATTTTAGAAATTGTAACTATTTATTATATTATTGAAAATTATGTATGACAATAACTTAGATCCTAGAAAGAGCACACAGTCTACCTGATGGTAAGTGGTTGCTGTGGCCCATAGACATTGTAATATATTAAAACTCATTCCAAAACCCTCTCAAAGAGTAAGAGGAACTCTACGCCAGCCGTGAGTTGGAATAATAAATCCAGTTTGCATAGGGCTCCGCTACATATACCTACTAATTACATACATATACTCTACATAACGTATTAACGTTAGTTGTAACTTTAAGTTACTATCATTAAACTATTACTTTACCAATAAGAGCATTTCTTTCGGAGTAAATAAACTAGAGTAGCTATAAAATAATGCCTTTATATTGTACAGAAACTTCAGCAGTGCGTTAGGACAATAATGTCCTACTGCTGGCTTAGAGCTCCTCTATAATACTCTACATAACGTATTAATATTGGTTGTTACTTTAATTTACTATCATATTACTATTACTTCATCAACAAGAACATTTCTTTCGAAAAAAATAAATACGAATAACTATATAATAATTCTTTTATATTGTACTAAAACTTCTCTGAATCTTATTGGAAAAATAGTCAGGTACACATACTCGTCAACAATTTCGAGCCTTGTGTTCCTAACTCACTATCGGTATAGGTGTTACGTGGGCGATGTTAAGAACTTAGTAACGGTAAGTAACTAAGTCCTTACCGTTACCGTTATAGCCTAACAAAATCCACTGCTGGACATAGGAATTCCCCATAGATTGCCTCATAGGGGAGATATTTGCCATATTTGCCACGCTTGGCAAGCGGATTGGCAACCGCAGTTTTTTATTTTTAGTCGCTATTAGGAAGACGCTGCTGTCCATCTCCTGATTCATTTCCCTTTGTCCACTCTTACAACACCCACGGGATGATATGGGGTAGTAGATATTCTTACACCGCCACTAAGAACCACCACGTAGAACTAAGCGTTTACTATTTTTTTTATATTAAATTAAGTCTATTTATAGGAACTTTCAACCGTGAATGGTAAATATTATATTTGCAACTTAGAGCAGCCAAGTAAATATTTTCTAATTCAAACACGATTTCGTGCAGCACCTACGCGGCGGATATAACACGATGAAATATTATGTTTGCTTGAACGGGGAAGACTCGCTATAAAATAATTTTAATGTCCTCGAGAGGCCAGTGGAAACTTCTTAGAGAGCTCTCAGCCGTTTCTGTTATGAAGCTTAAAATGCAAGGCCATAATACTAAACGTAAAGTGAAAGTTGCAGTTAAAAGAGCGCTATCTAAAATTATTTTTATTTAGTTTACATTTGAAACAATTTTAAAACTTTGCTTATTTCTAAAAGACAATTTTTAAAGGAATAGTTCCAAATTTGTAACTTTTCATTGTTCTAGAAACGAAATTTATTGTCTCGTAATAAATATAAATAAATAATAAGTAAATATCATATCAAGACAAGATACGTGGTATCCTAGGGGCTAAGCGCTGTAAATTTCAGAGAAACGATCCTCGCGGGCTCCAATTAAATTATAATACAATTTAAAGTGTAGATTTATCATGTGCTTGGCGATGAAGGAAAATATCTTGAGGAAACCTGCATGTCTAAGATATTTAAAAACAAACTAATTTTTGAAGGAATGTGAAGTCCGCAAACATGCATTGAGGCAGCACGGCAGACAATTCCAAGTCCTAAAAACCTCTGAGAAATCAAAAGACCAATGCCCTTTAAAGGAGCGTCCTATATATGAACTGTGACTTTACTTATTTGTTTTGATGTTCGTGTTTTGAGTAACTTCGAATATGTTATCATTACGCTTCGTTTCAGTTCATTGTTGAACAAATGATCTGACGGCTCCGTGCCACAGTGGCTTAGCAATGAGTTGCAGCGCTGGGGGCCGCGGGTTTGAATCCCGCACGAAATAAGTATTTGTATGGCGAAATAAGTAATTGTTCCGGGTCTAGATGTTTGTCCTTGTGCAATTTATATTTGTAAACTGCCTCCACGATAGAGGAGAAAATCCTAGTGTGGGGACAACGTTTTTTTAAAAAAAATGCAATTAATGATAAACGTAGATGACCATGGACCACAGTATTCACTTACCATCAGGTGGACTGTGTTCTCCTTTATCACCCTATTAAAACAATTTAACTTAAATTATAAATGTTTATTATACCTAATGCTATAACTTTGCAACAGGAATTTAACCCAGATTAAAACTACTATTCTCGCGTTAATAGATGCAACATGACCGAAGCTTTACATCAGTGCCATTAATTTTAGTTTATATTATCTTGTTATCGAGAGCAGTGGCAAAGCTTTATCTTCAGATAATTAACAAATACGAATATAGCGAAGAGTACAACCATTTTAGCTTGAAGCTTTTATTTTGATTATTTTTTATTATTTCGATTATGATATCCGAATATACTTAATAAGATATTATAAATTAATATAAATCACATAATGTGTATAGATAGCTACGTACGAGTATATATTTACCCTTGCATTCTGTAGATATGCGTAAGAGCCGACAGATGGAAATAAACTAGGGGCAGCATCGTCTTCCTGATAACAATTACAAAATAAAAATTTGCGGTTGCCAACCCGCTTGCCAAGCGTGGCAACTATAGCAAATGTTAGGTAGCAATCTGTGTTTAGCAGTGGACTTTGATGGGCTGTAATGATGATGATGATGATGATGATTCTGTTGTAATATTGTATTGGAATAATTTGAATTTAGATCATATTTAAACAAATTACAATTGTTTTTTTTAATTATTATATGAATATAATACTTTTAGTATATACGAGAATAGCGCACTCGGCGGCCTGACCATCTCAACTTGATTGCAGCCTCTGAAGTATATCCACAAAGTAATATGAAGAACTACTCGTATAGTTAGCATCAGAAAACCTTGACAAGCGTAATCTACCACCATATTAGACACTTTTTAAAGGTGTTCTGTCTGTGTGCTCATTTGTCACCCTTATTTGTATTAAAAAAACTAAAAGCGCGCGTTGTTTATATACACTTTAGATTATCAGTAAAAATATAAAAGCAAACTTTGACAATTTATTTAAGCTCTAGCTTGTAAGAAATAGTTGCAGAGCGATTATAGGTCGTTAATGACGTCATTAAAACGAGACATTCATTTCATCGCGACTCGCAGAACAACGAAACAACAAACCGCATCCATTTTGCTCATTGTTTACAAAACTATATTAATTTGCATGTCATATGAAGTAAAAACCACATCGTATGATTTCAAATTGAATGTTTCTAATTCTAAAGGAGGTTTGAAAATGAAAATTAACAATTTTAGAAGATGAAATAATAGAGAGAAAAAAACATCAAGGATCGATCTCGGTTTACTCGCGTAGGTGCTTACTATCAAAATTTAAGGCAAGTGCTTATGTCTTGAGCTATCATGACATCTTTTGTAATCGACTCGATGATATGGACAATGTCTAAGAAATACCCAAGCTAGCGAAGGTTTCCTAGATCACGTTTGTTCCGACAGATCGTGTATTTATGATGAGATCTAGGAGTCTGTAGATACTAAAGGGAAGTGAAATTTTGAATATTTCGCAATTAGAATTTATTACTAATATGAACATAAGTGCACTGGAGTGTTGACTGTGCATGTCCAGTATATAATAATAATCTATGGTGCATGTTGGAGTCAAGCTAAATAAGCGACACGCTGATAGGCATATGGACTATTTTAGATTGAATATCGCGATAGAGGAAAATAATCGACAGTTATTAATACCGAAATCAGTAAACTGATACTGGATGAGGATGCCAACAGAACCTTTAAGAAACTTTTTTCGAACTATCCATCACAAAATATAAAAAACAATTGGCAACAATTTGACTTAATAGAAAGTCCGAGTGCTGTTTCAGTGACAATTCAGTTCAATTAAAATTAAAGTACATAAACAATGAACATGGTAAATACGGTTTGTTTATTCATCTTCTCTTTGAACTACTCAATTGATGCAACGCCATTTTAATGACGTCAGCAACAAGCTACCGCAATTACTCGACTACCCTTTCGCATACAATAATGAATGTTCTATTTATCTGTTTACTTTAATAAATTGTTTAATTTTCACTTTTCTAAAATTAACTTTCAAGTAAACAATTCATGTTCGTAATAAGAAAACAAAAACAAAGTAAGACTACAATGATGTAAATTATGTAAATTTTGATGCACTTTTTATTTATTATTTGTGGTAGGACTCATTTTTTGTCTATAAGTCCATCTGGGTAGGTATCACCCTGTTATCTATTTCTACCGCCTGTGTTCCACACTACACCTGTATGGTGGACTGTGAGTTCGTTTATTACTTCAGTTTTATAAAAATAAATATTTCCTTTTATGTGACACCATAATCGATACATTATGTATTTGCTTATTATTTTACAATTTATATAAGCTTGACTAATTTTATAATTCATTTTTCACCCACTTCTAGACCTTAGAATAAACGGAAGTTTTGCAGACTTGTTTAGAACCAATCTTGATCTTAATGAAAATGCTATAACTTATGAGATTGCTCATGATCAATGGGTGTTGTTTATGTTTTTTTTAAGCTCGTTAGACTATTATTAGACTTTAAGAAACCTTATATATAAATAAATCCTACTGAAAAAACTAGGTCATGGTTAGGAAATTATTTCATTGTTATTGGTTTTATAGAAAAATAAACAGAGATTTTTGATAAACGCAAGTAGCAAGCGCAGCAAGCGTGCGATCGCGTTCTAGAACGTTGACTTTTGACAATTTCTATTTTGACAGCTATGATACGTCCGCAAAATTTCACATTATTCAGACGTCCGAAAGTAGGTAAAAAGTGAATTATAAAATTCCATTACATTGATATACACATACCTATTATATACATACAGGTCAATCTAACAAAAACTTGTTCGTAGAAGGGATTCGCATACCTGACCCCATAAAAAGTCCATTAAAGACCTACGTATAAATTAAGGTATATTTTACAAGTAAACTATTTAGATCAAGTATCTCTAATATAAAAATCAATTCTCTCGCAAAAACTCGAAAAACTTTTTTGTGTGTGTTTGAGTGGATCCCTGGATGATCTAAACGATTCACAATTGAACCCGGTAGGTGGCGGTGTTGTCGAGATCCAGAAATCACCCGTGCGAAGCCGGGGCGGATCGCTAGAATAAAATAAAATAAACAAAATAATATTAAATCCGATTGCCTCCTCAATATTTATATATTGTTTAAATTATTCGATGTCATGTTTAAGTATTTTTTGTTTTTCATTCTTTTCATTATAGTCGGTATGGGTATTTTACGTCTAGCGTAGATGAGATAGTTAGACAGTTTCAAGCAGGTTTAAAATTGGACAATAAATTATTAAATCAAATCTTTATTACATTTGAATAATATTCGCCTGTTTTACCTTTAATTGTACATTTGAAGTAATATGCAAGAATAAGTTAAAATCTATAATTCACATTTGACTGGCTTTAATGAGCGCTAGCAAAAGAGATACTAGCCCGAGACGAAAGCTCGAAAACTATTAAGAAGCAGCGAATCGTAGAAAGTAACCTTCGTTTACGATTTGTAAAAGGTATATTTTCGTGAAGTTTAATATTTCTACCTTTAATAACTACCAAAGAACTTTTGAATATTTTGGTATTAAAATTAATTCGTGGAATAGATAAAGCATTTATAACTTCCCATTCAGAAGTTTCTCAACAAAATGTCTACGTTTTGGGGACTCAAGAGTCCGGATTCAACTGATTTGAAAAGGATTTCTGTGTGCACGTTCGTATATTCGTATGTTTATGATTTTTTTTCGTTTCGCGTACATCTTTTCTCTAAACCAAGTTTAACCGAAGTTTTAATTGCGTAATGGTGATTCTGTAGTTTTTTTTTATAAAATACTTACTGGCTGCGCTAGACCGAATCACACAAACACCTATTTTAACTTTAAGGTTTTTTTTTGTAGAAGTAGAATCGAATATACAGGGAGGTGGGACATTGTGTACCACCTTGTACACCTTGTGGTTTAAATATATATATATATATATATATATATATATATATATATATATATATACGTCCAACTGCTGGGCACAGGCCTCCTCTCATTTCTGAGATGGTTTTAGGGAAATGTCCGCCACGCTGCCCCAACGTGTGTTGGCGAACTTCACATGTCTTCGAAATTTTTTTTCTTATTTCTCAGACATGCAGGTTTCCTCACGATGTTTACCTTCACCGCCGAGCACGTTATAAATCAGCACTTAAAATTGCAATTAACAATTTCATTGGTGCCGGTGGGTATCGAATCCGGGTTGCTCGTGTACTGTGAAATTTACAGCGAGCGCTTAGCCTCTGAGCTACCACGGCACTTTATAATAAATTATAGTATATTCTAACTTCTATAGGAAACACTGATATCTAACAAAGGACTATTTGCGATTTGATGATTATATTGATATAATGATTAATTTTAAAATAATGTATTCTTTCCAAGATAATATAACACTAATTTATTGTAAGAAGGTTTTCATATTATTTGCCTCCCCTTTCGTAGTTATTATGTTTTGTCATTAAATTCGTAATGTAAGTTATCGTGTTCGAAACGAAAATGAATATAATTCTTACTCATACGTCTGGTTATAAAATATATACATACAATATTTTACTCGAAATTATAAAACACAAAAGTTCTAGTGTAAAATGTTCATTTAAAATTATAACACTTATCTTGAAGGTTTAATTGCAACACTTATCTTGAAGGTTTAATTGAAGTACTTGTTAGTACAGTGGCCGTAATGAGTGCGGTTCGTTTACTTATAGTTCGTATACATTTCACAAAGGGTGCACCATTTTATAACGTTATCAAAGGGCCTCTATTACCACTTCTCGCTACTCGCTATTTGCAAAATGGTTTTATATTAGTATTTTTGTTGAAGAAGGCAAGAAAAGACATCTCTTTTTATTTGAGGATTATGTTAAAACATCACAACTTTACATCTATTAAAGTTAATATCACGATATCATTAGAATGTTGTTTGTTTAACATGTTTTTTTAAGTTTAAAGCAAATTAAGTAAAATGTATATGTGATAGATCTAAAAGATATTTTTGATGTATTTTTTTTATTTCAGATGTGTGTAATAAACATCCCAAAGTGATCACAGCTAACGGTGAGATTAGTTAATATATTAGATAGATACACGGATATCGTTACAACATATGAAACGAATTATCACGAGGGCACTGAGACAAAACAAAAAACAAATATTGACAAGAAGGATTTCTCATCTCAATTTTTAATATCTAAATATCAATGTATGTATCATATAAAGTGGTTTGTAAGAAGAACCATGACAACTTTTTCTCCATTACCAACGTCACAGAAACAGAAACTTTTTTATTTAATATAGATTATAAATAATGCTTATTGAAAGTCACTCTTTTGTTTGATTACCAATGGTTCGAAAAAAAACCTCTGTCCTGGGAAGAACCAGCAAAAAACCCAGCGGGACTTTTTTTAAAATAACAGCTTACAATCATGTATGTTACACAATCAACAACACAAAACAAATTAGAAATAGGTTGGTAGCGATCACCTCATACAAGATATACAGACATACAATGCAACCTGCTAAGAACACAATAACATACAATGGTGAAACACTGCCGCACAAATTGCACAGACTGGGCATGGGCAGCAACTTTTCCAGAGGCAAGGGTATCACAGTGCAGAAGCACTAACCAACCGGCGGCTGTCCTAGCGTGGTAAGTGTGGGCAAATATTCCAGATAATTTATTCTACCTAGCCAATTTTTGATTAACCTATGTACCAGAGGTGAGGATATAACTTCTTCACTAACCAACCAGCGGCTGTCTTAGCGTGGTAAGTATGGGCAAATCTTCCAGATGATTTATTCTACCTAGCCAATTCTTGATTAGCCTATGTACCAGAAACGAGGATATAACTTCTTCACTAACCAACCAGCGGCTGTCCTAGCGTGGTAAGTATGGGCAAATCTTCCAGATGATTTATTCTACCTAGCCAATTCTTGATTAGCCTTCGTACCAGAGACGAGGATATAACTTCGTCACTAACCAACCAGCGGCTGTCCTAGCGTGGTAAGTATGGGCAAATCTTCCAGATGATTTATTCTACCTAGCCAATTCTTGATTAGCCTTCGTACCAGAGATGAGGATATAACTTCTTCACTAACCAACCAGCGGCTGTCCTAGCGTGGTAAGTATGGGCAAATCTTCCAGATGATTTATTCTACCTAGCCAATTCTTGATTAGCCTATGTACCAGAGACGAGGATATAACTTCTTCACTAACCAACCAGCGGCTGTCCTAGCGTGGTAGTATGGGCAAATCTTCCAGATGATTTATTTTACCTAGCCAATTCTTGATTAGCCTTCGTACCAGAGACGAGGATATAACTTCTTCACTAACCAACCAGCGGCTGTCTTAGCGTGGTAAGTATGGGCAAATCTTCCAGATGATTTATTCTACCTAGCCAATTCTTGATTAGCCTATGTACCAGAGACGAGGATATAACTTCTTCACTAACCAACCAGCGGCTGTCCTAGCGTGGTAAGTATGGGCAAATCTTCCAGATGATTTATTCTACCTAGCCAATTCTTGATTAGCCTATGTACCAGAGACGAGGATATAACTTCTTCACTAACCAACCAGCGGCTGTCCTAGCGTGGTAAGTATGGGCAAATCTTCCAGATGATTTATTCTACCTAGCCAATTCTTGATTAGCCTATGTACCAGAGACGAGGATATAACTTCTTCACTAACCAACCAGCGGCTGTCCTAGCGTGGTAAGTATGGGCAAATCTTCCAGATAATGTATTCTACCTAGCCAATTCTTGATTAGCCTTCGTACCAGAGACGAGGATATAACTTCGTCACTAACTAACCAGCAGCTGTCCTAGCGTGGTAAGTATGGGCAAATCTTCCAGATGATTTATTCTACCTAGCCAATTCTTGATTAGCCTATGTACCAGAGACGAGGATATAACTTCTTCACTAACCAACCAGCGGCTGTCCTAGCGTGGTAAGTATGGGCAAATCTTCCAGATGATTTATTCTACCTAGCCAATTCTTGATTAGCCTATGTACCAGAGACGAGGATATAACTTCTTTACTAACCAACCAGCGGCTGTCCTAGCGTGGTATGTATGGGCAAATCTTCCAGATGATTTATTCTACCTAGCCAATCCTTGATTAGCCTGTGTACCAGAGACGAGCATATAACTTCTTCACTAACCAACGCTCTCCGCTCCTGTATGGCGTACACGCCGCTGTACTACACTGGCTGCTACGAGTCTACGACACGATCCTCTGAACACCTCGCTTAACACTCTCTTTCTCTGACCTGAGTTTTTTTTGACCGCAAGCGATTTCCTTCATCTTTTGCGGTATTTTGTTGCAATGTTTGTATATTGCTGTTCTGCTATTTGATACAGAACAGTTTTTTGATTTATTTACATCTTTGTTTTGTATTAATCGCTGATATTTTAATCTTTCCCCTTTTTTATTATGTTTATTCATTTATTATCTTTTAGCTTAATATTATTATTCCTTTGAATGAATTTTGAAGTTTATATATTACCCTGGTATTTATTTAATTACAATACAATAATCAAAAGGTTTAAGCTTGCATTTATTTACGACTACAATGGTATATATATGGTCTTTGTCTTTGTAACTCATTAGGAACTTTCGGTTTTATTGAATTTCTTTAGATTGAATATTATGATGCTTTGATGTGGTTCAAGAATGAATTCAGTGTGTTTTCTTTGCTTATAACTTGTTCGAGATCAAAATCTCTGACCTGAGTGGAACGCCGCTGGTGGGGCCGCGGTGTGTGGTTTAGCTTCTTACGGTCCCGCCAAGATCATGCACTTATTAAACGACTATGAGTGGGTTTGACGTACGTTAACTTCAAACAATGATTAATAATAGTGCATGAACTTTGCGGGACGTACAGCAAGATGGACCGTGTGTTTATTGTGTATACTCTCTATTTATATATTCCTAAGCACATTCGCACTCCCTACACGACATTAATTTGCACAGATTCCTTAGGCGAAGAGGTCGGAATGAAGTAATTTATCTTTACTCATTGTTAGAATTCTTGTAGTTAAGACACTTTAAATTGCGGTAAACTTAATTATTATATATTTGGCCTTAATTATTTCAAGCTTCTAGAGATCTAGAGGTCAAGATGATCTTTATTCAAATATTGAATTATATTTAAAAAGACAAAAACCTTCGAGTAATGTTTGGTATTTTTGCATGAAAATTCCTTTTTGTCGTCTGAATGGATAAATGTAATTTAATATTTATTTTAATTTAACAATATAATCATGGCCCCAACCACGCACAATATGTGTGCCGCTTTGTAACATAAATTCTGACCAGCTTACTTAAGTTCGCATACGCGCAAAATTATATCGATTTTTTATTTTCTGTTTTTTTATTACCTACCAATTTTTACAATAGGTAAGACTTGAGCACTGCGTTTCATTTACTTGCTACTTTTAACATCAACATATAAAATAGACAAACCGTCAGTTACAGCCTGATAAAAATCCACTGCTGAACATAATCTTTCCATAGACTGTCTGATAGGGGGAAGACGCTGCTACCCATCTTCGAATATGTGTTCCTTTGTCGCCTCTTACTACACCCACGGGACGATATGGGTTAGGAAATATTTTTATATGATTGGCACCTACTGTAGTGGCTACAGTAGGTGCCCATCTCCAATATGTAATAGAATATGTGTAAATAGACAGGGGACATGTTTAAAACATTATTTTTAGATATTCGTGCAGAAGTGCCAAGTTTTAAGTAGAATGTTTTATTATTTGACATAAAATCTAGTAATTCCACGACACACCCTATAAGTATAGGTTGCATTATAATTTAACAATATTCGAATACTAACTAATATTAACCGTTTTTATAGAATTTATGTTATCCATGACGAGAACGCTTTAGCAAAGTTTTCATTTTATTTTAGTTCTTGAAATATCTTTAATAAAAATTCATATTGTAACATTAAACTAGTGGTTGTTGTACATTGGAAATAAGAAACTATTGTAGTCGAGACCAGTGAACGCAGTCGAGACATATTTTATTTTATATGAAATGTGGAATATAAATATTTTTATAAGTTTCATAAGCAATATAAATCCGAGAAATAACGATATCATCAAAAGCTTCAGTTGTTATTGTTTTATGCTCATTTAATTTCCACTTTATATTGAGTCTGTTTGCGTAAACATAAAAGAAAAATCCCCATTATTTCTGAGTGCGCAGACTTACGAATCTTTTCGGCAAATAGTGAATAAATTGAGTTCAGTGTCTAAAAGGAAACGTTTATTTAGTTAATGACTTTATTATTTATATTAAAAGAGTCATTTAGGACACAGTTTATTACATAATAATGTTCATAACCAGTACACAGTACAGTAAATGTAAGCCTATTTGATAAATTATAAACGTACCTCTTTTCTTTATCGGCCCGTAGTACACTTCTGGAATCGGGCCTCTTCCATTATAGAGAAGATTTGCCTTAATCTTCACGCTTGGCAGACGGATTGACAATCGCAATACCAAACGTTTTGCATCTTCGATGCTGCTTTTCAAGCGTCAAACGTTGAACTCCAATTGGCCATTGTAAAAACTATCCAAACAAAATCATTAATGTGAAAAGGCCCAAGTTCGGTACAAACTACGATGTTTTTGTTGCTTGATCTGTCTTCGTCGATAAAAGATTTGGGACTTGAACGCGTGCCAAGTTCTATAGCAGTTCTTTAAATCAGAGCTATAGCAATGTACAAGATTCTTCAATTGATTTAAAATCAAGTTAATAGTCAATAAATTGAGTTCAACTCGATGATATTTAATACAAGCTTATAGTTAAATTTTGTTCGTTGTTATTTTATACTACATTTTACTTTGATGTGAAACTTGCCATTGCTTATTTATGAAATTTTTTATTTATTTAATTATATAAAATTACAAGTGTGTTTTAGGTCTTATAATTTATTCATTCATGATGGTCAAAAGTAGCTGTAAATATGAACTTACATACTGCTAGTTCGCCGCCCTTTTCTTTTCCGAACTTGGCAGACAGGCACACACTGGCGCAAGTCTAGAAAAGACGTAAAACCAGTACGTGACCTTAAATCTAATTTAAAAAAGGACTGCTTTTAGTTTCGACTTAGTATGTCTGCAAATTGCAGTCGTACGTGGTACAAACTTATATACTTAACCATCGTAGAGCTTCTTATATAGTCTACAGTCTACCTTAGCTTTAATTCTTATTCTTAGTAGAATAAGAATATGAGTATGACAATTAACGGTGAGGAAATATAAAAGATAATTGAAGTCGTAAAATAAACAAAATATATTTGCGTAATTTTATCACTAGTCTTGACAGGATGCTGTTACCTAACAATGTAAAGAAAACTCGATATGTCATGCATGTAAAAGCATGAACAATATAACGATATACAAAATTAATGATTGAAATGTCTATTCTTTCATATATTAGGCGAAATTACTTTTGTTTTCTAAACATTTCTTTAGTCAAAAAAGCAGTGTCGCAGGACTCGTCGTGAAATAGAAAAAACTTGTGAAATAAACGTGCAGAAAGTATTTTTTTAAATTCCATGTTTCAACTTTTCCTTCCTTTCTTGAAGTAGAAACTTTTTTTATTCAACATAGATTATAAATAATACTTATTGAAAGTCACTCTTATGTTTAATTTACCACTGGTTCGGAAAATACCTCTGTACTAAGAAGACCCATGAAGTAACCCAGCGGGACATTTCTTTTGAAAAAGCTTAGTTTTCAATCATAATAATATGTTACAACTAACAACACAAAACAAATTAGAAATAGCTTGGTAGGGATCACTTTATTACCAGGGGTTATTATTATTCATAAATTCGTTAATGTTATAATAATTATTTTTTATACAATTTTTGTTTAATAAAGATTTGGAATTTGGTAGAGGTCACATTTTGTATGTTTTCTGGGAATTTGTTGTAAAAGCGTATAAAAGCGTATACATGCGTAAATCGCCCCAAGAATGAATTAATGATTCTGTGGAGTAGAGGAACTTGTGTCTATTCTTAGCAATTACAGAGTGAATATCACTTCTTTTCTTCAACTCGTAACTGTAATCAGCACGCTGTGTCGCACTTTTGACGCTGTTCCTAGTTACCGATTTGGATATTTACAGTCAGAGGCCACTAGATCTTCTGACATTCCGCATAGTCGCCTTTACGGCATATTATAGGGAAAAGGTTATAATTAATTCTTTTACGCCACCCAAGCAAAAAACTTTTGGAACGAAGTTCTTTATCGGACGGTACGGATTTGGCGGATGGGGGCTAGGCGACAAAAAGTGTAATGGCGACTGTACATGCTCGTCGAGACACCACGAGACAGGCCGAGTACGAGTGTGTACATGGTGCCCTCGTCGCATCGCGTCGCGTCTCACGGTCCTCGTTTGCTCTCGGAAGCGTGTCGGTTTTTTGCTCTCGAGTCAAAGAGTCAAAGGGTCTCGTGGGTCTCGTGATGAAAACGAGAGCGTGCCTGTAGACATGTACTGTAGGGTTCAATATTGTTAAATAAAATATAGGTAGTTACATGGTTCTGTTACGGTGCATAGAAACCATTCACCATCTTCTTCTTCGTCCTGGCTTATTAATTTTCTTTTTATGGTAAATGTGTAGAAATTATAATAACTAATAGTACAAAGGCAAAACGCAGCAACAGTTTCTTCTAGGTCCATCGCAGCGGGCATGCGTAGTTCAAGTGATAGAACGAGTGTGCACATGGTGTGCTCTCGTGTCAAACCTCTACGCGACGAGAGGTACGCGAGGCAACGAGACGAGCGTGTACAGCCGCCATAAGATTTTTCCTTCACGACCCCTTCTGACGTAGTGTAGACGGTCTTGGCGGCTATAATGAAGCAAGATGGAATAATATCCATCTCCCTCGCACTTTTTCTTATCTTGCCATGAAAGAAATATTATTTTATTTTAAATGACGCTTCATTTTAATAGACGCTAGTAATTCATTTATTTGTATTTGTTAATCAATAATATAATGCGTTTATAAATAATAATATACCACGAAAAGAACTTCGTTCCAACCGAGTGTTTCACGACGCTCACGCATGTTTTTTTTTCCTATATCATCGAATAATTTAAAGTATTGCGATTAACAACGATGAAAAAATCTATAACACTTAATAATAATAAAACGGTAAATATATCATTTTATAAATGAACATTATTATTGGCACCTAGTAATAGCCAAGCGATCGTAGCAGCTTTGTCAAAACCATAGACATAGAGAGATGGACTGTGCGTTCCGTATTCAGTTGTGCAGTGAATACAGACGGAAAAGTGCGAAAGAGACAAAGCGAATGTGCGGTCAGTAGTTGTCTCTTTCTAGAATTCTGATTGGTCCATGTCACTGGCTTGCAGTACGTGGACCAATCAGGCTTGCAGGAAAGGGACAGGTATTGGCCGCGCAGTTGCTTTGTCTCTTTCTAGAGAATGGTCACTTTTGTGAGCCTAACACTCAGTCCATTCTCTCTATATGTATGGTCAAAACAGTGTCATAAACATAGATTTTGATATCCTAAATTCGAGATAATTTATCGCCTTATTGCGTTTGTCTATGCTTTTAAATTTTCCGTAAAAACTGGATCATCCATTAAAACCTAGTCCAAATTCCATATAAAAATAAGTTTTCGGTAACAATAGAGTTGTCTAATGAATAGTGTGTTATAAACTTCTATTGCTATTATGTAAGTATATTCCATCTAGTAAGAATATCAGCGACGCCAATTCGGAGTAACAAGATCCCCTATTGAATTTGTAAACCGGCTTTCGCGATAAATCCTAAATTAAAGCGTATTTACTATGAATTGAGAACCCTCTTGCTTTTGTCAAGGCAAATCATGGCACATGCTGGAAATAAAACGTTTTATACTTTCAATTAAACCTAGTATACCTACTTTTTTAAATTTTAAAGCATCTAGCGAGAATTGGATGGGGTAAAAATTATACATATAACTTTTTTTTTAATCATAAAAAGGACGAAGTTTATCAGTATAATAACTACTTCCGTAAGAAAACACTATACCTACAGATCTACACGTTTGAAATATGTGGTGGGCATGTTATATTTGCTCATCAAAAGTGACATGCCCACCACATATTTCAAACGTCACCTAAGAAATAACTCTCCCGACTCCAGAAGGGGGTTAAGGAGCTGTTTTAAGAATAGATAAAACATTAAATTCCCTTTTTGGAACTACATAATCACAGAATTAATAATAGCTAAAATAATTACATTTGTCAAACGAAATTTATTTTCTTACGTCAAAAAAATAAATATATCTCATTATCTCATTTCGTGAGATTAAAAGTGTGATCGAAGTGTTTTTGTGTTCTTCTGCGGCGGAAATTAGCTCCGACCGCATGGACAGTTTCCACGAGCATATCATTCTTATCGTCCACTGTTCACACTTCTAGGCACTGAAAACGGTTTTGTAACTCGAGCTGAAAGGTTTCGGGAATTTGGATTAGAGTACGAGGGGGACGGAGCGTTGACTTCATTAGAAGAGACCTCTGCAAATAAACGTTTAGGTTCAGTGTGCTTCTAACTATTCGGTGATCGCTGTCAGTTTTCACCCTCGCGATCACTGAGACGTCACTGAACAGTTGCCGTCTAGTCGTCATAATGAAGTCAATCTCATTTTTTGTCGAATCGTCGGGGCTTGACCAGGTCCACTTCCTGTGGGGCCGCTTCTGGAAGAAAGAGTTCATCATAAAGAGTCCCTCTTTCTCCATAAAGTCAGCCAGCTGCTGGCCCCTTGGGTTCCATTGCCCTATTTCGAATTTTCCTAGCTTCAGCTCGCCGTTCTCTCTTGTGCCTAGTTTTGCGTTGAAGTCTCCCATTAACACTGTATAGTGGGTTTTGGAGGAATGCATGGCTTTAGAGATATCCTCATACATTTTGTTTTGTAGGATAAGGGTGACAAGCGAGCTCACAGTCCACCTGATGGTAAGTGGTTGCTGTGGCCCATAGAAATCTACATCTATCCTCGTTTGCGAATCGAAATGCAGATGCTATGTCAGCCGTGAGGACTAAGATGGAATGCCTCTTTCCCAGTAAAAAGGGTCTGCGGTTCTCTACACTCACCATACGAAACTGTGAGGCGTGGTCCTTCCCCAGTCGAGCCGACCTATTCGTGCTACAACTATACAATTAATATAGCTGCAGCATGGCTCTACCACGTACATAATATTTCCTTTACCTCCTCATCGGGATGTGCCGAGGTTGGTGCGTAAACCTGTATGACCTTCAACGAATACCGTTTGGTTATTCTGAGTATGAGGTACGCAACCCTCATCGACACACACACAATTTTTACAACGTTGTTAACGAGAGACTTGTGGACGATAAATCTGACACTTCCATGGCACAGATGGTCGCCCTCCGGTGATAGAACAAGTTGCCGGATTCGAGTATTACCGTGTCCTCCCCTCTCTTCGGACTTCAGATAACCCTATAATATCCCAGCGCAACTTCTCTATCTCTTCTTCCAGCTCCAGGATCTTCTCGTCAGACCTCAGACCTCGTCGAGTCGTCTTAGGTGGCAACCGAACCTCCACCGCAGATTCTTAGCACCCCCTGCCCCACCGTTACCATGGTCGCCACCGTAGCCAGGAATAGCGGGGCTGCCGGGGACTAGGGGACGTTTCTTGGTAACTCTCATTCATGGGGGGATGTTTGCATAGTTGCCACGCTTGGCGAGCGTGTTGGCAACCGCAGTCTTTTATTGTACTATTGTTGTTATCAGGAAGATGCTGCTGCTCATCATCTGCCTGTTTCCCTCTGTCGCCTCTTATGACACCCACGGGAAGATATAGGGTAGAGGATATTCTTAACCGCCACTATACGGCCTATGTAGCAGCATTGTTTCCGGGACAACTGAGATTTTTTGAACTTTAATACTGCTCGTATTCAAGAAGCGATCGAGCGGAACCAGGACTCCAAAGTCTTTGCCAGAGATCTGTCTGCCAGAAAGAGCCAACTGTCGAAGCTGAAGACCGAATGTGGCAGCATCGTTTCCGGGACACCTGAGATTTTGAGTGAGATTGAGAGGTTCTATGGGCAGCTGTACACGTCATCGTTGGAGCCACACGCAAGTGTGAGTAACGATCCAAGAGCAAGTCTTATCTGACACTATTCCGATGATATCCCGGACGTCACCTCCAACACCTTAAAAACGGCAAGGCCCCAGGCGAGGATGGAATCACAGCGGAGCTTCTGAAAGCGGGTGGAAAACCGGTACTTGAAGTCCTCCCGAAGCTTTTTAATTGTCTCCATGGTGGGACTACTCCGGAAGCGTGGAGCAGAAGTGCGGTGGTCTTGTTTTTCATGAAAGGCGACAACGCTCTCTTGAAGAACTACAGACGCATTTCCCTTCTGAGCCGCGTCTACGTGCTGTTTTCGAGAGTAATTACGAATCGAACAAGCCGGTTTCCGAAAAGGCTTTAGTGTCATAGACCACATACATACCCTTCGGCAAATTGTACAGAAGACCGAAAAGTACAATTTGCCACTGTGCCTTGCGTATGTGGACTATGAGAAAGCCTTTGATTTCGTCGAAGTTTGGGCGATGCTACAGTCCCTTCAGCGGTGCCAAGTTGACTGTCGGTATATCGAAGTGCTGAAGTGTTTGTACAGTAGGGCTGTGATGGCTATCCGAGTACAGAACCAGAGTACGAAACCTATCCAACTGCAGAGAGGTGCATTGGAAGACGTTTTCAAGCTACTGGACTGGGAAGGATTCGGTATTAAGATCAATGGCGAGTTCATTACTCGCCTTCGATTTGCCGACAATATAGTCCTTATGGTAGAATCGCTGGAGGACCTAAGCACTATGCTCAATGACCTCAATAGTGTCTCCCAACGGATAGGTCTTAAGATGAACATGGACAAAACAAAGTTCATGTGTAATGTAATAACTACCGGCATAGATGTGACCATGTCACACCTATGCCGGTAGTTGTTGGGAGCACTAAGCTCGAAGTTGTTGACGAGTATGTTTACCGGTGACAAATAGTCCGACTAGGTAAGTCCAACTTCGACCGAGAGGTCAATCGACGGATTCAACTTGGCTGGGCAGTGTTCGGGAAATTACGACACATCTTCTTACCCCAAAACCTGAAAACGAGATTGTACAACCAGTGCGTGTTGCCAGTGATGACTTATCGATCTGAGACGTGGTACTTCACTGCTGGACGTAGGAGGACGCTCAAGGGTGCTCAGCGAGCTATGGAGAAGTCTATGCTCGGGGTTTCTCTGCGTGATAAACTTAGAAATGAAGTAGAACTAGAGTGACCGACATAGCCTAACGGATTAGTAAGCTGAAGTGTCAATGGGCCGGCCATATAGCTCGAAAAACCGACAACCGATGGGGAAAAACGGTTCTCTAGTGGCAGCCTCTTACCGGTAGGCAAAGTGTAGGACGATCCCTTACTAGATGGAATGACGACCTGGTAAGACATGCAGGAAGTCGATGGAGGCAGGTGGCTTAGGACCGTGCTTTGTAGCATCCCTTGGGGGAGGCCTATATTCAGCAGTGGACTTGTGAAGGGCTGTAATGATGATGATGATGATTTCATTTCGTCTTCCAACGGGTAGAAAGGGGGAAAATTAATGTTAAAACTACTGTTCTTATTTAAAGTTTAGCTGGTATTCCTTTTGCTTAGGGGTTGGAAATATTGTCTGTCTGTCTGTCTGAACACGCATTACACAAAATAAGAACCTATTCTTATAATGTTAAGGCACTGAAAGCGGGTGAAATGCTGAAATTCTTGGATATTTATGTAAAAATATCACAATAACTGTTTATTTCATCCGTTATCGTGACAAAAAAAATTAGAATGACAGACAAAGATTCGATAAGTGTTTCTGTAATTTCTAAGACTATGCGATCTCCTTTTCGTCAAGCTCATTCAGGCTTCTTAAAGCCATAAGTAAAGGTCAAACCGTTAGAATAAATATAATTCATCATTAATTCATTACAGCATGTCAAAAGTCCTGTTGAACATGGGTTCCTCATTGATTGCCCCATAGGGTACATGTAACATCACGCTATCTAATAAAGAAGCCAGGCAGAAGGTCTTATTGCCTGTGTACATATAACGTACAAACCTCTAGAGACAGATGAAGGTAGAGCATTCTACACAATGTTACTTAGGAGTTAAGCAAGTATTACCCATTACTTTTAGACTGATGATACTGACAACAGCCTTGCAAAGAGGCAGGTTGTATTTTTCTTTTCTTTATCTCACGTTTCATAATCGCTGCTGATCTTTATATAATTCATCGGCGTAGGAACTTGGACTAGAGTAACAACGTAAATTTTATTTCTTAAAATATTTGTTAATCTTAAAAACGCGATGCAGAGCTAGTAGGATGGGCGCCGAATAATAAAGTTGTACTTTTTTTTACAAATAAAAGTATGTCTGTTAAATTGTATAAAGTATGGTGTTCTCCTTTAATAAAATAATATAGCACAGCCTGTTTCTACGTTCCACTGCTGTATACAAACAAGAGCACATGTTTCTGAGAGGGTTTATTAGAGTAGGGAAGAGTTTCTATGTGTCGACAGATTTAATTTTTTTTTTTATTTCGTAATTTTTTTCTTTAACGATAACGTTCAAATGTTAAAAATAACCTTTTCAAACTAAAAATTTAATATAGTGTAACCGCTTAGCTCTCAGTTAACAACTTTTTTGATTAGTTATAGGTTAATCAAAAATCCGCTAGGTAGAATGAATTATCTAGAAGATTTGCCCATACTTACCACGCTAGGACAGCTGCTGGTTGGTTAGTGAAGAAGTTATATCCTCGTCTCTGGTATATAGGCTAATCAAGAATTGACTAGGTAGAATAAATCATCTGGAAGATTTGCCCATACTTACCACGCTAGGACAGCTGCTGATTGGTTAGTGAAGAAGTTATATCCTCGTCTCCGGTATATAGGCTAATCAAGAATTGGCTAGGTAGAATAAATCATCTGGAAGATTTGCCCATACTTTCCACGCTAGGACAGCTGCTGGTTGGTTAGTGAAGAAGTTATATCCTCGTCTCTGGTATATAGGCTAATCAAGAATTGGCTAGGTAGAATAAATCATCTGGAAGATTTGCCCATACTTACCACGCTAGGACAGCCGCTGGTTGGTTAGTGAAGAAGTTATATCCTCGTCTCTGGTACATAGGCTAATCAAGAATTGGCTAGGTAGAATAAATCATCTGGAAGATTTGCCCATACTTACCACGCTAGGACAGCAGCTGATTGGTTAGTGAAGAAGTTATATCCTCGTCTCTGGTATATAGGCTAATCAAGAATTGGCTAGGTAGAATAAATCATCTGGAAGATTTGTCCAAACTTACCACGCTAGGACAGCTGCTGGTTGGTTAGTGAAGAGGTTATATCCTCGTCTCTAGTATATAGGCTAATCAAGAATTGGCTAGGTAGAATAAATCATCTGGAAGATTTGCCCATACTTACCACGCTAGGACAGCCGCTGGTTGGTTAGTGAAGAAGTTATATCCTCGTCTGTGGTACATAGGCTAATCAAGAATTGGCTAGGTAGAATAAATCATCTGGAAGATTTGCCCATACTTACCACGCTAGGACAGCTACTGATTGGTTAGTGAAGAAGTTATATCCTCGTCTCTGGTATATAGGCTAATCAAAAATTGGCTAGGTAGAATAAATCATCTGGAAGATTTGCCCATACTTACCACGCTAGGACAGCTGTTGGTTGGTTAGTGAAGAGGTTATATCCTCGTCTCTAGTATATAGGCTAATCAAGAATTGGCTAGGTAGAATAAATCATCTGGAAGATTTGCCCATACTTAGTGACACGTAGCGTGTTGGCCACCACGCTAACACCAGGCCTGTCTCACTCCGCGCTTTAGGCATGAAAATATACCTACGCTGCGCGGCCCCATATGCGGGGCTAATTCCGTGAGGTTGTCACGCGCCCGCTCGAGCAGACGCGCGCCTTATGTTAACATAAAAAATATTTTTCTCTAATAAGTATTTAGGCACTTTTGATATTTATTTTTGATTTTTTATCCAAGTATGGCCTCTCAAAAAGCCAAAAGGTACTGCATAGCATACGGGTGCTTAAATAACAATAGGAATGTCGACTTCATTTTTAACTGTTCCTAAGGATACCGAAAGGTACTTATTATTATTTATAGGTAGATCTAGATAATTAGGTACTTAGTTACTGACGCCATAGTTACAGATTTATTATTTGATTAGTGACCCGACCACAGCTTCGCAGTTTTCGATTTTTCCGCGTATAATGCCAATGACCTTAAAAAATTATTCAGTGTAACTAGACCTCCCAGTACTAGTGACTGCCTACTAATGCAAGATCAGCATATACTGGTCTTTGTTTAACACTTGGTCGATAAAATAAAGAGATTCATTCAATCTCGCAGCACTTCTCACTGCCACTCTTTCATTAATAATGAAGTCGCGTGTCGCATGTTTGTAAATAGCAAAAAATGTGAAAGAGACAAGTGACGGCTCCGTGGCGCAATGGCTTAGTAATGGGTTGCAGCGCTAAGGGCCGCGGGTTCGAATCCCGGACGGAACAAGTATTTGTATGGCCTACAAATAATTGTTCTGGGTCTGTCCTATGTATGTAAACTGTCCCTGCGATACAGGAGAAAATCCTAGTGTGGAGGTAACGTTTTAAAAAGAGAGGAAGAGAGACAAATAATGTAATTAAAAATGTTGTACAACCGACTTCAATATTAATACGCATTATAATACGCGTTGTTAAGGATAACTTCGAAACTACTGGTCAGATCTTGATTTTTATGTATAAATTAGAAGCTTTCAAATAAAAATAGTTTCATCAAAATCGATTCACCTAGAAAAAAGTTCTGAGGTAACACACATAAAAAAATACAATCGAATTGAGTACCTCCTCCTTTTTTTTGAAGTCGGTTAAAAATTGTAAGTAGGTAAATTATCTGAGTTTCAAAGACGTTCACGTTGTTATAATCTTAATTTTCCTCGATTTTGCATATTAACCTTCCTCACATTGAACAATAAAGTTTTTATTATTAGCAAATTGATGGAGTTGCAGCAATGAGTTGCAACACTGGGGCCGCGGGTTCGAATCCCGCGCGGAACAAGTATTTGTATGGCCTCTAAATAATTGTTCCGGGTCTAGATGTTTGTTCTTGTGCAATTTATTATTATACTAAAATACATTACATAACACCTCGGTGTGTTCTACTATATATCGACTAATATCAAAGGATTCAATTTGTTTTCGCACAACACCTAACCCTACAGTAGAAGCGGTCTTAACAAAGGCGCGTAACGGGCTAAATGATACAGACACTCGCACGCGGACGTAAGGTGCATTTTGATTTAATACGCGCGCCGCATAATTATTTTTCGACGATATAAACGGTAGGCTAATTTCTCCAAGGTCACTTCCGAGGCGTGCAAAGTATTATGAACATTAGCGACGTTGTAACTAAGTTTAAAATCGCAAGTTTGCTATCAGAGAGTGATCCTTCTGTTCTTGTACTATTATTTATTCTGTGCTAACACTCAGGATACAATAGAGCAGGTTGCTAGGCATATGAAATGCTCCGTCCCACTGTATGATCTAAAAAGGGGTATAAGTTTCTATTATCACCCTAAGTCCATCATTTAATGTTTCATATGCCTATTTGAATAGTAACATAAGTTTGCACATATCTAGCAGAATTAATATGAGACAATAATAGAAACATCGACTAATTGGTTCGATCTTTTATATTGACATCATAAATCGTCCTTGTATGAATGGTCACATTAATAGTTTCAATAAAGTATCTGTGTCAAAGTATAATGTATAGTTGCGAAATGAACTTTTGTGCATAATATGCACAACGAGCTCACAATATAATTATAAAATAAATGTAAAATAAATGTTGACATAATATACCAGTCACATTTTCCCGTAAAAGCTGCATTTAGTTATGGGATTGGATGTTTCATCATTCATCATCATCATTACAGCCCTTCACAAGTCCACTGCTAAACATAGGCCTCCCCCAAGGAATGCCACAAAGCACGGTCCTGAGCCACCTGCATCCATCGACTTCCTACATGTCTTACCAGGTCGTCACTCCATCTAGTGGGGGGTCGCCCTACACTTCGCCTACTGGTACGAGGCTGCCACTCGAGAACCCTTTTTCCCCATCGGTTGTCGGTTCTTCGAGCTATATGGCCGGCCCATTGACACTTCAGCTTACTAATCCGTTGGGCTATGTCGGTTACTCAGGTTCTACTGCGGATATCCTCATTTCTAAGTTTATCACGCAGAGAAACTCCGAGCATAGCCCTCTCCATAGCTCGCTGAGCGACCTTGAGCGTCCTCATACGGCCAGCAGTGAAGGACCACGTCTCAGATCCATAAGTCATCACCTTATCAGTCATCAGTCATCATCAGTCATAAGGCAACACGCACTGGTTGTACAATCTAGTTTTCAGGTTTTGAGGTATACCTGACGAGAAGATGTGTCGTAATTTCCCGAACGCTGCCCAGCCAAGTTGAATCCGTCGATTGACCTCTCGGTCGAAGTTGGACTTACCTAGTCGGACTATTTGTCACCGGTAAACATACTCGTCAACAACTTCGAGCTTAGTGCTCCCAACAACTACCGGCATAGGTGTGACATGGACATTACACATGAACTTTGTTTTGTCCATGTTCATCTTAAGACCTATCCGTTGGGAGACACTATTGAGGTCATTGAGCATAGTTCTTAGGTCCTCCAGCGATTCTGCCGTAAGGACTATATCGTCGGCAAATCGAAGGCGAGTAATGAACTCGCCATTGATGTTAATACCGAATCCTTCCCAGTCCAGTAGCTTGAAAACGTCTTCCAATGCACCTCTCTGCAGTTGGATAGGTTTCGTACTCTGGTTCTGTACTCGGATAGCCATCGTAGCCCTACTGTACAAACACTTCAGCACTTCGATATACCGACAGTCAACTTGGCACCGCTGAAGGGACTGTAGCACCGCCCAAATTTCGACGGAATCAAAGGCTTTCTCAAAGTCCACATACGCAAGGCAAAGTGGCAGATTGTACTCTTCTGTCTTCTGTACAATTTGACGAAGGGTGGTGGTGTGGTCCATGGTACTAAAGCCTCTTCGGAAACCGGCTTGTTCGGGAGGCTGGAAGCCGTCGAGTCTGCGTGCGAGACGATTCGTAATGACTCTCGAAACAGCACGTAGACGCGGCTCAGAAGGAAATCGGTCTGTAGTTTTCAAGAGAGCGTTGTCGCCTTTCTTGAAGAACAAGACCACCGCACTTCTGCTCCACGCCTTCGGTGTAGTGTCACCATGGAGGACGGAATTAAAGAGCTCTGAAGGACTTCAAGTACCGGTTTCCACCCTTTAAAAGCTCCGCTGTAATTCCATCCTCACCTGGGGCCTTGCCGTTTTTAAGGTGCTGGAGAGCCATTCTAATCTCGCTTAGACAGATGTCCGGGATATCATCGGAATAGTGTCAGATAAGACTCGCTCTTGGATCGTTACTCACACTTTCGTGTGGCTCCAACGATGACGTGTACAGCTGGATGTTTAGTGAAAATCAACTTTTGGAAATTCAGCCACTGTTTTCTTTAATTACCTTCACTACGGGATCTTTCTCCTGTCTGTCGGACAAATACCCAACCAATCCCGGTCCTATTATTTGTAGTCCATAGAACAATACTTGTTCCGTGTGGAAATCTAATGTGCAACCTAGCTTTGCAACTAAGCATTTGGCTACCGCGCTATAGTCATCTTTCGAATATCACATCTGCGCTATAGAGTAGTCGTCGTAAAGTTAGTCATAATTGATATCACTAGATGTGAAATCCGAAAGATTACTTTATAGCGCAGCAACAGTAGTTAAACGATCCAATGTTCTAATAATAAATTATTATTAAGTACAGACCATGGACTTAATGAACTCAACAAAGAAGTAACTGACGAATTTTTGAAATGTATTTACTAATATACCAATATAAACCACAGCTGCTCTTTAGTCTTCATCGATACTTGCGTAACAATATTTGAATAAGAATATTAAAGTAGATCCTAAAATGAAATTTGTCTTATGAAATAATTAAGACTTCCAGCATTGAGTAAAGTATTACAAAATTTAATTCTCAACCTAATTATTCCCTTGTTCACTTAAATAAATTACTTTACCAATCTCACTTTGGGTTTACTAAGGAGCGCCCCGTAAATGAAGTATGTGTGTGTTTAATTCAGCACATTTATAGAACTTGGTAAAATTATTCACATAATGAGATACGTATGTTTTGTGATTTACCCAAAGCATTTGATTATGGGAATCACTCAACGCTACTGTAATAAAAGTGGGTAGGCTAAAGAGGTCCATTTTTGACCTGTTCTTGTCTCTTCTTCTTTTTGAATCTTCATTAATAATTAATCATACTTAGTTCAAAAGCTTACTAAATGTTTGCTTCTACTTAGGTCAAAAGCTAATGTTAAAAATGTTAGTGAACTTTTGAACTAGTTATCCTATGCTGCAAGTACTAAGTGTCGTGTAAGTATGATGGTGGTAAGTATGATGTATTTTGTACAGATTTTAATTTCACTGATATTCCATATTAACTGAAAACCTTAGACCTTTTGTGAAGACAATATTCCTCTAGGTAAGCTTTTAAATTGGTTTCACATGAATAATTTAGCGCATAAAATACTAAACAACTACATTTAGTTTTACAACTACATTGAATATTAGCCGCCTAATGTATGAAAAAACCGATCGAATGTTATAACCTTGCAGAATGATAAATTAGACTTTATTGGAAAAGACGGTATCTCTGGATTGTGGATTGCTAACATAGAAACTTTGGCAAATAAACTTAGCTCAGCTGCTTGTACAAAGATAAGAAAATCATTCATGGAGAGAATTGTAAGTGGTCCCATAGGAAATTATGTGAGTGTTTAATAAATTGTGTTAATTTTGTGTTTTTCGGAGATACATCTCAGTGTGGGAAAGATTTGGGTATATCATACTCGCTTGTAGGTATCTTCTTGCGGAGGAGTGCAAAGGCTACCATGTGCACCTTTCTCATAAACAAGTGCTGCTTGTGGAGGCTCGTCCGCTCGAGTTCGCTATGCAATGATGTTTTTTGGAGTGCATCTTAGAATATGCCTCAGTTACCGATAAGTCTATTATTGTTTTGTATTCTGTATAATATACTCTGTTATTGTAACAATAACTTTGATAAAAGTGACAAAAAAGAGAATTCCTGCGGAGTTTCTTTCGCCGTTTCTTCTACAATCTGAGGAAACTAGTAACGTAGTAGATTTAAAAAATTATGACATTTGACAAACGAATTTCTTACATCGAAGAAATAAACATAATTTATTTCATTTCATTACATTCTAGTCAATGAATTCGGTATGAAAACTTATTTAAAGTGTCCTTTCTAAATTTTTGCTTTATGGATAAGGTTTATGATATTTTTTTATTATTTTTGTTATCTAAGCAGTACATGTTAATATTTTATAGCTTTTCAAACTTTTACTAACGATGACGTCATCGAGTGTGCTGAAGAGCTCGCTGCCTTTGTCAAGCATAAAAAAGTAATAAACTTATAAATTGACATTTTACAAAGATGACATATTTTTTGGAGTTTATAACCTGGTATCTAGACCTTTAGGCCAAGTCTTAGGTATTTTTATTCGGTTTATTATAATTTCCCAAATGTTTATTCATCCTTCCTAGTACACTGCTTCACAATATGTTGATGCGTCACATTGTGCAGCCCTTTGGAGATTTTGACGGCAACTTGAATCAGCAGACAGCTGACAGTTGGCGATGGTATCTCAAGGCGCCTAAGCAGATAGACACCTTATCTTCAAAATCACATCACCATCAGAGCACTTGTTTCACCACCGTTTCCACTAATAATTTACATGCGCAGACAGTTAATACACGAAATCACACCACTTTTACATATCAAAATCTACTTCAAACCATTATGCAAACAATAATACAGGAGCAGCAAACCGCCGACGACCAAGTTCCCGCCAAAACTCCGACATATTTATTATTTAGGATTACATCACAGACTAACTAGATTTTAACCAAATATTAGGTCCTTACATATGAAATTGGCGTTTTGTACGGCATGAATATAAAGTCAATTTTTTTTGTAAAAGTATTTAATTAATCAAAGTATGCACCGTTGTTATCTATGCACTTTTGCCATCTCATAGGTAGTTCATTGATCCCTTTACTAAAAACCATGGGGCGAGAATGAATAAACTCTTTGAAGGCGTTTGAACTGCCGCATCGGAGTTGAATTTTTTCCTTGTAAGAAGTTGTCCAAATTCCGGAAAAATTGTAATCTGTTGGAGCAAGGTCCGGGGAGTACGGTGGATGTCACAGACATTCCAATTGTAGCTCATCTAACTTAGTGGTTGTTTGTTGTGCAGTGTGTGGTCTTGCGTTGTCGTGAAGCAGCAGTGGCCTAGAGCGATTGACCAATCTCGGTTGTTTAGCAGCTAGTTCTTCCTTCATGGTTTGCAGTTGCTGACAATAGATATCTGCCGTAATCGTTTGGCCAGATTTTAGAAAGCTGTAGTGAACGACACCGGCGCTAGTCCACCAAATACTCACAAGTAACTTTTTCTGAGTCAATTTTCGTTTAGGGCAGGATTTGGCTGGGTCTCCAGGGTTCAGCCATTGCGACGAGCACTTCCGATTATCGTACAGTATCCATTTTTCATCACAAGTAATGATTCGATTTAAAATCCCTCATTATTCTGTCGGTTGAGCAAAGTAACACAGCAGTCGACGCGTGTTTGCAAGTTCGATTCACTCAATTCATGAGGTACCCATCGTTCAAGTTTTTACTTTCCGATTTGCTTCAAGTGGATTAATACAGTTTTATCACTTATCCAGCCTGCAGCTATCTCTATGCTTTGTGATGGATTCGCTTCCACAATAGCCTTTAATTCTTCATTTTCCATTTTGGTCTCCGGCCGTCCACGGGGTTGGTTCTGAAGGTCGAAATTTCCAGAACGAAAACGTTGAAACCAAAACGTACCGTGCTTTCTTTTGCGACACCAGCAGATGCCGTACACATCATTAATCCTTCGAGCTATTTCTGCAGCACTGGTGCCACGGTAGAACTCTATTGTAAATATACCGATATTTCATGTTTTCCATTGTGCAATAAGCGACGCCAAAGAATAAAATAATGAGGAAAAACAAATGAATGACTTTTTCAAAACTCAAATGTACCAGCTAAATGAATTTATAAATTTAAATTTGGAATTCTTAACCATAGAGGAGATATTTCAGATCAAAGTGGTCAGTACGACAAAACGCTAATTTCATACAGGGTGTCCAGCAGTCATAACATACTGCAGGGGTGATAGCTAGGTCACTACCTATCAATACAACACAATATATGTTCAGCAAAATCTACGGATTTACAGTTTACAAAATTAAAAATACTGAAAATCTCTACCTTGAAACAGATTTTAAGCATCTCGTAATGAAAAATCCTTTTCTAGTACTTTTTTACATCAAATTATTCGTGAATAGTTACTTTACTCATTGATAAGTCTTTTTCTATCAAAGACAAGAATATTTTCAAGAAATACTATTTTTGTTTAAATTTGCACAGAACTATTTTCTTATCACTTAAGTTTAACCTACAGTGGTGAAAAAAAAATGTATGTGGCAGTTTTGTAAAACAAACTTAAAAATAGCTTGTTTAATGGTGATTTAGGAAAGATACAATACTAGTGCATTTTCATTAAAAAAATACAAAAAAATGCTATTTTAGTTCCAGAGAAGCTGATTTTGTTGAAAATGTAATTAACGTAATTTTGACAAAAACCACTATGAGAATAAGTAATAGCTGCTCATTTACGCGAATTATTATAAAACTAGTTGTGACACGTAAAATGCGACATGCACGCGTAATGACTAAAGGCTTTTACTGCTCGCCGACCGACCCGACCCGACCGGTTACTGTCTAACAAAAGAAGCGCATGTGCTATCCCGCTCTTTCTTGCATTGTGATTTTGTGTCTCACTCTCAACCTTATTTGCGACACTTGTCAGTACGCTACCTTAAACCGTGCGCAACGCATCTCTGTGTTCACAAATTATTGTTTCGTACTGACGACTGTTTTGTGCCTTGGACCCCGGACTTTGTTTGCCTTACGATTTGGATTTTTATTGTGATCACTACGACGACTTGGCGACCACCTGGACTTTTGTGTTTTATAACATGGCCAACCGCCGCGTTTTCCTGGTTATACGCAGCGAGAGTATGCTGAGATGCACCTTATTTACGGAGAAGCTGGCCAAAGTTCCTGAGCTGCTGCCACCTCTACAGGAAAGGTTTCGATAGGAGACATCCACACCATGAAATGTTTACCAGAGTGCATAACTCCCACATGGAAGGCAGACTCCTGGTCAACGTGGCGGTGGACGGCCTCAAGTTGTTGACGAAGACATAGTGCTTCAGGAACGAGAACAAGACCCGACAACCGGTTAGGGCGATACAACGGCGCACAGGATACCAGTCCACTGTTCATTCAGTACTTAAGAGGTATGGATACCATCCATTTCACGTACGACGCGCAAACTCTTTAACTAGAGACTACCTGCCGAGAGTTCAATTCTGCCGCCGCATGCTTGAAATGCATCGAGGACCCAAACTTTTAATAAGGTGTTATGAGTGATGAGTCAGCCTGCAGAAAGGACGGCTACTTGAATTTGCATAATTTACATAGTTGGCAATTAGAAAATCCGTATGTGTCAAGAGAAGACAGGTCCCAGTACCAATTCAAAATAAATTTATGGTGTGGGATTTTAATGGCCAGATTGTGGGTCCCGTCGAGCTTCCACCTACATTAAATGCCAATAATTACTTGAGTTTTACGAGAAACCTACCCACGCTCCTTGAAAATGTTCCGAGTGAGCTAAGAGAGGTGATATGGCTTCAAAATGATGGGTGCCCTGCTCATTATGGCGGAAGTAAGAGCCTACTTAGATGAAGCTTATCCAGGCAGGTGGATTGGGCGACTGGGACCGATATTATGGCCACCTAGGTCTCCGGACCTAAACCCCTGATTTTTTTTATTGGGGTGCCACATGACAAAGTCTATGAAAACCGATCCAAAATGACAATGAATTGAGAGAGGGTTAACATTGCAGCAAGAAAAATATCGGAAATAAGCCTGAGAAGACTCAAAAGCTCATTTTTAAGAAGATGCCGAGCGTTTATTAGGCACAAGGGAAGCAATTTGAGTATTTATAATTTATTTAAATAAATGTTTATTAAAGCACCCTGTTTTTTTTTTTTTTACTATCACCTTATCCTTCAAGATGTCATTTACAGACCGGCCGGCCGGTCGGCTGTAGATTAATTATTATGTAATTCTGAACCGTAGTACGACCTTACAACGATCGAATTCAAAGTCACATTACTTGCATTTAAAATAAAATGCTATTATTAACTAAAATAGCTTATTTTTTGTATTTTTTAATGAAAATGCACTAGTATTGTATCTTTCCAAAATCACCATTAAACAAGCTATTTTTAAGTTTGTTGTACAAAACTGCCACACATTTTTTTTTCACCACTGTAGGTTAAACTTAAGTGATAAGAAAATAGTTCTGTGCAAATTTAAACAAAAATAGTATTTCTTGAAAACATTCTTGTCTTTGATAGAAAAAGACTTATCAATGAGTACAGTAACTATTCACGAATAATTTGATGTAAAAAAGTACTAGAAAAGGATTTTTCATTGCGAGATGCTTAAAATCTGTTTCAAGGTAGAGATTTTTCGGTATTTCGGAAAATTTTGTAAACTATAAATCCGTAAGATTTTGCTGAACATATATTGTGTTGTATTGATAGGTAGTGACCCTAGCTATCACCTGCAGTATGTCGTGCTATTTACTGGACACCCTGTATGTAAGGACCTAATACAAACATTGTTTTTCGCGTTGTTTGTTATGGTTTGGTGATGAATTCGATATTATAGGCTATGAGTAAGATAAAAACGGTTAATTTAAAATAATAATAAAAATCTTTGTAACGTATTGTCCTTGCAAAGCGTAAATAACTTTGTACTAATTGACGGAGTAACCTCGCTCCAACTGTTTGATAATTAAAATAAGAAGAGAGCTCTAGCTATTGTGAATCAATTAATTTGAAATCGAGCTACGTAAGAAATCAAAAAATATAATAGTATTTTATAAACAAAATTTTGATTTTTCACAACTTGATAAGAAAGAAGACAATATGTTTATTTATTATCACTATTTACTCACAAAGATTATGTTAGTCACTACGTGTAACTCGCTTCATTGAGTACATTATAGATATAGGACGCGATTTAGAGGTGAAATAGATGTGAATTAATTTCATGCTTTATTGATGGAATAAATGCAATCTCTTATTTTTAAGGACTCTAAATGGTAAAATAGGGTTAATTATTGAACAATCTCGAACGTTTTCAAAATCAGCATGGCATATAATTTTCCTAACGTACCAAATTACTGACTCTGTGGAGTTGAATAATTGGTATCACTAGTGTTTTTTCCTGGCGTTTTCAGAGTGTATATCTCTTTTTTATTAAAACTACTTTTTCTTTGTGAACAAACATTAAATTTTCTTAAATAATGGGTCTTACGCAGCCACCACACGAATGACCATACCATTATAAACCACAATAGCTCAAATAATATGCAACATATTCATAACAGAAGTTATCTATCAAAACAGTATCCACTTTCATTGCGACACTATATTTAAACTCTGGTCATGAATTTTATCACTTATGTCGACTTATATAACAAATAACGCGTTAAATTATATTAAATATAGCTGGAAGACACGTTGTAGAGGCATGCTGCAGCTGTATCATAGTTATAGTAAAATGGGTTGGTTGGACCAGGACCACGCCTCACAGACAAAATATCAGCGTAAAGAAGGCATAAAGTTGCTGTGTTTCGTATGGTGACTGTAGAGAACGGGAGACCTTTTTACTGGAACTAGGCATTACATCTTAGTCCTCCATCTGTATCTGCATTTTGATTCTTAATCAAAACAGAAATGCAGATGTATATGGGTCTAATAATTTAAAATTAACTAAAAATAATTGAAAATTTACGATTTATTATATTTACCATACTAAGCGTACTATTTTCCTCACCTAAGTTAGTATTTGTTGGCGATACAATTTGCCGTAATCGTCTCGAGACAAATTGGCCGTCGATTAACAGACGTTTCGAGCGTTTGACGCCGGGCTGGGGTTTTTAGGTCTGGCACGTTAAAGATTTACAACTTCTAGATCGATGGTTGGTCCATAAACGTCTTTGTCATAATGAATTGGACTGACGACTTTTGTATAGCTACAGTACATTTTAAATATTAAAAGGCAATGCAAAAATATAAATGTCATACATTTATTGGTATATCAGATTCACTGACAGCACAATTTGCAATGAACAATTTGTAAGATGATGCCACTATTAGTGGCATGGTCGTGGAATAATTGCCACAACCACAGAACACTATTACTCTCTACCGAGAGGCTACGACCATTTATTTATTATACTCTCTTCTCACTTCAAAACTATATAAAAAAAAAATAGGAAAGGGGAAGTAAGATGTGTTCAGTATTCACCAGTGTGACGTTGCTATTACTTTTAATTTCATCAGCCTGTAATATTCCACTGTTGTACATAGGCTATATACACATAGGACATAGGCCTGTCCGGTTGTAAGGAGGATTTACTAATCGCCTTGCTTGACAGGCGATTTCCATCATCGGTCTTCTTATATAGGATAGGGTGACAAACGAGCACACAGTCCACCTGATGGTAAGTGGTTGCTGTGACCATACATCTACATCTATCCTCGATTACGAATCAAAATGCAGATGATTTGTCACCTGTGCGGACTAAGATGGATTGCCTCTTTTCCAGGTTCTCAACACTCACCATACGAAACACAGCAGCATTAAGCTGCTATTTTACGCTGGTATTCTTTGAAAGCGTGGTCCTTCCCCGGTCGAGCCGACCCATTCGTGTACAACTATACTACTATATAGCTGAAGCATGGCTCTACCACGTAAAAGAACTACCATAAAAGTCTGTATTTCATACATCGGATATATTATAATACAAGATGGATATACTGCAATCAATATTTTGTTTTGTTCTAACACATTTATCTTTTGTTCAAAATCTCTTAAACAAAAACTTGTGACGTGACGAAATTTAAAAAGTGCCTAAAACGCTCCAAAACAGTTGCTGACAAGAGCTAAGGATGTAGGACGGAGACAAAAGATATTAAGAAGGGCCCCATTACGTCCTTTCTTTGTCCCGACTAAGATTTGTTTGCTTATCTACGTTACAAGATTCTGGCGGAAACGGGGAGGTTGTTGTCAAACGGATTCCACTTCTTGCGAATGATGGCCTACAATTCAAGGACTTCTATTGAGCTCCGAAATAATAGTAAAGATAGTTTAGCATTCTGTCATTGTCATTTTAAATACCGCTAAAGAAAAACTACCACAAAAGGCTTTCTAAAAGCTCATTAACTCAAATACTCGTATTTGATTTAACTGTACTTTTGAATATTTTGACAATAATTAGTCAGGGATGTAATTATTCTAAGAATTTAATTTATACACCTATATGAATTACGTCAATCTACTTGGTAGGGAACCACGAGAAGTATGTTTATTTATAACATACTCGTAACTTTCAACCTTGTATTACCAATACCACATGTTACACGCCCGAGAACATCTCGGGCGTATTCATTGCTTGTATTGCACTTATTGCTTGTATGTCACTTCGTTTTATTTTATTTATACCGAGTATACCAACATAAATACATGTTGCACAATATAATTCAAAGTTGGTTTCGTAAAAATTGCATGTGATTTGGTATTATATATTGAGCCATTTATGATCAGATTCAATTTAATTTCATGTCGTCTTTTGTTTTCTTTACTGATTTTCTAAATAATTTACGATTTCTTCGCGGAATGTTTTACCAACGATCGTAAATTAGACAGCGAGTCCATTTCATTTGTCTCTTGTAGAAGATATACAGTCTAAATTAATCAACCAGAATTTGTATTTTGGTGTATAAAATGACAAACATTTAAATATTTTATTTATACAAATTGATTTAAAATTTCTTCACGTACACACAATGATTAATCCTTAACTCCATAAATTCCACACATTTAAATACGTTGGAGTTATCTTGTGAAAACACAAAATTTGGCTAAATGCACAGTCCAAAAATAAGGCACATTTGAATTAATAAGCTGCAATTTGTCTGTCGCCATTACCTTGTTTGTTAATTTGCTGGGTAGCAAAAGTAGTCACTCACAACTCAAGTAATTTCGCAAACAGTTTTATGCTTCTCTGTATGTACTACGTTTAGCTCTGTAACATAATATCCTCCAGACCGAATTTCATCACAGCAGCCAGTCTCAACGTATACTAGCCATCTGCGCAGTACAAGATTAGTGCCGGAGTGTATGCGCAAACACAGGAGCATTCTCATAGTCCGTTGGGACGGTAATCCGACACGACTGGAGAGAGATCAGACGAAGGAACAGGAAGCATTATTATTCCAGTGCTGCGATGAACCTTTGTAAAGCTAGATGGCTTGCAGAATGTGAAGACTGAATATTTGCTTGGGAGCAAATGAATGGGGTGTACTTGAGAACGATAACGAGGATTTGAAGTTGTAGTTTCCGAAGGTTCTTGGTTGCGTGTTCATATCACGTCGGGGTCACCACTGTGGCGTGTGGAAGGAAAAGGGGAGATACTGTTTTTAATTCGGAACTTTGATAGCGCGATTTAGGCTTCGATGTATTTAGCTTGTGGCTCGATGACAGCGCCGCCACACTAGCTAGTGTTTTTTCCTGGTGTTTTCAGAGTGTATATCTCTTTTTTATTAAAACTACTTTTTCTTTGTGAACAAACATTAAATTTTCTTAAATACTGGGTCTTACGCAGCCACCACACGAATTACCATACCATTATAAACCACAATATCTCAAATAATATGCAACATATTCATAACAGAAGTTATCTATCGAAACAGTATCCACTTTCATTGCGACACTATATATAAACTCTGGTCATGAATTTTTCACTTATGTCGACTTATATAACAAATAACGCGTTAAATTATAGTTTAAATATAGCTGGAAGAAACGTTGTAGAGGCATGCTGCAGCTATATCATAGTTATAGCAAAAATGGGTTGGTTCCACCGGGGAAGGACCACGCTCTCACAGAAAAAATATCAGCGAAAAAGCAGCATAAAGTTGCTGTGTTTCGTATGGTGACTGTAGAGAACAGGAGACCCTTTTTACTGGAAACTAGGCATTACATCTTAGTTCTCCATCTGTATCTGCATTTTGATTCTTAATCAAAAACAGAAATGCAGATGTATATGGGTTACAGCACCTCCTTACCTTCAGATGGACTGTGTGATCATTTGTCACCCTATACTATAAAAAACAGCTTGGTTCAACGTATTGTTGAAGAGTTTTATCTTAAAATGACATTAAAAAATAGCATTAAGCTTTTTTGTATTACAAATTTAGAATTGAATTGAAAAAGAAAAAAATAGAGCTTTTCAATAAATAAATAAAAAATACGTAAATTTAATTTCAGTCAGCTCAACGAAATTAAGCTTGTGACTTAGTATAATTGCGAATAATTTAAAATTAACTAAAAATAATTGGAAATTTACGATTTATTATATTTACCATACTAAACGTACTATTTTCCTCACCTAAGTTAGTATTTGTTGGCGATACAATTTGCCGTAATCGTCTCGAGAAATTGGCGAATTAAAATTGAAAAATTGGCGACCGATTAACAGACGTTTCGAGCGTTTGACGCCGGGCTGGGGTTTTTAGGTCTGGCACGTTAAAGATTTACAACTTGTAGATCGATGGTTGGTCCATAAACGTCTTTGTCTTAATTAATTGGGTTTATACGTGGTAGAGCCATGCTGCAGCTATATTAGTAGTATAGTTGTAGTACGAATGGGTCGGCTCGACCGGGGAAGGACCACGCTCTCACAGAATACCAGCGTAAAATAGCAGCTTAACACTGCTGTGTTTCGTATGGTGAGTAGAGAACCGGAGACCCTTTTTACTGGAAAAGAGGCATTCCATCTTAGTCCTCACGGGTGACAACGCATCTGCATTTTGATTCTTTATTGAAGATAGATGTAGATGTCTATGGGTCACAGCAACCACTTACCATCAGGTGGACTGTGTGCTCGTTTGTCACCCTATCCTATAAAAAAAAAAAAAAAATATTAAAAGGCAATGCAAAAATATAAATGTCATACATTTATTGGTATATCAGATTCACTGACGGCTGAGGTCGCTTGCTGTCATTGATGAACAATAGGGTCAACTCATGCTCTTTAATTTGGAATGAACAATTTGTAAGATGCCGATGCCACTATTAAGTGGCATCGGCATGGTCGTGGCATAATTGCCACAACCACAGATTACTCTCTACCGAGAGGCTACGATCATTTATTTATTATACTCTCTCTTTCTCACTTCAAAACTATATAGGAAAAGGGAAGTAAGATGTTTACAGTATTCACCAGTGTGAGGTATAAAGGCTATTACTTTTTAATTTCATCAGCCTGTAATATTCCACTGTTGGACATAGGCCTATATACACATAGGACATAGGCCTGTCCGGTTGTAAGGAGGATTTACTACAATCGCCATGCTTGGCAGGCGATTTCCCATCATCGGTCTTTTTTATATAGGATAGGGTGACAAACGAGCACACAGTCCACCTGATGGTAAGTGGTTGCTGTGACCTATAGACATCTACATCTATCCTCGATTACGAATCAAAATGCAGATGATTTGTCACCCGTGCGGACTAAGATGGATTGCCTCTTTTCCAGGTTCTCTACACTCACCATACACAGCAGTGTTCCGGTGCTATTTTACGCAGGTATTCTTTGAAAGCGTGGTCCTTCCCCGGTCGAGCCGACCCATTCGTGCTACAACTATACTACTAATATAGCTGAAGCATGGCTCTACCACGTAAAAGAACTACCATAAAAGTCTGTATTTTACATCGGATATATTATAATACAAGATGGATATACTGCAATCAATATTTTGTTTTGTTCTAACACATTTATCTTTTGTTCAAAATCTTCTCTTAAACAAAAAGACTTGTGACGTGACGAAATTTAAAAAAGTGCCTAAAACGCTCCAAAACAGTTGCTGACAAGAGAGCTAAGGATGTAGGACGGAGACAAAAGATATTAAGAAGGGCCCCATTACGTCCTTTCTTTGTCCCGACTAAGATTTGTTTGCTTATCTACGTTACAAAGATTCTGGCGGAAACGGGGGAGGTTGTTGTCAAACGGATTCCACTTGCGAATGATGGCCTACATTTCAAGGACTTCTATTGAGCTTCCGAAATAATAGTAAAAGATAGTTTAGCATTCTGTCATTGTCATTTTTAAAATACCGCTAAAGAAAAAACTACCACAAAAGGCTTTCTAAAAGCTCCTTATTAACTCCAAATACTCGTATTTGATTTAACTGTACTTTTTTGAATATTTTGACAATAATTAGTCAGGGATGTAATTATTCTAAGAATTTAATTTATACACCTATATGAATTATGTCTATCTACTTGGTAGGGAACCACGAGAAGTATGTTTATTTATAACATACTCGTAACTTTCAACCTTGTATTACCAATACCACATGTTACACGCCCGAGAACATCTCGGGCGTATTCATTGCTTGTATTGCACTTATTGCTTGTATGTCACTTCGTTTTATTTTATTTATACCGAGTATAACAACATAAATACATGTTGCACAATATAATTCAAAGTTGGTATCGTAAAAATTGCATGTGATTTGGTATTATATATTGAGCCATTTATGATCAGATTCAATTTAATTTCATGTCGTCTTTTGTTTTCTTTACAGATTTTCTAAATAATTTACGATTTCTTCGCGGAATGTTTTACCAACGATCGTAAATTAGACAGCGAGTCCATTTCATTTGTCTCTTGTAGAAGATATACAGTCTAAATTAATCAACCAGAATTTGTATTTTGGTGTATAAAATGACAAACATTTAAATATTTTATTTATACATATTGATTTAAAATTTCTCCACGTACACATAATGATTAATCCTTAACCTCCATAAATTCCACACAATTGTGTTTGTTCACAAGATAACTCCAACGTATTTAAGTTGGAGTTATCTTGTGAACAAACACAAATATTTAGCTAAATACACAGTCCAAAAATAAGGCACATTTCGAATGGATAAGCTGCAATTTGTCTGTCACCATTGCCTTGTTTGTTAATTTGCTGGGTAGCAAAAGTAGTCACTCACAACTCAAAGTAATTTCGCAAGCAGATTTAAATGCTTCTCTGTATGTACTACGTTTAGCTTTGTAACATATAATATCCTCCAGACCGAATTTCGGTCACGGCAGCCAGTCTTAACGTAGACTAGCCATCTGCGCAGTACAAGATTATAGTGCCTGAGTGTATGCGCAAACACAGGAGCACTCTCATAGTCCGATGGGACGGTAATCCGACACGACTGGAGAGAGATCAGGCGCAGGACCAACTGATATACGTGCATTCCGAGGCACAGAGGTAAACCACCGCCAACTTCCCGACTCCTGGCTGCTACTGAGAATTTCTTGACAGAAAAATCCAATAACTGATTTTGGACTAACCCGGGATTCGAACCCGTGACCTCATTATCAGCAATCGCGGGTACAATCACTAGACCAACGAGGCAGATTTTTTGTAACGTACCCAGACGATTCACGAACTCGCTTGTAGAACTCACTTACGCATTATAATTACCTACACTACATGTGATACAGTCAAATATGTAAGTTTATATGTAGGAGGTTATCTCTTGATCTTATAAAAAATTACACACTATTTCTGAATAATATGGGCTATAATGCATGGTTTTAAGTTGTTTTTATAGAATAAGGGTGACAAACTTGCACACAGTCCACCTGATGGTAAGTGGATTCTGTGGCCCATAGACATCTACATTTATCCCCGATTAAGAATCAAAATGCAGATGCGATGTCACCACAGATGGGACTAAGATGGAATACGTCGTTTCCAGCAAAAAGGTCCTCCGATACTATACGAAACACAGCAGCATTAAGCTGCTATTTTACGCTGGTATTCTGTGAGAGCATGGTCCTACCCCGTCCGAGCCGACCTATTCGTGCTACAACCATAATATTGCTGCAGCGGGCTCTACCACGC
Organism: Parnassius orleans; assembly: GCA_029286625.1. Lineage (NCBI taxonomy): Eukaryota > Metazoa > Arthropoda > Insecta > Lepidoptera > Papilionidae > Parnassius > Parnassius orleans. The sequence goes on along the minus strand of JAGSMP010000075.1, from coordinate 2,077,836 downwards.
ATTAAATCTGTAATCTTTGAATCTGTATATAGTATTAAATCGGTATATTTATAAAAAAAAACAAGTTGGTGGAAATTAACTAATTGGCTGTTATATTATTTACACAACTTTCTTTGTCTAAAAAAATCACTTTCATATTGTAAAAAGTTATATGTTGTATTGCATTATAATATAATTATCATAGTAGAATGCTGCATTTGCTACCCGTTCCATTCTACATATTATAATATGAAATAGAAATACGATTCCTTACGGTTTCTATTCATAGGCGTAGTTACCTCGTGCAACAAGATAGGATATGTTGGCATCGGGTGACAGGGCATGTCGGTAGGCCTAACGGGTAATGCACACCGGGAGCTTTGTTACGTCAAGACACTTATAAGAGTGCAATTTGTTGAATTTGGAGCAGCTGATAAATACATATTTAAGCAGCGAAGCAGCGATATATTAACGATGTTTTCATTATGTACTTAATGTTACAATTTCACTTTTCTACCGACTTCAAAAGGAGACGGTACTCAATTCGACTGTATGCTTCTTTTTTCTTATGTGTGTTACCTCATAACTTTTTACTGGGTGAACCGATTTCGATGATTTATTTGAAAGCTGGTGCTTCTCATGTGATCCCATATAAATTTGATCAAGGTTAGACCAATAGTTTTTGAGTTATTCTTAATAATTTATATTGATGTCGGTTGTCATAACATAACATAAACACTCACGCCTGTCACCCAAAGGGGTAGGCAGAGACTACGGACTTCCATTTGGCACGATCCTGACACACTTCTCTCGCCTCTTTTACATCCATATATCTACGCATACACGCTCGTCGGTTAAGGGCCCATTTTCAATATATCGCCAATTTGGTCGATAAACCTTCGTCTAGGGCGTCCCTTCCCGACTCTTCCGTTCACTTCTGCAACATAAATTTGCTTTGTCACTCTTTCCTCATTCATTCTTTCTACATGACCAAACCACCGAAGCATTCCTTTCTTAATCCTGATCACAACGTCATCTTGCAAACCACACTTTACTCTTATCACACTATTTCTCACCCTGTCATTCAGATTCAGCCCTAGCATACTCCTTAATGACCGCATTTCTACAGCATTTATTCTACTCTCATGCTTCTTCTGCCAAACCCAACTTTCACTACCATACATTAAAGTAGGAACTAACACAGCATTATGAATTGCCATACGTGCCTTTTTTGACACAGTGCCGGTTGTACAAATTTTTTAATTTTAAATTATTTAATACTCACTAGGTGGTAGGACTCTTTATCCGCCTAGACGTTAGTCTGGATATGTACCACTTTCTTGCTTATTTCTGCCACCAAATAGCAGTGCTTGCAGTGGTCTGTTTTTCTGAAGGGTATAGGGATTCAGTGTAGTTGAGGACTGTGAGGCATTCCATCTAAGTCCTCAGAGGTGACAACGCACCCGTAGCCGCCTTTGTTTGAAGTTAGCTGTAGGTATCCATGGACTAAAGTAGCCACCATCAGGTGGACTGTAAGTTCGACAAATGAAGTAGAAAAAAATTGCTTATTATAACATTATGTATATTTTTATTTATATTCATTCATTACAGCCTATCTAAAGTACGCTGCTAAACATAAGGCTCCCCATAGGTGGCCTCATAGGAGGGACATTAACCATAGTTACCACGCTTGAAGGCTGATTGGCGGCTGCAGTTTTTTTTATTATTTTAAATTGTTATCAGGAAGATGTTGCTGGCCATCTCCTGTTCCATTTCCTCAGTCGCTTATTACGACACCCATTGGACAACATGGGTTGTCTTAAATCTACAAAAAGTAATTTACAGTTCAAACACACGATTGTTTTCAAATAGCGAAACTCCATCATATCTGGTTGAACCTACACTGATGATGCCGTAAGGTGAAACCAAGGCCGTTTTCGCTTTTATTTATTAAATGAAATAACGAATAGCAGTTCTTAAAACGCAAACGCTACTAACATTATAAATACCTTGTTCAACAGTTAAATTTTGATAGGCTGGTACAATGATGATAATAATGAAATGAAAAAGTAACGATAATAATTGTAATAATTCATTTCATATTTATTCATTTACTTGGTTAGGATTACCGGAGAAACGTACTCTATTAACTTTAGTTTTTTTTAATCAGTGCCGGATTAGCCTATAAGTAAATTATTTCCTTAATTTTATAAGCAAATTAAGCAGTTTAACTTAAATTGTTTTAGGTTATAGGTTAATCACGTCTCAAGGTCTCGGCGCAACACTCCTCAGGTTTTATTATGATTTCATACATTATCATCATAATTACAGCCCTTCACAAGTCCACTGCTGAACTTAGGCCTCCCCCAAGGAATGTCATAAAGCACGGTCCCGAGCCACCTGCATCCATTGACTTCCTGCATGTCTTACCAGGTCGTCACTCCGTCTAGTGGGGGACGCCCTACACTTCGCCTGCCGGTACGAGGCTGCCACTCGAGAACCTTTCTTCCCCATCGGTTGTCGCTTCTTTGAGCTATATGGCCGGCCCATTGCCACTTCAGCTTACTAATCCTTTGGGCTATGTCCTCATACGGCCAACAGTGAAGAACCACGTCTTACATCAATAGATCATCACTGGCAACACGCACTGGTTGTACAATCTAGTTTTGAGATTTTGAGGTATGCCTGACGGAAGATGTGTCGTAATCTCCCGAACGCTGCCCAGCCGAGTTGAATCCGTCGATTGACCTCTCGGTCAAAGTTGGACTTACCCAGTCGGACTATTTGTCCCAGGTAACCATATTCGTCAGCAAACTTCGACCTTAGTGCACCCAACAACTACCGCCATAGGTGTGACATGGACGTTACACCTGATCCTTACACATGACCTATCCGTTGGGAGACACTACTTAGGTCGTTGAGCAAAGTGCTTAGGTCCTCCAGCGATACTACCATAAGGACTATATCGTCGGCAAATCGAAGGTGAGTGATGTACTCGCCATTGACGTTAATACCGTATCCTTTCCAGACCAGTAGCTTAAAAACGTCTTCCAATGCAGCGGTGAAGAGTTTCGGGGATATAACGTCACCCTGTCTTACACCTCTCTGCAGTTGGATAGGTTTCGTAGTCTGGTTCTGTACTCGGATAGCCATCGTAACCCTATTGTACAAACACTTCAGCACTTTAATATACCGACAGTCCACTTGGCACCGCTGAAGGGACTGCAGCAGGGCCCAATTTCGACGGAAACAAAGGCTTTCTCATAGTTCGCATACGCAAGACAAAGTGGCAGATTGTACTCTTTGATCTTCTGTACAATTTGCCGAAAGGTATGCATGTGGTCTATGGTGTTAAAGCCTTTTCGGAAACCAGCTTGTTCGGTAGGCTGGAAGTCGTCGAGTCTGCGTACGGGACTATTCGTAATGAATCTCGAAAACAGCACGTTGTCGCCTTTCTTGAAGAACAAGACCACCTCACTTCTGCTCCACGTCTCCGGAGTAGGGCCACCATGGAGGACGGAATTAAAGTGCTTCTGAAGGACTTTAAGTACCGGTTTTCCACCCGCTTTCAGAAGCTCCGCTGTAATTCCAGGTACTTGCCATTTTTAAGGTGCTGGAGAGCCATTCTAATCTCGCTCGGACTGACGTCTGGGATATTATCGGAATGGCTTCATACGTCTTAATGTTTTTTAAACAACTTGTTATTGTGTTTAAATAACAATATACGTAATATGTATTTATCTAAAAAAAATGAATTTTAAAGACCGATACGGGTTTACTAGTGGATGGGGGCGGGAAGGCATAGGCGCAGTTTAATTAGGGCAGCATAAACCCTTAATCTGGCATTGGTATTATAGGAGACCTGACTGGTATTATAGGCTAGGAATAGGATAATGAAGGCATAAAATATTTCAAAATATCTAATATAATAATAAGCTTACAGACTAATAAATATATAATTAAGAGCTCGATGACATTCATCATCATCATCATTACAGCCCATAGCCATACAAGTGCACTGCTGAACATAGGCCTTCCCATGGAATAGGAATATAAAGTGCTTAAAAATTATTATATTCTTTCTAGTACCTACAAATTTATTTTAATTATTAAAATGGCGGCTATAATAAAAACAATCAACGTAGAATAATATTATTATAGAAATTGTATAAGTTTTAATTTTTCTAACTGTATCTCGATATATACGTTAAAATATTAACAAACTATACCTTGTTACAAAGAGCGTCAAAGCTTCATATCGTTCATTCCATTCACAGTAGAACCTCGTTAGAACCTTTGTTCGAGGAAATATCCCCTTACGTTCTTTGTCCAGGTGTGGTGTCTCGCAACAGGATGCATCTAGGTAATTGTTTTGAATTCTTCGCGCGGAACAACTATTTACTTTAAATATCTATGCCAGGATTAGCAGCATCAGTCTCTGAAGAGCTGTTTACGTTGTTACTTTAGTGAGCTACCGTGTGTTTTTTTAAAGTGGCTGTAATTTAAATAAGTTTTGTGAAATTTTGTAGCTTATCTCAGAAGATAAATTTAAATACTAGTCGTAATAGATATACTTGTCTGTAAATATCGAGTGTAACAGTTTGGTAACAGTTTAATCTTTATATTTTAAGTAAATTTACAGGCTATATACGTCCCATTGCTGGACACAGGTGTTAAATCTGAGAGGGTTATGAAGCGATTTAGTGCGCCATGCTGCTTTCCGTGCACCCACGGGACAAAATGGTGTGTTGTCGGACTTCACAATCGAAATATTTTATTTGTCAGACTAGCTGTTCCCCGCGACTTCGCCCGCGAGTAATTTAGGGTTTTAAATTTTTTGCGCGGAACCCTAATTCTTTTCCTAAAATAAAAGTACTCCTTATACCATCAGCTATCTGCCAGTGAAAGTCCCGTCAAAATCGGTCCAGCCATTTTGGAGATTAGCCGGAACAAACAGACAGACAGACAAAATTTTAAAAAATTGTGTATTTGTTATAAGTATCGTATATACTTTCATAAGCATGTATTCAAAAAGCTGTTATTTTGACATTACAAACAGACACATCATTTTTATTCATTTGTATGGATATGCAGGTTTCCTCGCGATGTTTTCCTTCATCACCAAGCACGTTGTAATCATCAATTAACAATTTCATTAGTGTCGGTAGGGATCGAAACAGGTTGCTCGCGTACTGTGTAATATATAGCCAGTGCTTGGCTCTTGAGCTCACGTCTTTACTCCTTAACTGCTCACGTGTTATTTATGTGTTTATGTAGATTATTTTAATGTATGTCGCTTGCGACGGCGTCGTTTGGCGGGTTTTTCCTTTTAATATGGCCGAGGAGAGCGATGGTTGCCATATGTGTCATGACTTGTGAACAGATGCTATTTGTGGGGGCTGGTCTGCTCCAGTCCGCTATACGCTGATAAGCTCCAAAATTTTAATCGTCTTCTTTTTTGAGTACATCATAGAACGTAATTTATTTACCGAAAAGTCTATTGTCGTTGTCAATTCTGTTTACACTATGCTATGTAATATTTATTAACTTTAAATCAAAATGACAAACGAGGATAACTGCGGAGTTTTGTTCACCGTTTCTTCTTCGGTAATAGAAACCTCGTTTCGAAACGGTAGTCGGTTTAGTGGGTTTAAAAAAATTACATTTGACAAACGCAATTTTTTTTTCTTACGTCGAAGAATTCATTTTAATGAAAATATAGATTTCTTCTTTTTTATCAGCTTGATTCAATTCACCGTTGTATACGGGACTATTGTAGGCACCGATACGCTTGGCAAGCACACTGTCGATCGCAGAACAGATGTCTCGCACCTCGACGCCGGTATGGGTAATTCACATCTGTCACTTACGAAACATGTAAATTTCATCATCCCATAGCCCCATACCATCCAATACTTTTACGTTCGGTTTGTCAGGTAGAAATCGCTTAAAGCGATATGACCGTTTGTAGTTCATAAGTTTTCCGTATTTGTAACCACTTTGTATAAATGCAATAAAGAGTTATCTATCTATCTATCTATCTACTTAATATCCCGTGGGTATCTTAAGAGGCGATAGAGGAAAACTGAACCCACGATTTGACAACTGCATTCGAGTGTGTGGGTAGAGTGAATTAAATGTCTCTAGCACCATTCGAATTCAGTGCTCGAATTTGGTCTTTCAGCGCTGATTACTAACTGGACTTTGAACAGTGACACAGCATCGCGACGGATCCAGATGTCATGCCTGCGGTCACAAGACGAATTCCGTGCGCAGCCAGTGTTAGGCTTAAGATAGTTAAAAAAATATAAATGAAAAATTATACTAGTATATAAGTACAAATCATTTTTGAAACCGGTATATTATTTCAAAATCTAGAAGAAAATGTTTGCCTTTTTTATTGTTAGAGTTATTCTTAGATCATTCCATAACTGCGTAATGCGTTGTTATTTTCAGATATCAAATTTTATTACAATATGTTATCTAGTTGTTTTATTTTGTTCACCTATTGGCTGAAATGAATATAAAAACATATTTCTACGGGTACGGGAAATATGCCAACTTAATATCCGAACCTTACTTGCACACGTTCTGCTAATTGCCGAACGGTAGAAATAATACCATACAAATGTTTACTGTTTTATTCTCCAGACCAAAAAAACCACTTTCAAATGGCAGTGATTAAAAACATGTTAAGGTTTGAAAAATAAAATTTTATTACGTCGAAAAATTAGTAAGTTTGTAAAAGTATGTAAAAAGGGATTCTGGTCTTATAACTTACCATCAAAAACACAACAGCATTATGCTGCTATTTTACACTGGAATCCTGTGCGAGCGTGGTCCATCCCATATCGCTCCGACCCAGCCATAATCGTTTCAGCGTGGCTCTGTCACGTACAACATCAAATCAACATCCAGTATCGAACATTGGATTAAAAATTCAAGAAGTGGCAGGTGTCAAATCAGTGTTATCTCATCAAAAGTAGTTTCCTTATAACATTTTTAGCCGACTTCAAAAGGGGGTTTACAATTCGACTGTGTTTTTTTTTGTATGTATGTTACGCGATATCTTCAAAAATTGTGTACAGATTTGAATTCCTTTATTTTATAAAATAGGTTATACCTAAGCGGTGGTCCTGTATAAATAAATTACCAACACCAATTCCGTCATCTAATGGTGAAAAATTCCAACCGTAAGAGTGGCAAAATAGGAGATGAAGTCTTTATTGTATATATTTAGACGATATTGGGATTCTGATAATCTTTAATCCATCCAAAGGTGTAGAAAAATTAACTTATTTTTTTTTCGAATTCAAATTTTACATCCTGAATTCGGGGCTTTAATTTTTCTATACACTAAGTCTTAGTGCCGACTTCAAAATGTGAAATTATTTTAGTCTTTTTAGGTCATTAAAGCCGGTTTTCGCCATTTGTTAAAAATTATTTTATGAGTTTATTAGGTGCTTCTGTTTTTCTAATATTGAGGAAAAACTCGTCAGAATACTGTATTTAGATTACATAAAAAATATTTATCATTTAGGAATCCGTGATATTATTTAAAAAAAATAAGTTCTTAATTTGGGAGAAATTAAATTATTTGAAATGGAACAATCATAATATAATCATATTTCTCTAGAAATAAAAACCGTCAATGCGGAATCGCTATACCTACTTTTAAAAACAAAATTTGATTAGTTTTTAAACCACGTTGATAAATTGTATATTTTAAACCCCACATTTCTCTTACTATTTCAAAATATTGTCTTCTTGTACCTAAATTTACATACTTCCTACGCTCGAGTCAGTATGGAAATGTTCGGATACTTTAAAAGATATCGATAATAATCTTAAAATAACTTTTAAAAAAAATCTACATTTAACTTTAAATACAACAGCCTGGAATCAAGCTACTTTGCCTATAAAAGTTTGGTGTTATTGGTGTAAGAAATCTTTCTAGCGTTGCATTGCCTGCTTTCCTTGCTTCCGTGCATAGTGTCAGTGACTTATGTAATATAATTTTAAATAATAAAGTAGACCTGTGCTTTGCTGCGGAGGCAAGGCAAACATGGCTAACGCTCTGTCTCGGCGAAAATCTTCCACTGGAAGTTAACCAACCAAACAGTGGGATATTCCGTTGGTACGGGTGTGCAGGAAGATTTGTTTCACAATTTCCACAGTTACCAAGATCAGGCCTTCTAGCTTTACATTAAGGAATCTAGTCACTGGTTACACGCTTTACCATCAAGTAACCTCGGCACATTGCTTGATGGGGAAAGCTTGCGCATCGCCGTAAGAATCCGTCTAGGAGCGGCAATTTGTCAACCTCACCAGTGGCCCTGTGGTAGGAGCGTTGACAAGTTTGGGCTCCACGGACTTTCATGTAAGAAAAGTGCAGGTAGGTTTTCCCTTCATGGTTCTTTGAACGAAGTCATCCGAAGGGCTCTTGTCTCTATAAATGTTCCCTCGGTTTTAGAGCCGAGGGAACATTTATAGTATACTTAATAATCTTATAATCGTCTCTAAACATACCGCAAATGTTTAGAGACGATTGCAAGAGATCTGACGGCCCCTTGGGAGAGAGGTAAAGCCCTAGTGTGGGATGCTACTTGCGTAGAAGCTTTGGCGGTCTCTCATCTTAAGGCTACTTCGTTTAGAGCCGGGGCGGCATCAGAGGCAGCTGAATTAAGTAAGTGGCGCAAATATGACTATTTGAGAGATGACTACATATTTGTGCCATTTGCTGTAGAGACTATTTTTTTTTTATAGGATAGGGTGACAAACGAGCACACAGTCCACCTGATGGTAAGTGGTTGCTGTGACCCATAGACATCTATCTATCTTCAATAAAGAATCAAAATGCAGATGCGTTGTCACCCGTGAGGACTAAGATGGAATGCCTCTTTTCCAGTAAAAAGGGTCTCCGGTTCTCTACACTCACCATACGAAACACAGCAGTGTTAAGCTGCTATTTTACGCTGGTATTCTGTGAGAGCGTGGTCCTTCCCCGGTCGAGCCGACCCATTCGTACTACAACTATACTACTAATATAGCTGCAGCATGGCTCTACCACGTAAAAAATATACAGTTCCTTTAAATATAGACTATTGGTCTATTTTTAAAGGAACTGTAGCAACTGGTCGTCGCTGCTGGTGATAAAAGGGCTGGTTCTTTTCTCGCTCAAATGCTAAGTATAGCCAGAGGTACAAACTAACTACTATAGCCACTCAGCGAGGAAACGCAGCCAGCGTTCTTGGCACGATACCACGGGGAGTAGGACTGTATGACAATTTAAATTTAAATTTTTAGTTTTAGTTTTTCTTTATTAAAGTTTCTTTTGAATATTGTGTGTAACCTTTTAGTTAGATTAAATTAAATTATAAAGAAATTTATTTTAAATAAAGAAATGGAATATGCAATTAGATAAAATCCAGTGTTTCGCAAATATTGAATAGAAGACGAATACGATATCAAGAGATATAAAAAGTCAAACGCTAGACTTTACATGTCCCTCTGCTGGGCACAAACCTACTCTTATTTATGTGAGGATTTTTTTATCAATAAATCCGCCGCGCCTCTTCAGTATGTTGTTCAGTTGTTGGCATGTCTTCGAAACATATTGCTCAGACATGCAGGTTAGCACGTGGTAATGAACTAAAATATGTAATGGCCTCAAGACCGAATTTCGGTCACGTCGGCCAGTCTTCAACGGAGACTAGCAATCTGAGCAGGACAGGATTATAGTGCCCAAGAATATGCGCAATCACAGGAGCACTCTCCATTCCCTCACTCTCATAGGCCGATGGGACGGTAATTCGACACGACCGAAAAGAGATCAGGCGCAGAACCAACGGCTTAACTTGCTTTCCGAAGCACGGGAGTGAACAAACCACCGCAAAATTCCTGACTCCGGCCGCTACTTAGAATTTCTTGAGAAAAACCCTATAACTGATTTTGGCCCGACCCGGTATTCGTTCCCGGGACCCCATGATCAGCAATAGCGTTTACGACCTCAAGACCAACGAAGCAGTCAAAGCTAAGATATATGAATATGTATTGACTTATTTTTAATTTCATTAATTTATAAAGGAAAGAATTTACCTAGAAATATTTTGGGTAACTTATAGTTTATATCTTCTTCATCTTCATTATCCCTTAAAAGTCCACAGCTAGCTATGCGCCTCGGACGATTTGCCATAATCATGACGCTGTGCAAGCGGACTGACCGTCGCAGTGCCGGATGTCTCGCAACTTTAACGCTGCTGCCCGTCACCGATCTGAGTATTTACGTTTAAAGTAAACGAGCATAGCCATCTCGTTTACTTTAACCCGCCATCTATGGGAAGCCTTAAGATTTTTGATGTTCCCATAGTAGCCTCTTATAACACCCACGGGACGAAATTGATGATGGGTTCTCTTAAGCCGCCAAATAATCCAAAAAACGAAAATCCCAGAGGAAGTCCCACGGGAAGTTGCTGATACTAAATGGCAATTATTTTGAAACGCGTGCAGATACCAAGATGCCCTTAATTAATTTGAAAGGAGTCATTTGGTGATTTTAAACAATTACGATTAATACTAGTTTTTCAATACATTTAACTCACATTTTTATTAGATATATTAGTATATTTATCTATAGATAAATTAGTAAACAAATTCAAAGTGTTATCTGTCACTCGAGCAAGATCATCTACGTTTCGAAAAATTTACTAAATTTTTCATCTACAATACTAATTACAGTTATTATAATGGCTTTTATCATCAATTCATCTGTTGATGCTGGATTTTCGGAATAACAAGAATTTTTTTATGAAATCCCATAAGAAAAATTTACAAAGATTAAAATCTGGGGAGCATGGCAGCCACTTAATTCCTCGGTATACGTGAGAAAATTTGGGATATCCTAAACCAATATCAATTTCCATAAATAGCCCCGAGCACTTCTTAGATGAGACGTTGCTCCTGCCTCATCTTGCATAAAATGAAAACTCGCAATTCTTCTCTGTAAAGAGGAAAAACTTTGTCTCCAACAGCTCTTTATAATTATTTCCAGTGTCTGTTAAACCGAGAAATGTAGGTAAATTCCTAGACAAAGCTGCCCATATGGTTACCATTTCGGAATGAAAAGATTTTAATGTGGAAATATTGGAATTTTTAGTACTCCAAAATCAGTAGTACTATTCAAATCAATTCAAGCAATCATTAGCCACGCCGTATGTATGTGGCAGAGCCACGCTGCAGCTTTATTGTGGTTACAGACTTACAGTGTTGAAGATTATGAAACGTTAAAAATCGATTTTTCATCAATACTTAAAGAGATAAAATGTGAGGACCATTTTTGGGAAAAATTACAAACTAAAAAAGTTATTTCGAAACTTCTGGAATTAAAAATAAGTAAATTAAACGCGATAAAATCTTAAAAGTAGTTTTATTCAACATTAGAAAAAACAATTATTTTTACAGTTTTTCGTGTTCGTGACTTTCATCACATTCGGTTCAACCATTTTGAAGAAGAGTCTGGACGGAGAGACAGACAGACAAAAATTTTGTCACGTAATATCTTGGGGAATTTGGCTTCGGTCCAGTGTGAATAAGCTGCAGAATTCCGCCCGAAGTAGACTTGTATCATCATATCATGCAATTATGAAAAATTGGTCAGTAGTCAAACAGCTAGTCGCGGTATCTTTTATTCTATCATCTTAATTGTCATCACATAAGTTAGTACGATAAAAGCCAAATCTCTCTAACATATTAAGTGTATGTGTGTAACATATGTGTAGCTCTGCTTGGGAGTGCTTATCTTGAAGAATATGTTTCATGCTCTTGCGACATTATTTTTTAATATTCGGAGATTTATGCGATTTTACTTTTCAGCATTTTTTGCTATTTTTTTAAATCTTTTGTTTGTGTTAGAAAGAAGCAAACCAATAGGATAGGATAGGATTTCAATTTGTTTTTGTTGCTGTTTTTCTTCTCTGTACTTTGGTTTAGATGAGTTCCGGTTAAAATCGTGTCCTCGCCGCGTAAATAATTTTTTCAATAAGTCTTTAGGTAGCTTTTACTAGCATGTAGCAATTGATGAAAATTACTTGGTGATCTTGAACGTATGTGGATATCGTTGACCTTAGACGTAATTTTGTTATATACTAAACTAAGAAAACTTATATTAATATTATGTCATTTATGATGAAAACACAGCGAAACAGCGAATGGACAAAGCTTACTCTAATTACTTAGTGATTTTAAATATGTCTCAAATTAATTACTCAACTTTTTTTTATTTTTATATATATATAAACTAAAACTGAAGTGACAAACGAGCTTACAGTCCACCTGATGTAATATGGTAACTGCAGCTTCAAACACAAAACTTCAAACAAAGAAGCATTAACCTCTAAGGACTAAGATGGATTGACAGCCTGTAATTATACTGACTCTCTATCAGGGGGTCACCAAGGGGGTCACCAAATGGCGGACCGCATTCCGGAACCGGACCGCCGACCTATTTTGTGCGGACCCAGAAGAACCTAAGAATATCAATTTAAAAATTTGTGGTATAATTCGATTTTCTTCTGTTTTGAAACACAAAAATTCGGAAGTTCTTTGCTAAGAATTTTGTATAAAATTAGTGTGTGGTAATAAATACCCAGAACTAAAAAAAAATGGGTTTGAAACTTTATTTAATGTTTGGATCAACATATTTGTGAAGCAGCGTTTTCCAAGATGGACTTCATTAAAAATAAATTTCGATCTCATCTTACCGATGACCATCTCCGAAATTTAATGGCAATAGCTTGCAACAACTTAATATAGCAGACTTCAGATAGATTGTTCAGTTTAAAAAAATGACACTTTTCGCCTTAATATTAGGTTCTTACTTCGTTATTTTTTGATTATATGTATGTATTCTTAATAAAAAATATTCTAATTTCTTTTCGTTTTATTTGTTAATTGACATTTAAAATCTCGGTTGCTAGGTAGTCATTATCTAGCAAACAGACCGGGACAGAATTTTTTTTAAGCGGACCCGCAATTAAACTATTAAGTTAAATTATTGATGATCCCTACTCTATACCCTTCAAAGTAAAAGTCGGTAGAAATGAAACTCTTAGGCAAAAAAAATAAGGAATCCTTTTATGCCTACGAGTCACCCACCACCACCTTGTACTGGTATTATTTGTGCTCTCGTAAAATGACATTAAAATCGTGGAAAAATCAAGGCAATGCTACCGGCCGTCACGTGGATGGATGCGAACTGATATTTTTCAGTTGCTATGACGTTTGTTTCTCTGTGTACCTCTGAGAAGTATCGTAGTCTACCTCTGATATTATTGCACAAGATTAACATCGGTAGCAAGTTTTCTTTCATGGCGAAATAACTTCACATACTCGTTTCGCGGGGGTGAGGACGGGTTTTGTTAGACTCTTACCGTCTTAAACCTCATGGTATTCAAACTTCGTCGTATATGCATATCTGTAAACTCTTTCGCAATAGCTTCACCATTGCCAGCCGCCCCTTAGGAGGGAACATTTTCTCAGACAAAGTACGCTTTCCTCCATGGCCTCCATCTCCATCTGCAAAACGGAGACTCTCCCCACCATCCTCCGAGTACGTTACGTGGAGATCTTGGGACCAGCAACGAGTGCTCAAAAGTATCACCCTTCTGGTTCATCAAAGCCCAGCGGCGGTCTATGGTCACCTCGGTGCATTCCTCCCACCGCAGTCTACCAACGCGCATCTCCAAACAGTGAAAGCAATGTGGTTCACTAACATGCGTTCGCGTTTGGGTGGACAACGGTACTAACCTACCATATCTAAGCTTTTATGGCACTATATCCCCTGCGCTGCAGAACTTCGTAAAGAAGCTAGCATGTAAGAGAAACAAAAAAATATAAGGACACGGTGAAGTGGGACAATATGTATTAGGGCAGCGTGGCGGACTCTTACTTGCTGTAAAGTCATTGAAGTGAAAAACTTCTTTAGAATGGTTGTGATTTGAAATGTGAAATGAAACGAAAAAGCGACACTAAAAAGAGACAAACATATACATCTATAGGATTTAGCCTGCGAGAGAACAAGATAGAATATAGTGTAGTAAGCGACAGTAGCGTATCGCAGGGTAAACCGCGAACTCAAGAGGTTGTGGATTAAAATCCGCCATTCGACTACCGTCGTGAACCATTGCTAACACGAGCATTTTCAGCTTACCAGTAAAGGCTGATTTACACGGGGTCAGTAACAGGCGCCAGTGCTGGCGCCGACAACTGACTTGCACCGTTTACAGGCAGTCAGTAGTCGCGCAGACAGTGCTGTACTGACTTCAAATCAATTTACATTATGCCAGTAGCGGGTCAGCACTGACTTGCCTCGAATTTGGAGCCAGTTAGTGTCCGTATGTAAATCAATCAGCCATGATACTTAAAGGGAATATTAGTACTGCTATTAGCATTGCAAGTTTTTTTTAAATACAGTGTTTGGTATTCTCTCGGTGTCCTCTTTGAGCGGTGCTTTAAAGATGATTAGTATAAATTTTAACTGTTAGAATAAACTATATAAAAAATTAACAAGTTTATTAAATAAATAAAATTAACAATAATATTGAATAAAATTATTTTAATATACCAATCCATTCATAACAATCCACGATTTCATAACTTCAGACCATCTAGCGTCTGTTTTACGTACCACCTTAAAAGTCAATCAATTTTTGTTCGATAAAACGACTTTAGCCATAGAATAAAGTAGATGGCGCTATTACAAAGCAATTTTACTCGAAAGAGAATATTCTTTTGATTTATTACACTAAAATTTAGTCTAAAAATAGGGATTGTAACATTTATATGCTATAAAATTTAACTTTTTTCTTATATTTTATGCCGCACTTGTGGTTGAAAATTGTCTTAATAAATAAATAATTTGCCGTAAAATATTTTAATTTTATATTTCATTTCATTTGAAGGTTTCGATTCTACCCCGTGTGAACTGCACACATGTTTTTTTTTAAAGTTATTTAAGGGAGTTTTTAGTAAAAGGAAGCCCGTGCCCAGCAGAACGACTTTTGCAGGATGATAGATTAGTTACAACTTTGTTTGGCGATGATTAAACCGTGGGTTATTAATATTAGGTCCTTACATATGAAATTGGCGTTTTGTACGGGAAAGTCATTTTTTTTGTAAAATATATTTAATTAATCAAAGTATGCACTGTAGTTATCTATGCACTTTTGCCATCTCATAGGTAGTTCATTGATCCCTTTACTAAAAAAACCATGGGGGTGAGAATCAATAAACTCTTTGAAGGCTGTTTGGACTGGCGCATCGGAGTTGAATTTTTTTCCTTGTAAGAAGTTGTCCAAATTCCGGAAAAATGGTAATCTGTTGGAGCATGGTCCGGGGAGTACGGTGGAAGTCGCAGACATTCCAATTGTAGCTCATCTAACTTAGTGGTTGTTTGTTGTGCAGTGTATGGTCTTGCGTTGTCGTGAAGTAGCAGTGGGCGATTGACCAATCTCGGTTGTTTAGCAGCTAGTTCTTCCTTCATGGTTTGCAGTTGCTGACAATAGATATCTGCTGTAATCGTTTGGCCAGATTTTAGAAAGCTGTAGTGAACGACACCGGCGCTAGTCCACCAAACACTCACAAGTAACTTTTTCTGAGTCAATTTTCGTTTAGGGCAGGATTTGGCTGGGTCCCCAGGGTTCAGCCATTGCGACGAGCGCTTCCGATTATCGTACAGTATCCACCTTTCATCACAAGTAATGATTCGATTTAAAATCCCTTCATTATTGTGTCGGTTGAGCAAAGTAATACAGCAGTCGACGCGTGTTTGCAAGTTCGATTCACTCAATTCATGAGGTATCCATCGTTCAAGTTTTTTTACTTTCCCGATTTGCTTCAAGTGGATTAATACAGTTTTATCACTTACCCCGAAGCCTGCAGCTATCTCTGATGTGCTTTGTGATGGATCCGCTTCCACAATAGCCTTTAATTCTTCATTTTCCACTTTGGTCTCCGGCCGTCCACGGGGTTGGTTCCGAAGGTCGAAATTTCCAGAACGAAAACGTTGAAACCAAAAACGTACCGTGCTTTCTTTTGCGACACCAGCGCCGTACACATCATTAATCCTTCGAACTGTTTCTGCAGCACTGATGCCACGGTAGAACTCGTACTCGTAAATATACTGATATTTCATGTTTTCCATTGTGCGGTAATAAGCGACGCCAAAGAACAAAATAATGAGGAAAAAACAAATGAATGACTGTTTTCAAAACTCAAATGTACCAGCTAAATGAATTTATAAATTTGAATTTGGAATTCTTAACCAAAGAGGATATTTCAGATCAAAGTGGTCAGTACGACAAAACGCTAATTTCATATGTAAGGACCTAATATTAGTCTATAAATTCCTAAACTAAATGCTGCATAGAAGAGTCCCTTCTTGTAATGGTCTCAAAAAATGCACACGAATGAAGCACCAAGTCGTGATATAGTAGAACGAAGACGGCGTAACAAGGAAATGTATTTTAAACCCTTGTCTTAATATAATTAATGTTTTAGGTCTTATGCCTCCTTTTGACCGAATATAAATCAACTAGTTGATATCATGACATACGTCCAATCATTTTTTGTATAAGGTTGTCAAACGAGCATATGATAGTAAGTAGGTGACGTGGCCCTAGATACCAACATCTATTCTCTATTAAGAATCAAAATGCAGATACGTTATCCCTGAGGACTAAGATCGAATGGCACGTTACCAGTAAAAATGGTCTCAAATATAACACCGATGTTAAGAATCCACAATACTGTTTACCACTATGGATGTATGGGAATAATCCAGCCGGCATCAGCAATCGCAGCAAGGAGGTTAGAAAATAATTCGATCCGCATACTACAATACCCAGCGGTATAACATTTCCTAAACAGCAATGTTATTTACTCCGGACTTCAATGGATTAAAGGTCACAGCGGATCTAGGGGCAATGATGCGGCTGATGAACTTGCCCGGAAAAGTTCTGCAATGGAAGCTGTAGGGCCTGAATCCATAGTTGCACTCCCCTTCGGCGTAAGAACAACAGTACGAAATAGTACAATCTCAACATACACAGCTATTATCCATACTGAAAGTAGGCAAACTAGGGAAGTTCTGCCTACAATTAACACCTACATTTCTAACAGGTTACTCAGATTACCAAGCCTCTAATGAGTGAGACGGGTCACCGGTGCTATAACAGGCCACGGTTTAGTTAAGAAGCGTCTTTGCTTTAGGTGTTACGGAGAGCCCCTGCAGAGCCTCTATGGGGCATAAACAGCGGCCCACGTTTTGCTTAATTGTTCAGCGGTTGCCAGTTTCAGATCTAAGTACCTCAGATCACCGAGATTGCTCGCCGAGATAATTGGTAATGTAAATGAATTACTAAGATTCTTCGAGGAGCACGGGCGGTTCGAATTATATTAAATTTCTGCCCACACGCAAAATGCGTATTTTGCGTGTGGGCAGATATTTAATACAGAAATTATAATATAATTTTATAATAGAAATTTAATAAAATACTTAATTATGATCTGAGTCAGAAAAATAAACTAGAATAGCCATTGAAACTTCAAAATCATTAAAAAGAACGATGGGATTCTTTAACAAAAAATTATCTTGTGGCTTTACAGAATGGTGATGCGGCCTATGATGTCATCCTGCGCTTTGGTTTTGTTTCCAACAGCCAGTACAGTACCGCTGACACAAGATGCATGTGAATGATCACCGACAGTGGTCCTAAAAGCTATTCTTGGCCTTATACGGCTAAACTTGTTCACCGTGAAGCATCGGTGGCAGCTATTAAACAAAAACTCTTGTCTAGTACGTAGGACACACATAAGTTTTAAGATATACAAAAAGTATTCTAGATACTATTAATATTTATTTTACATCTTTTCAAAATATTCTCCATCATGCTCTATACAAAGATCCATTCGCCTAAACCAACTTTGAAAACACTTTTGCCAGTCTTGATCTGGCAGGTCGGAAATCGCTTCTTCGTAGGGAGCCACGGCTTCTTCGGCGCTTGAAAAAAACTTGCCTTTTATTTTTTCTTTGACTCTTGGGAACAAAAAGAAATCACAAGGAGCTAAGTCAGGGCTGTAGGGTGGGTGACTTAGAGTTTCAACACCAGATTCCTCAATAAATGCTTTTGTTCTAAGGGAGGTATGTGAAGAGGCGTTATCGTGTTGCAGCATTATATCTCCCGCACAGCTTGAAAAGCTTTGGGTAATACAACTGTAGTATACCATTCAGAGTTGACTGACCTACAATTTTCCAGCATTGACGTCGACAAATGTCCGCTCCGCGAAAAAAAACTAGCCACCATTTTTTGCCGACGTTGCGAGGTCTTTGCAGTTTTGTCGGTAACTGTCCTTCTGAGTATACCCATACCGATGATTGCATTTTATTTTCCGGATCATATTGATAGATCCATGTCTCGTCACCAGTAACGATTTCTGAAACACGCCTAGATGCCCCGTTTTCAAAACGTAGACGCATTTCATGGCACCAATCCACATGAATCTGTTTTTTGCTTTCGGAGAGCAAACGAGGGATCCATCGACAACAAAGCTTCCTCACTCCAAGATGTTGATGTAGGATGGTATGAATGCTCCCCGAACTAATGCCTACAATCTTTTCGATGTCCGTATATGTGATTCGTGGGTCTTCTCGCACCAACATTTCAGTAGTCCATACATTTTCTGCCGTTACTGCTGTTTGCGGGGCCCCGGTTCTTTGGTCATCTTTAAGATTAATTTTACCCCTTTTGAATTCAGCAAACCACCTAAAAATTGTTGCGCGTAATGGAGCTGAGTCCCCTAATGCTGATTGTAACCGTTGTAAACTTAATTGTTCGGTTAAACCAAATTTAAAATCATAATATATCATAGCGCGCAAATGTTCACGGTTAAGATCCATCGTTTTAAATGAAAAGCGCGGGAAGCGTTGCAGGAAAATTAATAAAACTTTGTTTTTTTTAATATTGAGCAATTGGCTTATGGAGTTCTATTTTAAATAAATAAATTTTAAATAAATTTGCTTTTTAGAAACATATAACACGGGTGCGTTACATTTTTAAATTTCGAGCATCTCAAACTTATTGAGTGACCTACGTAACAACAGGGTCACACATGAAAAATTCGCACGAAAGTTTAGGTTAGATTTATGGAAAATATTTAATTGATACGGTAAACTAATAACTCAAACAATAAATAGCCGGGTAATGATTGGCAGTAAGTTTTCAGCAAGCAGTAAGTTAACTACGAAAAATGCACGAATCAAATATATCTCTGATAGACAATATACGATGTAGCAAACCCAAACCGACGACGGAAAACAGTGTCAAATTGCCAAGACTTCCTACTCATCTCAAAAAAAAGAGAATAATTTATATTTTATGTAGATATAAGCTTGTTGCATGTTTATATAATTTTGAAAAAAAGTAAATTTAGAATTTTTTATTACCAAAGTAAAGAATAATATAACGATAGCTGCCATCCAAAACCAAAGAGCAAATTTAAGCAATTAATAAATTATGAGCTCTCATACAGTAAGAAGAAAAATAAAAAATATTAGACATTGAATAAATTTCATAGCATTATGTTTTATTGTACACAGTTCATACGAAACAATTACATTTACAAATCTTAACATATCCGTCTAATATCTAACACATTTATTATACTCAAGGAACATTGTAACGAGAAGAATAGATATACAATTAGTAATAGTATACATTTAGTAAATCGCTTAAATAACCCATACATTGTAATATACCGGCTATTATTTACAAATACTTAATTCATTAACATAACCTAAATAATAGTGAATTGTGCAAAAGCGCATAAAATTGAGGTAATAACTTATTGTGTAACTGGTGACTAATAATTGACTACATCAAATTTAAATTAAAAAAAAAACCATCTTAGTACCCAAAACCGTAAGGTAACAAAATTGTCATGGATTCGAATCAACCGAAAGCGGGCGCTCAGAAGCAGTTAATTTGCGCCCCCGATAAAAACGATAACTTCCTCAAACAAGTGGGAGTTTACTGATACTCGAGTAAGAATCGTGAATTTGCCTCGTATATTTTACAAGGCCGTAAAACCGAACCACCTAGACGTAGAATCGCTATCATTATATAACGACGCCGCTCCTAGAGACTATTTTCGTTGTTTGATCTTTAGGTTTCTCCTCTAAACTGTGTTTTGATGACTGTATCTTCTTCCACGTGTCGCCCAGAGCTTTGCTGAAATGATCGTCGACAACTCCATTGCTTGATGTTTGCGCTTTATCGCCGTCTTTTAGTCTCGAAGTTTGTATTTGCCGCCAGGTATCGCCTAAGGCCTTAGCAAAGTGGTCGTCTACAGACAAACTCGCGTCGTCGACTTCCATTGCGATTATTTTCGTGGATTTAGGCGGTTCCTCCGTTTTGAACTGGATTGGGCTGCTCGCTCTATCCTTGGTGTTAGGTTTGGGACCGGGCAACGCGTTTTCCGAATTCTTCTTGAACAAATTCATATAGTCATCACCGAGCGAGCGTCTAAAATGTTCGTCTATAACTGGGTCGCACATCGACATCGAACCTGCGAGCGGTAAAGAAAAAATTAAGAAAATAGAAAAAATCACCGAGTTGCTAATTAAAAAAACAATTAAAATCTCATGCGCTGTATTGTAATATAAATAAAGCATTCTAATTGTAAGCCAAAAATGTTAAGTAATGATTTATATTTTGTTCATTATAAGGACTTGATTACGGATTACGGAAGTAGAAAATTAATATTTTGGGTTATTGCTATAGTACAATGTGAGAAAGATATAAAGAAAGAACATGTTTATTTATTGCTAAAATTATTTTTACAAAATAATCTTAATAAATAAATAATTTAAAAAAAATAGTTTTACAGTGAATTGCATCAACAAAAAGGCTACCAACTCAGCATAATGGTACAGCAACCGAGTTACTGCAGCGCTGATTCTGAGCCACATGAGGTTTATTTGTAAGAAAAATAACGTTTAATAATCGTTAAGAGCGGATAAAATGTTTATCAGTGGACTTACCAGGTGTGTCGTTGCTTTTGGTGATGACAGAGGGTCGGTTGTAAGGGGGTGGTGCAGGCCTCGATCGCAACCGCATGTCGATGGGTGCTTCGTGCTTCCCAGGATACTCAGGAGGAGCTGGAAGGAAGCAACATTTGAGTATATCACTGCAGACAGATATAAGTCTACTAAAATAAACTTTTCATATACTCAAAAATGTTTTCGAGATAGCTGTTTATAATATTAGACTGATGCTTACAGTCCACCTAATGAAAGTGGCTACTGTAGCCCATGGAAACCCACGCCCAACCTCGAATAAAACGAAGCCACAGAAGCATTGTCAAACATATAACATACTAAGATATAAAGCCTCTAGCCTGTAATGATATTGGCTCTCTTAACCTTCAAACCAAAACGGAGACAACAGCATGGCGACCGAAATAGATTGATTTGAACACTGTGGCACTAACTTAGATTGATTTCTAGGCAACAAAGTATTTTAATGAAATTTTATAGTGTCCTTGATAATTTATTCTTTCTGTAACAACTTTTTGTAATCACATTCCATTTACCACTCAGCAGTGTAGTTCGTGGGAGTTACACTCTCTAATCCTAATGCTACTTGCTTTCCAGTCTCCGGTGAGACTGGCCGGTGATCGAATTAGATCTGGAGGACATTATTATTATGGTAGGATAATAATTTATGTGTATTGCTGTAAATAATCTGTAGATCAGAATCGTTTACAAGCCCTAAAAGCACGAGGTTACAATAAACTGTAAGTTTGTCGATGACTAAAATTGTTGAGCAAGGAAACTGAGCTTGAGCAAGTGTTAAGGACTTGACTTACAAATTCATTGTATATTAGCAAACCGCTGATTATGAATTACAATTTTAAGTGCTGATTTACAACTTGCTCCACAGTGAAGAAAAACATCTTGAGAAAACCTGAGAAGTGAAAAATATTTCAAGGACGTGTCAAGAGCGCCAAGACAACCCTATGCAGCGCGGCGGACTTTTTCTTGCTTCAGAACTCTCTCAGGCGTAAGAAATAACCTTTGTCAAAAGTATAGAAATAAGTACATATGTAATAAATTTGAATATCCGATTGTTAAGTAAAAGTTAGTGATACGTGTTTAGCAATGAGGCACAGGCCTCACATTTCTGAGAAGATTCCTTATGTCTGTTTGCGGTGGGATGTACCCGCAATACTTTTGATTTCTGAGAGGTGCAATTTTCCTTAAGTTGTTTTCCTTTACCGTCTAGCACGTGGTAAATTAATATTTAAAATGCAATTTACAATTTAAATGGTAATCACATTATAAAAATTATTATAAAATATACTCATTCAAAGTAAGTTAAATTACATTTTAGAACTAGATACTGGTTAATTACGGGTCTAAGTTAAAGCCAAATTATACGAAAAAATAAAAAAATTTCGCATATGATTTTACTTATAAATATGTACAATTAACGTTGCTTAAAAATAAAGAAGTTACGTAATTTTAATAAAGATAAATATGTGCTAATACACTAAAAGAATAATCACAAATTGTAAGTATATAATTTACCACAGCTTATTTCGTCTAACAGATTTTAGTAGAAATATTTTTAAATGAAATTCGGAACTATTCGACGTATTTGGGATTTGACTATAGTTATTAATATTTCAATAGGGAATAGTTTTATTAAAATCTCCACATCTTTCTATTTAAATGCAACTGAATGTATCAAATATTGTTGCATGACGATTTTGCTTACAATCACGGAACTACATCTGGTTAAAACTTCCAAACGTAAACAAAGCCCATAAACCGTTGACATTTTCAATACAATGTTAATTTATTAATTGATATATTATGTTACAATTTGAGGGCTTTTTAAAGAAATATTACAGGCTAAATACACTGATAATGTGAAGTAAAAATACACTTTATAATTTGGGCTATAAGTTTCTTTCAAAAAACTGTTATCCGTTAGCGGCTATTAATGTACCTAGTATTTAAAAATAAGCCAGTGAATAAGAAGAAAGATTTTTATTTAACTTAAAAATTAATGATAATATTTGGAATTATATTTGTGCAAATACTACACATTTAATGAAACTCATTTTGCAAATTTCATCGCGTTATTGGTTGTTAAACCCGGACGTTCCCAGTGTGTTAAATTTAGATACGATTTCAAGTTTAAACTCACAGTCAAAATTTTGGGTCCAGACTATAATATTTTTTCCAGGGTTTGACTAAGTCCACCCTATGTACCCTTAGTTTTAAGTGTTACATTTAAGTTTTAAATAAATATTTTATTAGACAAATATACATTAGGTTTATATTTTATTTTAAAGAATAAAGGTGACAACAGAACACGATCTATCTGTTGGTAAGTAGATGCTGCGGTCCATGGACATCTACATGCAGCCCCGATTAAGAATTAAAATTCAGATGCGTTGTAACTACTGAGGACTAAAATGGAATGCCTTGTAATGCCAGTAAAAAGGGTCTGCATTTTTCTATACGGACCATACGAAACACGGCAGCATTAAGTTGCCATTTTACGCCGTTATTCTGTGAGAGCGTGGTTCTTCCCCGATCGACCCGGCCATGTGAAGTTTACCAACCCGCTTGGGAAAACGTAATCTTGTGTCCTTTCCAATTTAGAAGT
The DNA here is from genome assembly GCA_029286625.1 of Parnassius orleans. Lineage (NCBI taxonomy): Eukaryota > Metazoa > Arthropoda > Insecta > Lepidoptera > Papilionidae > Parnassius > Parnassius orleans. The sequence continues at coordinate 2,054,125 of JAGSMP010000075.1, read as the reverse complement.
CCTCTGTCCTACAGTGGGATAAGTGTGGGTACTTTACTATAAAATAGGTAATAAAAACAAACTAGTCATACACTGCTATTAAACATTAAATAAAACTGAACTTTCTTTTTATTCTTTTTCCCCGAGAAATTATCTGTAACAATAAACCAAAAACTTAATACTACCTTTTCCGATAATTGGTATATTAGCTGGCGAGTCTTCTACTTCGTCGGAGAGTTCCCCGTCGCTATGCGGTTGAGCGCGCGCCACTGACGGAACGATTCGCCGCTCGTTGAACGACTGCGAGCGCAGCGCCATCTTGCAATTATCTCTGAAAATATAAATTAATAGCGTAAGTTTACTATACGACACATCAAATAAAAATGACGTGTAAAAATATCATTAATTTATCCATTACAGTCAGTAAAAGTCCACTGCTGAACATAGGCCTCTCTCATAGATTACCTCATTTCAAGGCTTTTGCCATAGTTGCCACGCTTGGTAGACGAGTTGGCAAACGCAGTTTTTTATAATTTTGAGTTGTTAAAAGGAATGTTGCTGCCCATATACTGTTTCAGTTTCGCCTCTTACAACACCCACGGGACACAAAAAAGTTTAAATAAAACTAGTTTTACGGATTTTATCGCGTATATTAACTTATTTTATATTCCCGACGTTTCGAGTACTTTACAGCACCAATGGTCACGAGGGTGACTGAGGTATTTGACGTCCCAATGTCATAGTTAACCACGGTTACCTCTAGATTAAAAATTATTAATTTTTGTTCCGATCTACGCAGTATGAACTTACAGTATCTTGAAGTCTTGCAGTTGTATGCTTGGGTATTTTTTAAATGTGTAGTGTTCGCGTAAATATAAGAAATCATTACACAAAAAAGTTAGTAGATGAGAGCATTAGATAATAGATACAGAAGTGCTATCATGTAACTCTGGTGGGAATCATATTTGGCTACGTTTTGCAGTTTGATGTTTAGTTTTGTTGTACTGTAGATAGTTGGTGGTCAATAGACTGCAGTAGTCGTTTAGTATCTGGTGGACAGTAAGCTCGTCAATGTTTAAATTTAAAGTTATTTAATTACGTAGTATAATAAAGTTACCTAAAACACCCAACAGTTTTTTTTTAAATATTGTAATATTAGAATAACACAGTTTTGACAGCGAAAGTTGAGTTAAATTAAGTTAAGTTAGCACTTCACCAAAGATTATACATGGAGTAGAGCTACACTCGTTCAGAATATCAGCGCAATGTAGCAGCACAATACTGCTGTGTTTCGTTTGGGACGAAATGAGGATCGGCGACGCTTTTTACTGGTAACAAGTCATTGCATCTTAGTCTTTAGGTGTGACAACACTGCATTTTGATTCCTAATTAAGGTTCTCTAATCCACATCAGCCACTCACCATCAGGTGGACCTTTTGCTCATGTCATTTGTCACCTTTTCTATAAAAAATATTATTAAATATTATTGAAAATAGTATCTTACTTGGGCCTGTAATCAGGCAGCCGCGTCGACCGACGCTCCCTCCGCCATTTCCCAGTCAACTCTTTGGATTGCGGCGTCCTGGGCGCTTCAGGAGACAGCGTACGGTCACCTTCAGACTCGCCGCTAGAAGCCGTACTCGGCGTTTCTGAAATATACATTATCGGTCATTACTTTTAACCTTTCTAGTTGTGTGTAATAAAACACTAACATACTGCGTACTTATGTGGGACCAAGGTATGTGACTTCTCCAAACAAGTCCAAATTTAATGACTAGTTTTGACTTTGACTTTATCTATGAATCCCTTTTAGTGGTAATGAGGCATTCTATCTTAATCATCAGGGGTGACAACGCGTTTACATTTTGATTCTTAATAGCGGATAGATGTAAGTGTCTATACACTAAGGCCACAGTATTCACTTACCATCAGGTGGGCTGTGCGCTCGCTTGTCAACCTTATTCTATAAAAAAAACCCACGGCTATACTAAACCTATATCCCACAGCACGGCTGGTATGGGCTGGGGAGAAAAAATTTATCCCCCGATTATATCCACTGACAAGAGATAAAATTATCTTGTCCTTATGCCAAAGCACGGCAACGGGGAGAAGTATATCCCCGTTTGACATAACGAGTAGACATATATCCCCCGTCCGTAGCATGGAGCCAAATGAAAGATAAAAAATTATGCTTTTTTGTGAAATTTGAAAGGGGACAATTTTATCCTAGTTCATTGGACGTGGGTTTAGGTTTATACTCATACAAAAAATCTATCTAAGTCCAAGTCTATCTCCCATTTTATCTACTGTGGATATTATATCCACCGGTGTGCCCATGCTCGAAGGGTAGATAAAACTAAGCGAGGGGATAAACATTTTCTCCTTTCCCCAGGGATAAAATTGTCTCCTGCCCATGCTAGCCCCGTAGATGGTGATTTAAAGCAGCATTATCGGTACAAAAGTATCTATCACCTTACTCTCTCACGGTCCCGCCTACCCAGCGTAGCGAGTATGGGAAAAACTTTCAAGTCAGCATGTCATAGGCGCATTCTTAAAAGACCAAGGCATTCAGCGAAGGATTAAGAGAGGCCATTAAAGAAAAAATTAACGCTCGTTTTTATTTTGTAACTGCAAGCGCAAATTGAAAGAGAAAGCTCATTAATATCTACAATTCCATATAAGCATCAGGTGGAGAGAAGTTCAATATATTTTCTTAGGACATTTTGTGTCAATCCAAATTTGGTATAAATACATTAATATCCAGATGGAAAAAAATTAACTCTTGTTACAAATGTGTTAAGTGCATAATAATCTCTTATCCCATTCCAGTCATCTGTTTTTAAGTAGGAACTGAATGTCAACTACACCTTAGATAAAAAAATTAAATTGATAAGTCTACACTGTGAAGAGTTTTGGGCTACGATTGCTAATCAAACCTGCCAAGACTTGGAAGAAATATATTACATTAATAAACCAATTTATGGTAATGAAAAAAATTGTTAAAACTTCCTTAATATTTAATTTTTTTAATGAAATTGCACCATCACAATAAAATCTTTGTAAGACTGAAAATGTAGTAATAAATGTCATTTAAAGCATATTTAATACCAATCTTGAGACATCCTCATATTCTTTAATTGATATCATAAATCCTTAATCATCTAACAACAGTGTATCTCAAACTTTATACATAAATTAAATGGCAAAGAAATAAAAAGGACACTTCACTATAGGGGTCAATACCAAAAATAATACAAGTTCATCTATTGTCTTTGATACATATTTAGACTGTTACTCATAAAAATCAACGTCTATATATGAAATGCTTAAAGTTGCTTTTCTCTTTCCACTAAATGACAATAGAAAGAGGCAGGTATAGGCATAATTAATACTTAATTTAAGAAAGCGATAGTCAACGATTATAAGTAAGGCCGTAAGTTATAAGTTTTATTTATTATTTTATATTAATAAAGTAAGTAGGTATATGATAATATTTTATGGCAATCTCTACTTTGGGAAACGATGAACTGTCAGTATAGATTATTTTTATAGGCATAATCATTCCTTTTTTTAAATATAATTTTTACTTATTTCACTTTTTCAAGAAAAGTGATAATGAAATATTTCTTAATATTTTTTTTAAGTCAACATACGTTCAAATTTTACCTTTCTGTGGGGAAGGGATCCAAGGTTGCCATAGCGGCACATTAAACTTAGGAGACTGGGGCGGTTCCATTGGCCAATCTTGAAGACGACTCAGTGAAGTCTGAGCCAAAAACAAGAGGTAATCTGGCAGTTCCATCATCTCAACACATAGGAGAAGTACACAATATCACCAATTCGAAAAAAAATTAAAACAGTTCCATTTTTAAAAATCACTGATTTAATGCGCGAAAAATTAGAATTTTAAAGTAATCAAAAAATTTTTTGAAAATTAGATAATATTATTTTAGCAAATTAAAAGTGGACAACCCATTGGCATCCCGGCACAGGTAACACTGAAGGCCGACTGAATAAAAAACGAACTGGAAGAGATTACATTGGAATAAATAAATGAGATGAACAAAAAATAAACCGAAAAGGAAAAAGAGCATCAAGCTACATCCACGCGGCCGGACGTTGCGGCGCTTCCTTCGACCCTGCACATCACAGGGTGTTATGGGAACTTAACATCGAATTATTTTTTAAACCATATTATGTTTAAAAAAATTGTTCGGTGATTATATAATATATTTAAAAACTGCTTAATATTAATCGCTTATAATATCGTTTTATTAATTATATAAATACGTCCCATGGCGTCTCCTTACTTCTTAAAAAGAACCTAACAACTATTATTATAATAAAGATATGGAAGTAAAAACAGCTGAAATGAATTGCTAATTGTTGCAACAAATACTTGGAAATGTACCGATTAATGATATGGAGAGCACGATCATCTCTGACCCCCATCGGACACAAAGCAATCGATGACACAACAGAATTTAAAATTCGTCTCGAAGGTTGTCATGTATTTAATGTCGAACAGAAATTTATCTTTTGAGAACACAGTAATTTATTCTTATTATCTTAGCAATTTTTAAGTTATTATGACACATTTAGACTACAATAGCTCTACAAGAAGGATTTAGGCATATATGGACGAATTTTCATGCGCCATACACGCATAATATAAAGATTATAGATACACTGACACTATTAAAACATCAGCAAATAAATGCGAGGCCACACCGTGTTTTGCGGTGGCGCGGCTTACCCCATAAGTATGCAAAATCAGTAACGAGCGTGCAGCGGGGCGGGTCGTTCGACGTGTATGCCAGACATGTTAGGCGATGCGGTTGCAGCATGCAATATATAAAAATCTGCAGCTGCAATAGTGAACGCAATTTTCTTTATAGAATAAGGGTGACAAGCGAGAACACAGCCCACCTGATGGTAAGTGGATGCTGTGGCCCATAGACATCTACATCTATAATCGATTTAGAATCAAAATGCAGATACGTAGTCACCCTTGACTAAGATGGAATGCACAGAATAAATAATAGTACTACATACTCGTATCCAGTAAAAAGGGTCTCCGGTTCTCTACACTCACCATACGAAATACAGCAGCATTGAGGTGCTATTTTACGCTAATATTTATTTAAACATATATTAGCCGATACATTTCTGCTTCAACCATAATATAGCTGCAACACTTGATTTACTTGTTGCACCGACCGTGTTGCCCCCAATGCGTTGAATTTATTGCAATGCAAGCTTCCGTCGCTTCGCAACGTTTTAGTTTTGCCAATCGCATTTATTATAATACTTAGAAAAATATTTTATAAGCTTTTGTAACAACCTGTATCCGGAATACATCAACCTGTTCGGTCCATTCATGAAAGTGCGTGAGCGCAGGGCGCGGGGATTAATGAACCCTCTTTACTCTTCTCCCTTTCTTCACCGATACAACCTTCACAGATTTTTATACATATTCAACTTCAACCGTATCAATCACAACTCAAAGCTTTAATTACGTTGGCAGGATTTTAAATGCATATTTCGTAACACAGCAATGCAAAATGCAACGTATTAGCTAGAAGCAGGGTTTAATATCGTTCGCAAATTTTTTAATGATTGATGTTTTAAATTACGATGGTTGTATCCTTGAAAGGTTGTGTTTTATTTGGGTAGGGAGTGGTGAGGACCGGGACGAGTGGTAAATCGAACTGTGAGAAGTTGCCGCGTTGCTACGTATAGGCATTATGTTTTTTTTAAAGTGGTGTAATAGAACGAAGGCAAAGGTTTGCCGACAGGTAGACGCAAGCGCTGGCGCCGCTAGTTTAATTAAGTCTGGATGAAAAAAAAAACTATTTAATTAGAGAAACTATAGTTTATTTTAATATTTCGTATAAAATGTTTTTTTATGTTAATACAAATCTTTCAGTACATGGAAGATTCATTTTTATACAGAATATACATAACTTAAAACATGTAATTAGTACATGTGTCTAAATGCAATTTAACTCTATGATCTACACTAGCACATAATACAGGGTTATTTTTCAAAGAGTAGCCAAATTTTAAACTTAAGTTCATATATATAAATAGTTATATACCGTTAATGCAGTTTTTGAAAATACGAGTAAACAAGGCTTCCACTTTTATTTGAAATTATCCCAAATTGAAAGTGATTTATGCAATAACGTTTTTGCCTACCGATTGACCCTTACAAATGTGTGCGTGCGCAGTAAAATCAGTTAAAATAATGCATTACCACGTATTTTGAATTTAAAAGATAAAAAGGTCAGAACGTTTCAGATTTTTTTTAATTAATTTTCTTCACCATTTGCCTATATTACTTATTCTGAACCTTCTCTGAAAATTTGGGCGGTTATTGCAAATAACCCTGTATATAGCCTAGTTCTTTCCGTCCTAAGTCTGAGTATTTTACACCACCTGGTTTCACAAAATATGAGGGGGTTCTGTCAGTACCAAACAGCACTGAATTTTCGATAGTTTACTCACTATATTATTATTATAACATATCACTATATTATTATTATCATTATAACGTGGTAGAGCCATGCTGCAGCTATATTAATTGTATAGACCCTTTTTACTGGAAAAGAAGCATTACGTGTTAATCCTCACGGCTGACAACGCATTTGCATTTTCATTCGCAAAAGGATATAGATGTAGATGTCTATGGGCCACAGCAACCACTTACCATCAGGTGGACTGTGTGCTCGCTTGTCACCCTTATAAAAAAAACTTATCCTAATCTATCAATGCGAGACGTAAACGTAATGCTTCTGCGATAAGATCGCAGTTAAATGAGGATGTAACTTTAGAAACACTGGAACGGAACCAGATCCGCGTAAAATTAACAGTGCGCAGTAGGTAGCAGTCTCCGGTACTCGTTACTCACCGTACAAAATGTTTACGCTGCTATTTCACGCTGGTATCTGTGCGAGAGTGGTCCATCACTGGAGCTGACACATTCGTGTAGCAGAAATTACACGCTGCAGCGTTGCTCCTCTACATACAATACTAATGTGAATTAAATAAACGCAATGACTTTGTTTGTATTAGCATTTTTGATTGTAATTATTGAGACTGCTAATAAAGGCGCGAGAGTAGCCCTTTATCTATAAAAATATTTCTTTTTAAATGTAGTACCTAGTTATTTTATAAATTAAATCCTATAAATCAGGATCATCATTATGTCCCTAATTATGATGATCCTGATTATTGAATAATGATTTATTTTTAGACGATTTTATATTAAGATGTTTTACTGTAATTATAACATATGTAAATAACAAACTTATTACATAAATTCTGGTTCATATAGTAGAATTATCTTTTAATATAGTAGAAAAATATCTGAATATAGATAGAGTAGAACGATTTTTTTATTTGTTTATATAATATCTCAGACTATACAAAATACATAAATGGTTCTGAAACAGATAGGAATAGAACACACCTTTGATTTTTACATAATTATTATATAAATGTCTTGCTTTTTATTAATTTATAATTATTTGTCTTGTTTTTATTTATAATTCTAGCTTTTATTTCGTCATCAACGGCTACGTTTAATACCTTAAATTAATACGGTATTACTTACAACAAATCTATCCATGTCATAAGTATGTTTGTAGTGATTTACTTGTGTACAAGCTATAGGTACTTAATTTTTAATTGTTGTAAATCTTTGTCGCCGTTCAAAAAAGAAACAAGTAATCAACCTATATTCTCATGTGGTATCGGAAAGAGAGGATGCGTGTAATTCAGTAGGGCAGGCCGTGCATGCTCAAAGTGGCCGCGGGGCGAACATCCGAGCGGAGCTTACGCTGTGTTAGCTTTGGGGGATGTTTACTCGCACGCCAATCGACCGCATTGAATTAGCTACCGACCTACATATAGAGGCTGATATATTATGGAAATATATAGAAGATGTGTGGTATGGCTTCCGATAGGTTAATGGTAAAACCAACTCGTTTACGCCAGACATAAATAAACCCAGACTGGCGACGGGCAGCAGCGTCAAAGGTGCGAAATATTAGGTCTTTGCCTATGAAATTGCCAAATGACTAATTTTGAAAAAAGAATTCCATGTTTTAAAATAAAATTAATTTGAAATTAGAATTCTTAGCCAAACAGAAATTATTTTGATTTGAAATGGCCAATACTGCAGAACGGCAATTTCATTGTTAAAGACCTATTATCTGATACTGCGATCGTCAACCCGCCTGACAAGCGTGACGATTAAGGCAAATCCTACCTCCAACGGTGGATGCCCATGTCCAAATATGGACACTTACGGGCCGATGAAGGCGAACGAAGATGATAGAATGCACGTGGTACTTTCTGTTATTTGACTGACGAACGACTGACTGAAAATCTGTTCAAATCACTGAACACAAATTCTATTCACAGGTGATGGGGATGAGTATTATCAGCTATTGTTAAGGTGGTGAAATGGTGAATATGGGCAAGTCCCTCAAGAATTGCCTGTCAACTCGTGCATTATTAAAAAAAAACCTTTGTCCAGTAGGTTAAAAAGATGTTGATGTCACATAATTATCATTCAAAATATAAACAATTATTGAATTGTTTTTAATTTTTTTAACCACGTTCTTTTTAATCATATTCTTGCATTGTCATTCGAATTTGAGCTATATTCAAAATTTCAAGTTTCCAGCTCATCGGGAATTTAGTTTAAAATCAATTACTAAATACCACCCGGAACGACAGGCAGACAGACAAACAAACAAGAGAGTTACTTAATAAAAACGTGGTAAAAATTAAAATTTATCGTTATTTGGTATAACCCCTTATTTTTTTTAAAAAGCAACGGAGCAAGAAGCTTCCTAAATGCTGTTGCTTCTTCAGAGTAGGTCGGTGGATTTCGTGTGTCTTCGGAAAAGTCTTCGAATAAACACAAAGTCCTTATGCAAATGCAACTTTCCCATTGACGTTATATTAAAGACAGTCACACAATTATTGTACTAACGAGGCCCATTCGTAGCAAGACGGGAGCAATATTTTCCTGATGTTTCATGTATGTCAATAGAACATAAATATATCAACTATTCTTTTTCCTCATCAGCTCGTACACTGGAATCCATCATCATCAGAAATCCATGGAATATAAGTTTCTTACATAACAGGGACATTAGAGCCAACTTTCTCTTTCAAGATTCAGTTCTTTTAAAGTCTCTTTCTGTCTTATTCAAGAACATTAGGTAGAGCCGTGGTAGCTCAGTGGATAAACGCTCGCTGTAAATATAGACTGTAACTTTACATAAGATTTATTACGTGTTCGGCGGTGAGGCAAAATATCCTGAGTAAACCAGCATGTCTGAAAAAAAACATATTTCAAAGATATGAGAAGCAGGCCAAGACGCATTGGGGTAGCGCGGTTGACACTTCCTTACCCTAAAACGCTCTCAGAAATGAGAGTTCTGTGCTTAGCAGTATACGAGTATAGGCTGTAACTTTTCACAACAGGGATGAATAAACAAAGTTTCATTAAAATAAACTCATATTGACTCTTCTCGGAAGAATTCGGGTGAAGCAGAAGTGCGGAAGTAGAAATCATTTCGTTTGAATCCATTTGACGAGGACTCACATGCGAGATCGAGATAATTTAAGCTGGCCACAAAGTTATTTAATCTCATTTAAATTTCGAATAATATTCATTAAATCTGAATCGATAAATTCGTGTTAAGTGGTGAAGTCAGTAGCCATGTCCGTTGCCGAAGGCATTCGGCCTCCGACGTCTAGATAACATTAATGTATTTATGTATCAAGCCAAGAGGCACACGCAACCTCTCCACACGAACGTCTTTTCAACAGAAGTTATTCGCAGTTTAAAAAAGGTTAGATAACAAGAAAAATCTTTGAAGCGAATAGTTTCACGGACGGCAAATATTTAACATGATTCTTATTAATCCAGAACATTTCAAGAGATAATAAATTATGACTTATTTGGATTTTTAAGATTTCTATCCAATCCATACGAATGATAGAATGGACAGATGGACAAACTTAGTTTATTAGATTTATATAAGTACAAATGGACAATTATAAATAATCCGAATCCTACCAAATGATTTCGTTTACCATTCTTGATTGTCATGTAATATTTTTATCGAGTTTTGTTCTATTACTACGGCTTTATTTATAACATATATTTTACAAAAATACCTAGTGTCTATAAAACGTTCTACGACTATTACGCTAATCTGCAAGGTTTATGAAACTCACAAATGAGTGACATTTTTAATGAATTCTTGGTTTTAGTTTAGTTCAGAATGTCACAAAAATCACAGCTTTAATTTTACAATAAGTAATACGCATAAAATTTTATAAAACGTCAATTTTTTCGTCGTATACATGGTTTCAGGAATTTAACGGGAACGCAACGAACATTGCTTTGAGCAGTATTTTATTGAGTTTCCGCGACTTCGTCCGCCTGGAATTTATTACGGTTGGATTTCATAAGTTTTGATTTTTTTGCGCGGAATCCTAATTGTTTATCTAAAATAAATGTGCCTAACCTAAGTTACTCCGTATAACATCAGCGATAGCTGATATGCTAGTGAAAGTTCCGTCAAAATCGGTCCAGCCATTTCGGAGATTAGCCGGAACAAACAGATAGACAGACAAAAAATTAAAAATTGTTTCTTTGTTATAAGTACCGTGTATACTTTCATATGCATTTAGTAAAAGATGTTATTTTGACATTACAAACAGACACTTCAATTTTATTTATTTGTATAGATGCGGGACACGCGAAGGCTTTTTGCGGGACTATTCTATTAATTAATTCCATGCGGGTTTACAACTGCGGGACCGCAGAATCAGGGACGGTCGGACCGCCTTAAATACTCGACGCTATTTGACGTTTCGTAACCTTTATTAAATCACACAAATCCACAAGAGAGAGTCCAACTAGAGTGGCAATGTTACATATAATATTACATATAAATAATAGTACTACATATAGAAATAAAGACAAGGTTTTGCATAAAATTCACATCTTGGTCTGTCCTAAATTTTGTCAAGTAAAACACTGACATGGCACGAATTATGTATTTGGGGTATATAGAGATGATACGCGACGAATTAGTTTAATTAAAAGTTAAAGTAAAAGCTGAGAAGTCGCAATAAAGAACGACCTTATTTTACACTTACTAGTATATTTACTTTAATTTGAGCGAAAAATTGTTGTTACATTTAGCAATATAGGTAATACAGAACGTATAAGTTCGCCTTATGTTTGTGATATTTTGCATAATATGATCTATATTATATCTGATATTCAACCATTTGTCATAAAGTACTCCATCAAAGTTTAAAAAAACCAAAAATCAAAAATAATTTTACGTGGTAGAGCCACGCTGCAGCTAGCTATATTATGGTTGTAGCACAAATGGGTCGGCTCGACCTGGGAAGGACCACGCTCTCACAGAATACCTGCGTCAAATAGCAGCTTAACGCTGCTGTGTTTCGTATGGTGAGTGTAGAGAACCGGAGACCCTTTTAACTGGAAACGAGGCATTCCATCTTAGTCCTCAGGGGTGACAACGCAACTGCTGATTCTTAATCGAAGACAAATGTAGATGTCTATGGGCCACAGTAACCACTTACGATCAGGTGGACTGTGTGCTCGTTTGTCACCCCATTCTATAAAAAAAACCCTAATAATTTTCTACTTCGAAAAAAAGGAAGCATATCAGTGACCTGTATATCATAGGCCTTGGAGTAGAGTAGGAAGGGTCAACCGAGCGTATTCATTATTTGTCCGTCACAGGGGTCAATGCTTGCGCTGGCGGAAGGTTTAAATACCTAATTTTTAATAAGGGTTAATAACACTAAAAATAATATAATACGCTTTTAGTTGCTGTCGTTTCCGTATCTAGATTATGTTAGTAACATGGTATGGCACTTTAGGTAATTTATGTTTAGAACTTCATTGTATCTTTATTCTTTATTGATACTAAAACGTTTGCCATTCGCAAGCTAAATGTAGAGTCGCGTAGAGGGCATTCAGTTTACATAACAGAAGAGTGGGCGAGCGGCGGATGTTTGCAGCGAAAGTGCGGGAAGCGCCACTCTAATATTCCGCATTCCGTACTTCGATCGACTTACGGACACCTGCTAACTTACTATGTTAACACGCGATGTTTGTGGCTCAATACTATAACCATACATAAAGATTAACATATATTATATAAAAATAAATATGCGTTCACATTAGGAACGAGGCTGTCATGAAACGTATAGAAAGAAAATTCTACGACGTCGAGTAATACCTTGTTTTTATCAGTATTGAGAAATATAAAAGCAAACGTCTGCCAACAGTTGTAAACAGCTGCAAACAGTAACAATGGGATTGACAAGAACTTGGAAAGATATTTAGGGTGAAAATATTAACAATAAAAACGTGCTTCAATAGAAAATAAACATCTCTTGGTTTGGGAGACTCGTTACAGTTTATGCAATTTTTTTTTTAACATATGACGTATCTTTATGAAGTTGAAACATATTTTGGTCATCGATAAAGGAATACGTGCGCGTGTGTGAATACAATATCAAGGAAATAAAATATTAGAACCGCGATATTCCACTACATCTAAGAAACATATCATCTTTATTATTGCTCAGGCGTACGGATGGGTAAAGATGAATAATTGTTGTTTGTGTTTTAATTTGCGCTGATGTAACGCTATAATATTTACTGAGCAGCCAAGTCTCGATTTATTATCTTTGTCTTTACTATCTCGATATTATATTAATATACACAACATGTCGTCGCGGTCAAAACGAATCTTATTGAGGGCATCCCATAATATACTAATTGCATAGAAATTGTCTCTGGCATTACAAACTATTGTGTCTCACCATAAAACCTATAAAAGGTTACCTAACCTATTAGGCTCCTATTGGGCGGTAGGACTCTCATCTATTTCTGCCGCCAAATAGCAGTACTTACACTGCTGTGTAATTACAGGCTATAATTAAAGGCTGTGAGCCTGTGAGGCATTTCCTTTTAGTCCTCGGAGGTGACAAAGCACCTGTAGCCTTCTTTGTTTGAAGATGGCAGCAGATGTCTATGATCTGCACTTTGCACATTTCTCACTTACCATCAGGTGGACTGGACTGTAGCTTTGTATGTCACTTCAGTTTTAAAAAGTTATAGGATGCTATTTAATGTTGATAACCGCAATATATTGATTGACTGCCTCGTTACTGCTACTGCGTCGTTTCGTATCAAGGACCGATGACAATACAATAATTTAATAACTTTATTCTAGAATCCTGATCAGGATCACCACGATAAAATAAAATAATTATCAGGATCATCGCAGCTCATGATCAATGCGTGTTGTTTAATTTTTTTTTAAACTATTATAATATGGAATCAGTCAGGAAAATAACTAAAACAAAATATTATAATTTATACAAGCGACACCTTTGAATGTAATGTTAGACGAAACATTATACGCCAACAACGCCATCTAGAATAACACGCAATGCAAACATTTAGTACAAGTATTCCTTCATAGATGGAGTTCAAACGAATTTCTTTACCCTTTTGTAAATTCTTATTTTGATTTGAACATAATAAATTGTACTAAAAATCAGTAATTATTGTAAAATAGAAATAAACCGAATGTGTTTCAACTTGAGAACGCCTGTCAACAGATTTAAATGATATGAACAATGAAGGTGAACGAGCTTCTCGCCAATTCTGCCGATGTGCTCAGACCTTGCCTTGGCAATGACTCTTTGAAGGACCTGGAGGCGGAATTATACTTCTTTTTAAGAGCGCTGGTGTTTACATACCGAGACGTTGATACGTCAACCCATGCCCGGTAGCACTCCTGCTTATAGCGTGATGCTATATGCAGGAGTATTAAATGATATGTTAGAAACTCATGGATTCAGAAATATATAATCATCAGCATTTTATAACGAGTGCAATGGGATCGAAGACTAGAGAAGAGAGAATTATCTTTAAAAAAAATGACAGTAGTAGACCTTCACAACCTACTGACAAAGTAATTCTTAATTTCTCTTAGGTATGCGAATTTAAGAATAAGCCATCTGAAATGTATTACTTGGTTTGTCCATACTAAAAAAACTGGTAAGGTGGTTCACAAATTGGTGAAATTTCTACGTTTAGAGATATAATTTTTGTTGAGAGTTGATCGTCAGTTGCGTTCACTGGTCGCCATAGCTTCAACCTCAATCAGCAGGGTGCACAAAAGAAAAAGAAACTTTTAAAGCTCCGTCAGAAACTAAAAATCGGGAAAGCCGAAAGACCGCTTAGTTAGCGGTCTATTACCGTATTATTCAACTTCACACCACACACAGCTGGACCGATATTAATATACATTCATGGCACCACGGGAAGCCTTAACATAAAAAGGTACAGATTTTATGATTATAAAATTACGATTGACACTGATCTATTTTTATCTTGATATCCTTATACGTCCGTATAATAACGACTTCATTAACTGGCAGCAAATCACTCGGCAAATGTTTCTGTAGTTAATTAAACTTGAAGGTTTTGATCACCGAGCGTTGTCAACCTCTGTCATATAGGCGGGGATGACTCAACATTTACAAGAAAATCGCATGAAAAGCAATTTAGTACGGTTTACCTGAGCGTGACAGACTTGTATCGTAGCACTTAGCTGAAGGTAATGAACTAAGCGCCAGTGAACATTGCACAACTTTTTTAACTGATTTAAGTGATCATATATCATATACCAAAGCTGAATATGTCAGTCGTAACCTCGTAATATTCTCCAAAATAGTAAAGTAAAATCCGTAAAAATGTTACCAGTAAATTACATGCACAATAATTATAACATTCTTAGTCCATAGGGGTGACAACGCATCTGTATGCGTCTTTTTCGTATGAAGCTGGCTGCAGGCGTGGACTACAATAGCCATTTACCATCAGGTTGACTGTAAGTTCGTTAGTATTTCAGTTTTATCATTATTCTTAAATAAATATAACTCTTACATTAACTACTTTAAAAACCAACTTTTCATCCTACTAAATACTAATTATTTATGGTAAAAACACTTAATGATGGCGAGAAATGTTTTTTTGCGATAGTACTGATAGCCATCAAAAAGTAGATCCATTTCATAACCAGTTTTTATAAAAATAATTGCTGTAAAGTAAAAAAAAACTTTGTTTTTTACGTGGTAGAGCCATGCGGCAGCTATATTACTGGTATAATTGTAGCACGAATGGGTCGGCTCGACCGGCGAAGGACCACGCTCTCACAGAATACCAGCGTATAATAGCAGCTTAATGCTGCTGTGTTTCGTATGGTGAGTGTAGAGAGCCGGAGACCCGTTTTACTGGAAACGAGGCATTCCATCTTAGTCCTCACGGGTGACAAAGCATCTACATTTTGATTCGTAATCGAGGATAGATGTCTATGGGCCACAGCAACCACTTACCATCAGGTGGACTGTGTGCTCGTTTGTCACCCTTATCCTATTTAAAAAAAGTTAACATATAGACTTCCAGACCGAATTTTGGTCACGGCGGCCAGTCTGAACGGAGATAAGCCTTCTTCAGAGAACAGGATTGTAGTGAACGAGTGTGTGCGCAAGCACAGATGAACTCTGTATACTCACTCTCATAGTCCCATGGGACCACACACATGTAATAGAGTAGTATATTATGTCTGTGCATGGGACAGTAATCTCTAGGGAGAGTTCAGGCATAGTGCAAGTTTTACGTCCTTTCCGAGGCTCGGGGCTGAAAAACCGCCAAATTCCTGACTCGGGCCTGTTATTGAGAATTTCTTGACAGAAAAATGCGATTACTGATTTTGGACCGACCCGAGATTCAAACCCTCTTGTAACTTGACCAACGAGGCATAGTAATAATCACTTGAGAAAGTATATTTTTCAAATTATCAAAACAGTGGAGACAGGAGGATAAGTCACTTATACGTTTTAGAGCCACGCTGCGGCTATATTATGGTTGTAGCACGGATGGGTCGGCACGACCGGGGAAGGGCCACGCTCTCACAGAATACCAGTGTAAAATAGCAGCTTAATGCTGCTGTGTTTTGTATGGTGAATGTAGAGAACCGGAGACCTTTTTACTGGTAACGAGGCATTCCATCTTAATCTTCGGAAGAGGCAACAAATCTGTATTTTAATTCTTAATGAAGAATAGATGAAGATGTCTATATGGACCACAGTATCCATTTACCATCAGGTGGACTGTGTGCCCGCTTGTCAATCTTATTCTATGAAAAAACTCATAAGCAATAAGAGTTAAATTCTAAGAATAAGTTCCTTTACGCACTTACGGCTGGTCAAAGGATTCCTCGCATTACTGAGACTTTTGAGGAAGTGTCTGCCACGAAGGCGCGTTGCATTAGGGCAGCGCGTCAGACATGTTGGAATTTAAAGGTCCCCTGAGCTACCACGGCATCATCTCAAGGAAAGCAATCAAAGAAGTAGACTTAAATAAACAGGACGGTAATTGCTATGAAAAAAATTCCAGTACTTTAATACAATTAAATAATTTATATTCAAAAATTACATGAGGATATTCAGTTGCTTCTTAACTATAACGCAAACTCATACATTTTCTTGACATGTATCGCGCATGACGGCCCATTTTCACAGTCGTGTGTGCATCACGGAAAAAGTACTGGATAGATTTCAATTAGGTTTTCTAAGTTTTATTTCTTAGACACTTGGCCCTTATCAAAAAAAATTACGATATCTTCATTTAGTATAAAGTTACTAAAGTTTTAAGAAACAACGATTTTTATACGGAATTTCTCACACGGTCAACTGTAAGTCGCTTGCTCTCGCGTTACTAACCCAGATAATTTATATATTTTAGCTACAAACGGAGCAACGAATAACATTGTTTACAAAGAAATTTTGTATGCGATCTTTTTATGTTTTTTCCTTCGCACATACGAAAACTTTGAGTAACGCGAACGAAGGCGCGGGTATCAGCTAATTGTTTCATACATCAGAATAATGAATGACAATATCCACAACAGAATAAATTATAAAGTTTATCAGTGGTTGTCTCTTATAATGACTCTAGAATCAAAAGGGAGAGAGAATTTTTTTTCAAAGTATATATTTTGCTTGGAAGATATAGCTGTTTGGATAGATAAACCCGTCTATTTGTACTTATCATTAAAAAAATAGTTTGATTCCTTATTCTATGTAGCACATAGGTTAAATAGTCGCCCGAGGGCCACGCCAAGCCGCGGACTTTTATGGAATTTATAAATTATCCGGACTTTACCCAAAAGGTTAACTTAAACTTAGGTTTAATAGTTTTTTGGTCACTACCCGTAACACATAAACATCCAAGTATAATAAATTTTGTATTTAAATCAGACTAGCTCTTCCCCGCGACTTCGTCCGCGTGGAATTTATTGCGATTGGAATTCTTGAGTTTTAATTTCGCGGAACTCTAATTCTTTTTCTATAATAAACAGACTGACAAAAATTTAAAAAAAAATATTTTTGTTATAAGTACCGTATATACTTTCATATGCATTTAGTAAAATGTTGCTATTTTTACATTACAGACACTTAAATTTTATTTATTTGTATAGATGTTGACTCATACCCAGGGGTGGACATTTTACTGACTATTCACGACATATTAAATATACTAATTTCAGCTTGATCGCATTTCAAAACTTCAATTCGAGATTTGACGCCAATGCGACAAACAAACATTTACAAGTATAAAACAATATTTGCCTCGCATCAGTTTTGCTAATTTGCTACTAAGGTCTTTGACACTTAAATAAGTGTCACAAGTTAATATCTTTGAAATCTTCCATAATAAAGGAGTACATGTAGGTGTGTGTGAAAAGTAGTTGTATAGAGATGATTTTCAATCTTTTAAAACTTTTACGAGATGCTCTTTTAGAAATATTTGTTGAAGCTTAACCTAAGTTATTATTCCAAATTATTTTGTTACCTAAATCTATTTTCAACCGACTTCAAAAAGGAGGGGGTTCTCAATTCGTCGGAATCTTTTTTTTATGTATGTTCACCGATTACTCGAAGATGCCTGAACCGATTTGGAAAAATCTTTTTTTTTTTGTTTCAAAGGGTATAACTTCGCAGGTGGTCCATAGAAATTTGATCAAGGTCTGACCAGTAGTTTTTGAGTTATCCTTAATAATTTATATTGAAGTCTGTTGTAAAAAAATTTAATTTTACCACTTGTGCTTTTCTAAACTCACTTTCATTAAATTTTATATACACACACCTATATCCACCCACATATACACACCTCTAACTACACATTTTGTTTAAAAGTTGCGCTTATCAGTGTGAATAAAGATACTTAAAGCACGAGAAGAATGGAGATAGCTAGCTAGCCTTACATGTGATCTATTTCACCTATGTCGGTATAATACGTCAAAAAAGCATCTATATTTTGATTCTTAATCGAGGATAGATGTAGGTGTCTATGGGCCTCAAGCATCCTCTTACCATCAGGTGAACGTTTGTCACCCACATTCTATAAAAAACATCTACCTCCTTTATATAATATCATTGCTGTATGACGTATTTTCAACCGACTTCCAAAAAAGAAGGAGATTCTCAATTCGACTATATTTTTTGTGTGTTACCTCAGAACTTTTTTCTAGGTGATCCGATTTTGATGATTCTTTTTTTATTTGAAAGCTGGTGCTCTCATATAAATTTGATCAAGATCTGACCAGTAGTTTTTGAGTTATCCTTAATAATGCGTATTTAATTGACTTCGACTACATTGATGATGTTCTCATTTTATTTATATTGAAGTCGGTGTACAAAATTTTTAATTTTACCACTTGTTTACATGGATACACAACCGATCGAAGATTGAAGATATTTCCTCCGTCAGCTACACGCATTGCGGCCTTCATTGTTGCATAATAGAATAGCACCATGTATAAACGTGCCCGTACGTGGTAGCCCTGACACGGTTCGCTGAATTGACGCAGCCAACTAGCCCTTATGTGGAAGTCATTTTGAAGATATCTCATATCATAATTTGAGTCAAAATATGCCGCAATACATGACACGTTAGGACACCGGCTACTAAACGCAGTCAAAATTACAATCCACAATAATTATTATTAATCTATACAAATAAATAAAATTGAAGTGTCTGTTTGTAATGTCAAAATAACAGCTTTTTACTAAATGCATATGAAAATATATACGGTACTTATAACAAAAAAAAAAACAATTTTTTAAATCTTGTTTGCTATTCTCTGAAATGGCTAGACCGATTTTGACGGGACTTTCACTGGCAGATAGCCGATGTTATATATAAGGCGTAACTAAGGCTACTTTTATTTTAGAAAAAGAATTAAGGTTCCGCGCAAAAAAATAAAAACCCTAAATTACACGCGGGCGAAGTCGCAGGGAACAGTTAGTATTAAATAAAACTGATATTTAATCGTTAGTGGCTGACATAATATGATGTTAATAAGAACAAGCAGTAATAGTAATACTGTAGTTGTTGAATCGCACTGCAGCTTATTATGACTGCAGCAGGAATGGGTCTGCTCGACCAGGGAAGAATACTCTCACTGAATATCAGAGTAAAATAGCAGCATAATACTGTTGTGCTTCGTATAGTAAGTGTAGAGAACCGGAGACCCTTTTTATTAGTAACGAGGCATTTCATTACAGTCCTAGGGTGACCACGCATCTGCATCTTGATGTTTAATCAATGATAAAGGTAGGTCTGTATGGGCCAAAGTATTTACTCATCGTGTGGACTGAGTAGTCGTTTGCCACTCGTGATAATTAAATTCTTTAGGTAAAATGAAATTTGGGCAATTTAGGAAATGGTGTTAATTCGCAACAGACAGAAATTTTCTAAATTTATTTTTTGTTACCGTAACCTCGCTCTTAATCTACACAAATAAAATTGAAGTGTCTGTTTGTAATGTCAAAATAACGGCTTTTTATTAAATGCATATGAAATTATATGCGGTACTTATGATAAAAAATCAATTTTTAACATTTGAAATGGCTGGACCGAATTTGACGGGACTTTCACTGGCAGATAGCTGATGTTATAAGGAGTAACTATGCTATTTTTATTTTAGAAAAATAATTAGGGTTCCGGGCAAAAAAATTAAAAACCATGAAATCCAAGCTTAATAAATTTCACGCGAACGAAATCGCAGGGAACAGCTAGTCAACAATAAAGTTGCAATACCTATACTACGGCGAGCATTCCACAATGAAGCCCTATCTTGTATTACGATTTACAATTGGTTTAACGAGTTCAGGCGTGATAATACGAATATCACTGACGAAGTGCGTGAGTTGTTTCTTAATTTTGACTTTATATAATATAATAACTGCAGTGCGGCCCAAAGATTGCAGCCAGTATTGTATAGACTACAAAACATACGAATGGAAATGAACAGAAGTTTTGAAATAAAATAAAGTTTCCTCGTCCTTTTCTTCTGTCGGGGTGTTATTGTATGGTTATAGTTATGAATAATAAACGGTTAGGGCCTAGTCTTTGAATTTTTGTACGTAGTAGAGCCATGCTGCAGCTATATTATGGTTGCAGCACGAATGGGTCGGCTCGACCGGGGAAGGACAATGCTAGCAGCTTAATGCTGTTGTGTTTCGTATGGTGAGTGTAGAGAACCTTTTACTGGAAACGAGGCATTTCATCTTAGCCCTCAGGGGTGGCAACGCATCTGCATTTTGATTCTTAATCAAGGATAGATGTAGACGTTTATGGGCCACAGCATCCACTTACCATCAGGTGGACTGTGTGCTCGTTTGCCACCCTTATTCTATAAAAACTTTGAAGTAGTACTTTAGTACTGCATAGGAAACCTCCCTACATCACATCACTTCGACAAACTCCACTTAATTAATATAACAGAGTATTTAACGACGTCAATAATCAAATCTAGTGTCATCCGCTATGCATACCAATCAATCTACTTCTATACACATAAATAAAATTGAAGTGTCTGTTTGTGATATTGTGAAATAACTCACTTCATTTAAGCTATTTTTATTGATTATTTGCATGCTATAACCATTTTTTAAATTCACAAACGACAAAACCGATTGTGATGAAACTTTACGAACAGACGAAGGCTTGACGGCTCCGTGGCGCAGTGGCTTAACAATGAGTTGTTGCGCTGGGGGCCGCGGGTTCGAATCCCGCACGGAACAAGTATTTGTGTGGCCTACAAATAATTGTTCCGGGTCTGGATGTTTGTCCTCGTGCAATTTATGTTTGTAAACTGCCTCCACAATACAGGAGAAAATCCTAGTGTGGGGGTAACGTTTTTTAAATAATGCAATAAAAAATAAAATAAAAAGATAGAGAGCAATGCTAGGAGGGATCTAGGATATATTTTATCCGAAAAATTTGACGATTTTTTTTAATGGTCTTTGATTATCTTAAATCTAAAAAACGCCACATTTATAGATACTATCCAGGCGAAGCCGGGGCGGGCCTCATGTTAAGAGATAGACTAATAGATTAGTTCTCTATAAACTTCATGTTTTAATTTCCTTAAATCCAAACGACAAATGAAAGCACATGAAGGTTAAATATGCATAAATCTGAATTCTGATCTGAAATAACTCTCTAATGAAACTTGATTTCGATTTATAACATGTCGTTATAATTTATAATATCGTCCACTTGTTCTTATCATCTATATTATCTTAAACAATACGAATATTTCATCCGAAAGCTATGAATAAGAAATAACAATATTCATTCTCGGTAAATTGACTTTCACGAGATAAAATAAACGAATTTTTCTCCAACTAGAGGAAAGTTAAAATAATTTAATAAACGGTGCGATTTAGAAAAACAAGCAAAATTTACTGTAAATTTCATATACATCATATAGATATTATCGTATTTATATT
This sequence comes from Parnassius orleans, assembly GCA_029286625.1. Taxonomy (NCBI): domain Eukaryota; kingdom Metazoa; phylum Arthropoda; class Insecta; order Lepidoptera; family Papilionidae; genus Parnassius; species Parnassius orleans. Next base: position 2,032,189 of record JAGSMP010000075.1, on the reverse strand, counting down.
ATGTATTCTTATACACGTTCTAAAATCATATAAACAAGTATTAAAATAATAATGATACAGGCATTTCTAATTGCTCGTTCTTAGTATAATAAAAAAAAATTGCACGAATTTACGGAGATATTTAAAAAGAATGATCGCAAAAACTCGAAAATGGCTCGACCGATTTTGATGATTTTTTTTGTGTGTATTTGAGTGGGTTCCTGGATGGTTTAGATTCACAATTGGACTCGGTAGGTGGCGCTGTTGTTGAGATCCAGAAATCACCCGTGCAAAGCCGGGGCGGATCGCTAGTTTTAAATAAGAATATTTAGTAAATTAGTTATGAATCCTGTATATAAAACAAATTACTTAAAAAATAAATTATTATAATTATTTTAATAGTGGTCTAATGGTGTATGATTTATATCCTAATTAATGGAACCTTTTAAACCATATAATTATTGCTGGCTAGTTGGAATGTGTAATTCGATGCCCACGTACAGAATTTCGATGTTTCGCAAGAGCGACGATTTTAATACTCCGAACGCACGAACGTCCGATTCCTAAGTTATCACGTCACGCCGAGAGGTCAAGTTAAAATTTGAAACCTTTGAAGGTAGTTAAAATTCTTTAGCTATGATATTAAAGAGTACAACAACACTCTCAGTCGGCGTAACGTACGTTCTATTTTTGAATGTTATTTACTTTGTTATTGTTTTAAACGTAGACAGAGGAATGGGTTGTGAAAATTTACCGGTATCTTATTAAAAAGCAGCAGCAGTGCGGAGAGACAGGTCATTACCACCTGTCTTTAAATTAAGCCTAGAATAAGCAGGATATGTAAAAAAGTAAACAAGTCATTGAAGTTGGAACATCTAGAGAGACAACAATGGGCCGCAGGTATTGTCTTTCATACATACTTACTTTCTTTTTAATATACTATACGGTAGTCATAATAGGAAATGGTCGGTCTATTTTGTATATCTGCGGTTCGAACATAAATAATATTTATATTAATCAGTATATTTTTATGTACTCTTAACAATTTTTTGTATCATTAAGTAGGTTTTATATTTTGTATGTAAAAATAATTCACATTTTTGTAAGTCATGTACGACTTTCTTTTTGTATTTTTAATCAGACCGGAACCTGCCCGTATCTAGACATCTGCTTCTCCCATTGTAGGGAAGGTTTGCCATTATCGCCACGTTTGACAAGTGGATTGTCACAAAGCCAGATATCTTGCACATTTGACGCTGCTGCACGTCCCGGTCTGGGTATTTCATATCTGGCTTCGCTTTAGATTAGATTTTTCTAGCCTTTTCCAAGTCGCAACGGATATATCGATGGTCTAGAAGACAAACGTGCTAAATGCAAAATGTTGTGGTTTACACTTTTTAATGCCAAACATTCTAAATGAATAGGCCGCATCTTGTACACTTATCGGAAAGCCATAATTCCATCTCTTTCGGTCTAAACCAGTGATTCCCAACCAGTGGTCCTTAAATATGGTCCGCGAAAGATTGAAATATTTTACCTACCTAATCGTTTTAAATAACACATTTATTATTTTCTCGTCACGCAGGCAGTGCAACACCGCACGTCACGTTAATAAGTACCCACTAGCTTTTACCATAAATGCACAAATAATACTGTTAATGAATGCTTCTTTTCAGTTTATTATACTTATATAATTATGCTAATAGTTGGGATTATAATTTACTGCTAGAATGACACAGTTTATTCTTTCACCTTGTGGTCCCTGCTAACCACAAAAAAATCAAAGTGGACCTTGGGCAAAAAAGGTTGGGAAACCCTGGTCTAACCCAAACCTGTACATTTTTAATAAGAAACGTGAGGTACGAGACAAAAGAATCAAAGTCGCTTATCTACCCATGATAGAAATTACAAAATGTATAAAGTAGCTTTAAACCACTTTACCTATGAGTATTAAAATTCACACAAACTTTAAGTATTTTATAATGATAGGCAATTGACACCTAAAACCTAAAATTGGAATTTACATGACGATTTAGGTGGAATGTTATAAAAATAAATATATTTATTTAATAAATTTTATTTTACTTTCTAATAATTACATAATAATTGAAAATCTAATTATGCTATACACAAATGCACTAAGTGAACTACTGAATAACAAAATAATTATCAAAAGTATTAAGTGAATGTAATTTTTCATATTACTGAGTGTTTCCCAGTACTTTTTATAGTTGAGAACATACGATCTCGGATGATGCACACAGTGGGACGTCATAGTGGTGGCGACTTTTCTATCCAGGTTGTTTAATTCGGTTTGTAAAACAGATCGGGAAATGATTACTTCGTATATGCTCTGTGACATACCCAATTAAAATAAACGATTTAAAAAAAAAAAATATATATTTGATTTGTTAGCAGAAAACAGTACCAAATCACACCATTTGTATATAACGAACCGTCTTTATAGTAAATTATATTAATAACAACAGGCAGTACCTAGTAACTGAATCGAAATAACTTTATACTTTTATAGATATTTCACACACAATTGCTTAATTTAATAACATTTTTGAGGATTTAGAAAGAAAGAAATTGGATGAAATGATATTATATTTATATGCAGTGGATTTTTGTGTTTTTAGCTTTTTAATTAGTTTTAAACTACACAGATAACATAACATTAATAGAGTTACCAGTATAAGTTAATCGACTACTAATAATGTAAGCTAGTGCTTATTAAACAAAATGCAAGACGATCCGAATAGCTTGAATAGCTGCACTCTCGCTTCAGTGCTATTGAAATGGAATCCAGTCGCTATTAGAAATTCTACTTTACATGATGACTTCATTGTGGTCAGGATTCTTTCAGCAAGAGTTGCGTGCAGTCGCAGCTACTGTGCCAATTAATAAACTTGGCATTTTGTTTTTGATCTCACGCCAAGTTTGACAAGACCATTTTGAGCCCACATTTCATAACAAAAAGGTTATCAGATACTTTTTTCGATATACGACTAAATTTGTATATTTGTATGGCTTAATGGGTTCAGGGACAAGCGAATGCAATTCATCAGGGATAATTGCATTTTTTTTATGATTTTTAAATATGTTTATCTAAGCCGAAGGTGATCAAGAACCGGAAGAAGAAAAAAGTTTTACTTAATTTTATCATTAACCTGAAAAAATCCTGATTTTTTATCAAAAACCTGAACTTTTTTAGGTGTATGATAAAATTTAAGCTTAGGTTAAATTAAGTTAGATTAAGTTTATTTTATCATTGAGTCTAGGTTTTTGATCAAAAAACTAGATTTTCTCAGGTTTATGATAACATAACGGCTGATGGACATCGTGATTGTTCAGAAAACCATAACTTATAGATATTTTGAGATTTTGGGTATGCACATTTTCAAAGTTAAAAGAAATATCCTTTTCGAAACTCTTTTCCATTTCGTGGTCACAAATCATAAATTTCGCAGTCATTGTTTTGAACATTATTTAGGCATAGATGTAAATATAAAACGTGCCAAGTTTTTGCTTTTGTGGTATTAAAAATACAGTGACGCATTAACATATAGTTTGCAATATTATTGAGATTTTTAAATATTATATTTTCGGAATTAGAAAAATAACATTGTTCATTATTTTCCATTTCATGGTCACAAATCAAAGATTTCGCCGTCATTGTTTTGAATATTATTTGGAAATAGATGTAAACCAATACCAAACGGGCCAAATTTTACTTTGATACGTCGCATTATCTAGTATGCCAATATTATTGAGATTTTCAAATATTATATTTTCATTGGCTTCAAAGTCTAACACACAACAGACACACAGTAACGGTGGTTTAACAGGTAATAGTCACAAAATACACGACTTGAATATCTAGGATTAAATGTAAGGTAAAACGGGAATAACCTATATAAAAAATAAATTTTGACAACAATAGAAATTGCATTCCTTACAACGTACGTAACTGTAGTTCAGCACAACCTACATTAAGCATTCTTTTCGAAACCGTAACACGCCGCCTCAGCGTTCCGGATATAGTCTGGCACGCCGATTTCATCCATGCACAATTCACAATAAAAGTCCATTTCCAAACGCAACATCTCATACAATCGGTTTTTACATTTATAGACAACTACATGTACAAAGCATGCGATGATTGATGTATGTTGATAGCCCATAAAATGTTTCGAATTATTTTCCATTTTACGTTGCTATCTATGTAAAATGAGCTATAAAGAATTTTGTTAAGGTTTGGTCGGATAATGTTTTCTTCAAAACAAGATCACATCAACCAGTGCACGTTGCCAATGATGACATATGGATCTGAGACGTGGTCATTCACTGCTGGCTGTATTAGAAATCTTAAGGTTGCTCAGCGAACTATGGAGAGGGCTATGCTCGAATTTTCCCTGCATGATCAACTTTGTGGTGAGGATAGGATATCCGCAGCGAAATCAGAGTAACCGAAATATTCAAACGGACTAGTAGTAAGCTGAAGTGGCAACGGACCGGCCACAGAGCTCGAAGAACCGACAATCGATGGAAAAGAAAGGTTATCAAGCAAAGGAAATCGGCTAGTAGGGCGGCCCCCTATATGGAGTAACGACCTGGTAAGACATGCAGGATGGATGTAGGTGACACAAGGCTGTGTTTTGTGACATTCCTTTGAGGAGCTCTATGATTAGCAGTGGACTTGTAAAAGGATTTAATGATGATGATGATAATGTTCGTAATAAAAGAGCGTTGGCTCGGAGACTGGTATTTGCAATAGGCGGTTTCATACGAGTGGCGAGCGGGCATTCTTGTCAGTAGCGCGTTCGAAGTGGCGAGGCTGGTCGGGCCAAATTCCTGAACGCTTTCTCTGTTAGCTGTTTGTCACCAGGCATCGCACGCGCACGCACGCGGAGTATCGAAAGTAAGTGGCGATGCGGCGTGCGCGCCGCTGTCATCGCATTGCATAATTATTCGCGTTCGGAATATTGTTTGTAAACAACCAATCAGCAAGAATACATCACTAATAATCGCGTGATCGTATTTTGATTATACCCATAAATAATAAAGGCATTTCGGTCATCATTGTATACATTGATAAATTTATTTGAATGTGTTTAGATTAAAATTCGACTTTATGCTACAATGAACAGTTGGCGTTCAGTTTATTATTTTAATTTGATTAAGCAATGCAATTTGTCGGCTCGACCCGGGAAGGACCACGCTCTCACAGAATACCAGCGTGAAACAGCAGAATAGTTCTACTGTGTTTCGTATGAGTGTAGAGAACCGGAGACTCTTTTTACTGGAAACGAGGCATTCCATCTTAGGGTTGACAACGCATCTGCGTTTTGTTTCTTAATCAAGGATGGATGTAGGTGGACTGTGTGCTCGTTTGTCACTTATTCTATAAAAGAAAAAAGATATAGACCTATATTCTCTTTCATGATATAGAATAATTTAAACTGCACATTGTGGGTCGGCGAAATTCACGCGGGACGCGTTTCTCGTCTATGCTTTCGCGTCCACGCTCAGAAAGCTCTGCTTTCTCATCGAGATTTAACTCTATTGTCAAGTTGCAATGCAGGGAAAACGACCTTATTAATTCATAATAACTATTCTAATTCGAGGTATCATAGTAACCTAGGCAGTATTCACGGCTAGACTTAGCGAAACTGGTTAGTCAAAACAAAATATATAACAATCGATGCGATTGTTCGGTAACTGCTGGGCAAGGAATCGCAGTCGAGCAAGCCAAGCCTTTGTAACAAAACCAGTCCAATTCAACAATGGTATCCATTGTTATTTAACTTGAGGGAAGCTTGTGTCCGCTCTGCTTAAGCCAATTCAACGCAGTTTCCCGACATCTTTGTTCATATACGTTAAATACATGCAGGTCACGGTTTTGACACTCGAAATATTTTAGAACATGATTTAAATGAACCCAGAAACGCGTAAAAAGTCTTCAGCTAATTAGTCTCCCATCATTAACGTACATTTGCCTATATCGCCACATTTGGCATGCGTGTTGACGATCACAATATTAAATGCTGTTTTTTTTTTGCATTCACTGATATTGTATAAATTAAACGGGCCTTCGTCACTGATCTCAATTTTTTATACATTACTATTTCTAAATTCATATGTCGCAGGCAAAGACATTTTTCGGTACATTTTTTTTTATAGAATAAGGCTGACAAACGAGCACACAGTCCACCTGATGGTAAGTGGTTGTCAGCCGTGAGGACTAAGATAGAATGCCTCTTTTCCAGTAAAAAGGGTCTCCGGTTCTCTACACTCACCATACGAAACACAGCAGCATTAAGCTGCTATTTGACGCTGGTATTCTGTGAGAGCGTGGTCCTTCCCCGGTCGAGCCGACTCATTCGTGCTACAATTATACTATTAATATAGCTACAATTACCTTTGGTCGCTACCTAAAGACTAAGCTTCACACGACTGCATTAGTTGATGCAACATTAAGTTAGAAAACAAAAAATAATAGACGACTTTAATTAGAGTGATGAAGTTAGCTTCGTCTTAGAGAAATTTAATAAATTAAAAGTATTAATAACCAAATCAAGATGATAAAAAATCATATGAACATCATAACTTAACATTTTTTTTATTATTTTCTACTACGAAATTTTAAGCTTAAGGCAAATACAATTGATTAAAATTTAATCTGGGTCGAAACTTACGCGTTTTAGCCCAGTGTATTCAACAGCTGATAATCATCATCACAGCGTATCAAAGTCCACAGTTGAACTTAAGCCTCCCCCTAAGATTGCCTCATAAAGAGGATTTTTGCCATAGCTGCTACGCTTGGCAGGCGGATTGGTAACCTCAGTTTTTTTAATTATTTTTAGTTGTTATCAGGAAGATGCGGCGGCCCATCACCTGTTTCAGTTTCTCTCTGTCACCTCTTACGATACCAACGGGAGGACGGAACGGGACGACGGATGAATGGGGTAGTGGATTTTCTTACGCCGCGACTACACGGCGACTTTTAATAATAAAAAGTCTTGTTTTTTTTTTACCTTATGATCAGTTATTTTACCTATCCTATCGTCTGATTACGGAGGTAAAAACGGAGCATTTTTTTAGGTTTTTGGAAAGTCATATTTATTTTTGTTATAATTTTTAGGAAAAAAATAAATGACAGGGGCCTTCAATAGACCTAGATTTTTATAAACAAAAACGATTACTCTAGAGGCATTATCCAGGAAGAGAATAGGGGAATACATTTGTATGGAAAAAATGCAGCCCGTCTACGCTCTTAACTCTTAATTAAAGTGTTTACCCCTGAAATGTTATATATATAATTATAACTTTTAACAAAAAGTAAAAACTGACTTCAAATTGCTAAAAAAGAAGTTATTTATTTGCTACCGTTAGGGATGGATTTTTTCTGAAAATGGGACTGGGGATTTATATGGGACCACCCTTGAAGTATAACTTTTATTTAATAAAAAAAGAATCATCAAAATTGGTTCACAATCTGCGAAGATATCGCGTAACATACATACAAAAAAACATACACCCGAATTTAGAACCTCCTCCTTTTTAAAATCAGTTTTTACTTTTTGTTAAAAGTTATAATTATATATATAACATTTCAGGGGTAAACACTTTAATTATATTTAAATATATCCTCATACGAGCCCTGCAATCTCTTTATAGGGATTCTAGTGCTTGTGTAAGGATAAACGGGGCATACACTGAATGGTTTAATATCGAAAAAGGTGTTAGACAGGGATGTGTAGCGTCACCGTGGCTGTTTAATCTGTTCATGGACAATTGCTTGACAGATTTAAAAGAAATGAAAGTGGGTTGAGAATGAATGAGTTACTCGTCAAATGTTTTCTATGCTGATGACCAAGTACTACTTGCGTCTTCGGCCGAGGAGTTGCAGGAGATGGTAACTGCTATGAGTGGAGCTTTTGTTAGAAAGGGAATGAAGATGAATGTAAAGAAGACGAAAGTGATGGTGTTTGAAAGAGATGAGGCAGTGACAGACTGCAATATCGTGATTGGAGATGAACAAATTGAACAGGTGAAGGAGTTTGTGTATCTGGGTTCAAAGTTTACAAGAGATGGAAAGTGTGAGAGTGATATCGAAAGAAGAGTGAATGCAGGAAACATGGTGAATGGAGCTTTGCACTCCTTTATGAGCAGTCGGAAGTTGTCTAACAAGGCTCGTTTGGCTGTGCATGAGGGGGTGTTGGTTCCGACACTCATGTACGGAAGTGAAAGTTGGGTATGGCAGAAGAAACTTGAAAGCAGAATAAATGCAGTTGAGATGAGAGCATTAAGAAGTATGATAGGAGTTAAATTGAGTGACAGGCATTGAGTTACAATACCATAGAGTCACAAACAGACAAACAATGTCCGCGCTGAAAACTCGGCGCACGCTGCGAAGTGCGCAGAGTTTTGTTTAGTTGTAAGGCGACCACAATCCTCGTACAACGTCCGCGATGCCAAAGTGTTCGGTGATTTTGCCCAAATAACAGCAGACACGTGCGAAAAAAGGATGGTGTTTCATATTTTAGGTAAGTATCATACCAAATTTACGTATTTATGTATCCACAGTGCATGTTTTCATTTAAATTTCAATAATTTTCATTTTATTAGCAAACTAAAACACTCACAGCGACCGCGCGGCGCTGATAATGTTTCTTTTCTTTCACACGTTAGACAAATATGCAAGAGTAAAAGAGAAACAAATAGTCACGCGTACGAGAGTGACTCGCAAATTATGTTCTAACGGTTCTATGGAGTGGATTGATACAATAAATATTTTACAGATTTTAAACTTAATGTACTAATATTACAATGTTGTTAAATGTTTTATTTTTTAGTTTTCCGTACAAAATGTAGGTCGAAGAGTTTTATTATTTTAAAGTATAATTAAAATATGTTTTAATTATACTTTAAAATAATAATGAACAAAATACAAACATACACACTAAAACGTACATACCTTCATAATATTAGTGTGACTAGCTGACCTGCCCCGACTCCACCCAGTTGAATAATATAATTATGTCCATCCTAAATTTAAATGTCCATTCTAGTAGTAATTAATACTTAGCATTTTAGTACCTAATTCACAAACCTTAGTGGTTTACTAGTGTTATTAATACTATTAATTATTACACTAATTTTATTTACTTATCATATAAAAATCTTATAAAATGTGTTATGATTTTTAATATGATAAGTAAATTAAAAGAAATTGTAATAATTTTGAAATCAGTTGTTTAGTTCTCCTAGGTACATATAAACTCACAAACTCATATTTCACAATTATTATAAACCCTAATAATATTAGTATAAATAGCGTCTCCACTGATGCCTTGTTCCCTGCTCGTACGCAAGCCCTGAGTGAATGATGATGACATTGCATACGAGCGACTTTGAACATTATACAAGCAGGTTAACGTCTAAATTGAGCAAATGTCATTTTGAACTATATAATATCAAAATATATAGGTATATGGAACGGCGCTCGGACATTTTTGAGTATTGTCAGTTAGAGATTGTGACTTATAGGTATTGTAACTCAATGGTGACAGGATAAGAAATAGTGAGATAAGGAAACGTTGTGGTTTGAAAGAAGATGTAGTGACAAAAATTGAGAAAGGTATGCTAAGATGGTTTGGCCATATCGAGAGAATGAATGAAGAACGATTGACGAAAAAAGTGTATAAGGCGAGTGTGAATGAAAGTGTTGGAAGGGGTAGACCTAGGAGGACGTTTCTCGATCAAATCAGGGACGTCTTGAAAAAAGGCCAGGTCAAGAGTACCCTAAACCGAAGAGCATGTATGAAGGGAATAATGAAAGTGGACGAAGCGAAACAAGTATGTAAGGATCGTAGCAAGTGGAAAGAAGTGGTCTCTGCCTACCCCTACGGGAAAGAGGCGTGATTTTATGTATGTAAATAACATTTCAGGGGTAAAATATTGTAGTCTTACGCTAGTCACTGAAAGGACTCATGAACCCTGAGATGTAAATAGATGCTTAGCTAAATTTATCCAATATTTGAAAAAAAACAGTGTCACTATTTTAATGATTTCAACTCGAAAATTATTTAGTATAATTCTGCCAATTTTGGTACAAATGTTTCTTTTTTATAAAAGTAAAGTGACAAACGAACTCATAGTCCACTGATAGTAAGTGGCTACTGCAGCCCATGAACACATTACAAGTGAAGCCAAAAAATACATGAGATTAAATATGAATAAAACTGAGAAATAAATTATAATGATAAGTCCACCATTCTTATTACAATTTAACCATGATTTCCCCTCTCTAGCTCATTCACTTTTTTCTCCCCCTCTGGAGTTTAAATTCCCGTTTGAAAGGGGAACTTCCCCTCATTGAGAGAACACTGTAAAAGAGCCAAAATTCTGGTATGAAAGTGGGGGCAATTCCACAGAATAATAAAAACTAATAGTTGATAATAAAAATAATATTAGTTGTACATGTGTAAGCCATAATATTAAGAATTTAAGCAATTTTTTAAAGATCGTAATTTTGATTTAATTCATATCATTTATAATTATATAGACTACGAATATTTCAATATATCAGACATAGAGTATTAAAAAAGTTATAAATTAAAATGTACTACAGTAGAGGCCACTATTCAAGCGGATGGGCATTAAACAATGTCAGCTGGAATCTGGAATGCGACCCGCCTACAAGGCCGCGCGCCATCTCAGCTGCATAGGTAGCCAACGTTGTATCGTTGCAACTGAATTCCTAGACGATTCGTTAGCATAATATTGATTAATTGAAGATTTATAGAAGGAATATTATTGTTTTCTGTAACCGCGAATTATTTTTAATTTATAAAAGAAATCAAAAGTAATTGCAAAAACACAACTTTATAAATATTTCTTACGTAGAGGTATATATTTGGTAATAACGTAATGAGTCATTAATTTTTTGATAAATATAAAACATTTTAATTGTTATTATAAACTTCACACACTAAAACAAAACACTACTCATATTTTAATTAATAAATGTCAAAATAAATACAAAAGTATTAAACTGGCCAGCAACACAATTCTTCCACTTAAAAAAGAAAACAAGCCTCCGTAGGTAGATCAAACTGTCATAAATCTTATTTGGGTATGTGGTAGCACATTCCAAATTTTTTATCGATTTGAAGAATGTATTTTAGTAATTCTTAAAGGTGATTGTGATCTACGAGATAATTACCGAATAGTACGTACAATCGTAGTTTACAAGATAATTTACTAAAAAATTAATGAATTTTAAATCGTATTAAACAGGTCCGATTCCCGCATAAGTTTTCGTCTGATCTACAAACAATTGTTCCTAGTCTGGATATTGCTCATGTGCAATTTATAAATGTAAAACTCTCCCAAGATACAAAAGAAATTCCTAGTCTATAAAATATCGATTCTATTCTAAGTGACAGAAATACATCAATGAAATTTACATTTTATGCAAAAGAGTATCGCTCATAATATGTTGTCAAAAATACTAAATAAAAAAACACGTGTTCACACGCGGTAGAAGTGAAACCTTTAGAAAATAAGACCGAACACTATATACTGTATTCTATCTCATTCTCTCGCAGGCTAAATCCTATAGATGTATATTATGTTTGTCTCTTTTTAGTGTTGCTTTTTCGTTTAATCGAGTTACAAATCACAACGATTCTAAAGAAGTTTTCAGTTAAAAAGAACATAATAAAGATACAAATATTTACCGAAGCCGTCTGAATCACTAGCAGGGTATGCAGGGCATGGTTGCACCATAGTTGCAGCGCGTGACAGCACGTCAAGGGCAGATTCTATCTTCTCCATTTTATACCTGCAAAAATCGTTTTATTATTTGTGCGAAGCGATCAAAACACTAACACAGTCAAAAAACAACAATATTTGCTATTTTTCGCAAGGGGGTACCAAGTAAGAGGTGTGAGGGTGGGTACCAAGTAAGAGCGACTATAGACATATCACATATTATTATGTATATACTATATACCTAAATAATTATTATAATAACAAACAGCTAATTTGTAATAGACGTTATGAAGTGTCCATTCTGGTATGTCCGGTGAGCAAATGATTCGATACAAAAAAATTTTTTAGGTATTATTTGCATAAATTATTCATTGTTTTAATAAAAGATAAATTATTTAAAAACAACAAATAAATTGACAAAAAATTTAATGATGTCATGTCATAAAATATATTTAAAATGAAGGCCAACGTTTAAAACAATACCCGTCTTAAGTCTGTTTCATGAAAGAAGTCCTGCGGATATTGCAACTAAAATGTTAAGTATGGAATTTGACTACTTTAACGTCAAATTTCTTGAAGACTGGCGCCGCGGCTGAGGTATTTCTTTAATGAAAAATACTTCTTTTAATTCATAGTTTAAACCCTAGGCTATCAATTACCCACTTCTAGTAATAAGACGGAAACGGCCTTATTATTGATAGTCTGGAGTTTTAAGTAGTCTTTGTCACGCCTCAGACTTAAACTAGGTAATTACGAACTATTTTTGTAATAAAACGGTGTAAGTTTAATAAAGCGTAAGTTTTATGTCATTGCGATGTCATTTCAATATTCCTTAACTGAATAATAGCATTTTGTTTAGTAATAACACGGACGTAAAGTTATAAATGATTTTTCTCGAATTCACTAATACGAATTTAAGTGGTCGGTATCTTTAATGCTATCACGAAGTTTATTAAATGTAATAATAATTTAATCGCCATGCAATATGCATTTCTCATACCTAAATGCTTCAAATTTTCAAAGGTTTTTTCTGTTTTTATTTCTTACTCGATTGATGATTTCTATACACATACACATATACATTTACACATATACATTTGTTTTTTTTTAAGAAATAGATTTTTTATAACAAACACGTTTACAATTTTCTGATGGATGTGCCCCACATATGAGGCTCGTACTACTTTGTTAATATTCAGTATTTCAGTAATTAGTTAAATTACAAATGAATATTTTCAAGAATACAGGTTTAATTTTGCCAAATGAAATATCGAAATATTCTAAATCAAATCGAGTGCATTAATTGCTTTTTAATTAATTTGTGGTTCACTAAGACAACAAGCCCAGCTCCTAATACTATAGTCTGTTTACGTGAAACCTTACAAATGTTTCAATGGAATTCATGTCGCATAAAAATATTTGGCGCGGGTATTTAATGTCGTCGTGGCGCGATCATAAGACGGTGGCATGCGAATACCGGAGTGACGGATATTACTCGTCTCGTAAACGACTAGACATGGCACAGACGTACTTTCGGCGCGGCAAGAATATGTAAATAAGGACAATAATTAATAAAAAAGTAAAAAATGTCAAATCTATTCAAAAATGACTAGTTCGGAGCACTAAAGTGATTATTCAGAGACAATCTTGAGTTTAAACTTAAACTTCACATTGTCAGAATTTTGTGGGCAACATCTTGGAGCAACATAGTATGGTCTAGATAAAATTTGGGGAATGTGGTGTTTGAGTTCAAGCTCGAGATTGTCTCTGAATACTGACCTAAGACGCTACAAGTGGTAAAATAAAAAAATTTGTACAACCGACTTCAATATAAATAAAATGAGAAGATCATCAATGTAGTTGAAGTCAATTAAATACGCATTATTAAGGATAACTCAAAAACTACTGGTGAAAATTCCATAAGACATTACGCTATGAAAATAACTAAAATAAACTAATCTAACTCTCAACATTGGTGAGACTTCTAATCTTTCTTACAGCATATGCTGCAAAACTAAGTCTGCCTGCTAATTTAAATGTATGGGAGCTCCATTGAAGCTTCGCGTCAATAGTAATACCAAGAAAAACAGTGGTATCCACACGACTCAAATCATCCCCATTTAAGAGCACATTGGTATTCGAAAGTTTAATATTAGGTGTTGTAAATTTAATACATTTTCCCTTATTGCCGTTTAAGAGCAGTTTGTTGGCGTTAAACCAATGTACTAATTTCGATAGAGCATTATTTACATTGTCAAAATTAATTAATTACTTTTGAGTTTGAAAATTAAAGAGGTACCATCAGCAAATAATATTATATTATCGTAATTGTCCCCTACAAGATAAGGTAAGTCATTAATATAGATTAAGAACAGGAATAGGCCAAGAATCGAGCCCTGAGAAACGATCATTGATACTACCGATCCGGAGGAACCTTTACCATTGATAACGACGTTTTGAGTTCTGTTATTTAAATATGAAATAATAAGTCTAAGCGCAATATTTTTGACACCGTTATGTTATAGTTTCCTGATTAAAAACAACCTTTATAACCTATAACCTGCTTGAAAAATGGCATTTCTGAGTATGCACTAGCTGTCATTACCAGAAAGACTTACCCATACTTACTATCGCTGGGTAGGCGATAGTGCTTCGTGTATACATTTACATTATGTATGTATATGATTATTGACTGCGTGGGATCGAATCCCGGCTAGAGTGAATCTCGTGTCTAGCACTATATTTTAGCCTATATATATATTACCGATCACATCATCGATCATCGGTACACTATAATAGTATTATTATCTCAGGCTCTAGTGCAATTAATAGCTTCCTAAAATATTATCAAATTATACTCGAGGTCCAAATTGACACGAAAAAATCATCCTTTCTCATTAACGAAGATCTCCTAGTTTGCGACGGGCCTAACTTGGGCCGGCAAAGTATTTTCCACGTTTCCGCTTCGCCCGCTCTAATCCACATTTAAAAAGTATGCAACACTAGTACAAGTAAAAGTGTACAATATTTTTTTTAAAGCATATCTTATTACCTACCCTTTAATTAATTAAATTTGTATGGTAACCCTAGGATTGCGCTAAGCTGGGAACTAGCCAATCGGTCCAATGTAGCGCGAATAAATTGCCAGGGTGCCTACAGAATATGACATTTTGATTTGTTATATTGGGAGATATGTTTGCAATAGTGGCGTCACTTATAATTTCTAATAATGATAATTTTGAAGTTAACGATACTGTACACAAATACAGGCACACGAGGAGGCCTCTTTTTTTAAGGTGGTCATGAAGACGAATAAGTTCGCTAAACTGCATGAATGTTATAGTGGACTTGTAAAATATTCATTTTTTTTTGTT
Organism: Parnassius orleans; assembly: GCA_029286625.1. NCBI lineage: Eukaryota > Metazoa > Arthropoda > Insecta > Lepidoptera > Papilionidae > Parnassius > Parnassius orleans. Next base: position 2,017,052 of record JAGSMP010000075.1, on the reverse strand, counting down.
TAGGACCTAAACCACCTAGTAAAGATGGCTTTTACTCTATAGAATAAGGTGACAAACGAGCACACAGTCCACCTGATGGTAAGCAGATGCTGTGGCCCATAGACATCTAAATTTATCCTCTATTATGAACGCAAATGCAGATGCGTTGTTACCTCTGAGAACAAAGATAGAATGCCTGCCTCGATTCCAGTAAAAAGGGTCACCGGTTCTCTACACTCACCATCCGAAACACAGCAGCATTAAGCTGCTATTTTACGCTGGTATTCTGTAAGATCGTGGTCCTACCCCGGTCGAGCCGACCCATTCACTCTTCAACTATAATATATCTCTATATATAACGTATAAAAGTATAATATTATGTATACTCTAAGCTCTGAGGAATATGCAGATAATTGTTGTATTTTTTGCTTAAATAAAAATTCTTGAAACATAGAGAACACAGTAAAGTACTGGTCTGTTTGTCTATCTGAGAGTAACGCCAGTGTATAATGACAAATTCGAATTCAAGCCCTAACTGCAGTGTCGAACTTATCAGAGTCCGCCGCGTTGCTTTATTACGGATTTTACATGTCCTCAAAACATTTTTAATATCTCTCAGATATTTATTCAAGTTTCCTCATGTATTTCTTCATATTCCTTGCATCTATCCTTAAGTTAACACTTTAATTAACGTAAAATAGTTTCAGTGGAGCCGACGGGATCCTTCTAGGATGAACTACTAGCGACTCATGAGCAAATTAGCTAATCTAATGAAAACTCTGAGAGTAGAATATGTTATAGTTATAGAAGTTTTAACAGTAATTGATAGTTAAAACATTATATCTAATGGTATATATACAAAAATGACCGTAGCCATTAACACGAAAAATCAAGCTTTGTGTAATCAAGGCTTATAATCGCTTTTTTAGTGTTGCGTTTAAATGCATTACGACAATAACACAACAAACGACGTCTAAATAAGCCACGATTAAGCACATTCCGAGCATGATTGACATAATTCATACACGTTTAAATTCATTGGATGAATCTTAGTAAGTGTTGTAATGGCCGGTAAATTCCTGGAATGTGAAGACGTATGACTATGACGCGCTTTCATAACACAAGAACGTTACTTCAAACCCAAAAGAGGTGAGACGTAACGAAACGTGGCTATAAGTGATAGCGCTATGACGATTTAATGATGAGGAATTTGGTACATTAAACACAATAGAATTTTTCTCGTCCGAAGCGGACTCACGAACCGATGGTATGTCGGTACGGCGGACGAATCATTTGATTTCATCGAACTTCACGAATTTGTTGGAAGAGTAACGTATAACGTCAAGCTCAAGTAAAGCTTACAGAAATGTATGAATAAACAATCTTTGTTTTGTTCCTTAAAAACAGGTTTTAATTTATGAAAAGAATACCAAAAAACAATTACGACTAATATTTGTCTTTACTCTGTGGACATTAAAATTACTCGAGACAATAATTTGAATTATATATCTAGACATCTTAGGGTTACGATACTTACCTGTTTTCTGGGAAAATTTAATTTCAACAACATTTGTTACATGAGTACAGTCAAAGTAAAAGTAATTCATTCGGACGGAAAGGCAGAATGTTAAATAAGACAGAAATTTTCGTATTTTTATTCTTATAGATTATACATATTATTCACGACTACGTGACTACGTCGTGTGCAAGTCGAAGGTGAGTGATGTACTCGTTAATGATGTTATTACAGTCTCACAACGGGCTTGTACGGAAGGCTGCACGTTCTCGCATTTTGAGTACTATTGGTAATGATCTTCGAAAACAGCACATTGACTCGGCTCAACTCTTCATTAGTAGGTACTTTGGGAACAAGATTACTGTCGGGTCGGGTGAGACCACCGATGCAAAAAAGCCTCTAGTAGCCCCGACAGCATTAAAATATGACATTCGTATGCTCAATGCGCCAAAGCATGAGAAATGTGAAGATATGGGTGATATGAAGCCAATGTGAAGAGATATGGTTGTCGTGTGTTGCGTAATATAATCCATCACCCCATTTCGACCCGTGGCGTGGATGTTTGTCGTACGAGGCGAAAATGGAAATGCCAGAAAATATTATGATCGTTTACGCCGGACTTAAAATACCAGGCAGGGCAGCACAGCAGCAACAATGGTGCAATCCGCGATCGTCAAATCGTCAATCCGTCTGCGAAGTGTTACGATTAAAGTAATTGCTCCCATAAACGGGAGAGGCCAATGTCTTGCAGCGGACTTTTACTGCCTGGCGAAGAAGAATGTTATTTGTATAAATTTATACATATAAATAAAATTGAAGTGTATGTCTGTAATATTGAGATAACAGGCTTCTGTTTAGGTCAAGGGTTATTTGCTCTTTGTCCTGTCCTGGCTAATCTTCGAAATGGCTAGACCGATTGTGATGACATTTTACGAACATATAGAGAGAAATGCCAGGAGGTATCAAGACTATATATAGGCTATATACTTTATCCGAAAAACTTAAGACTTTTTTTGAATAAACGAAAAATGGATTGTCTTATATCTAAATAACGCCAACTGAGACGGGTCGCTAGGTAATAGTAATTTTTGTTATAATATTTTGTTAAGTTATCCTTGTATCTGGCTACTTCTTTGTTCAAATAGTTTGTTTATAATCTGTTTTAAATGCTACTATTTCATCGCATCGGCCAGCAATATTGCCCACACTCATCACGCATCGGCCAGCGACTTTGTGATTTGTGAACGCAGAGCCGCTTACCAATGCGGTTATCCTACTATCTATCCATCATCAGTCTGTTTTTTAAGTTCAGCGTTTTGAATAAAAATGTCTGCCATCTGGTTGGTATTTTTATGCGTATAGTTTCCGCAGCACTACTAAATGACATGATTTTTGTTAAAATTAAATCTAAGTTGTTATGAAAAAAATAAAATCATTCGATATATCTCACTTACTTTTCGAGTTATCTTAGAACAATTGATAATAGACTAATAGAGGCATTAGGCGCTGCGTTGCACCTGGTTGTGCTGCGTTTTCAAAGAAAGGACTCGAGTTCACATCGTACAGATACATGATAAACTTTAATTTGCGCTATATTTTTGTTTCGTGACTGCTGATTAACGACATTCATACTCTGGATTAGTTTTGCTATAGCCGCATAACTGAAGCATAAGGAAAATGCCTACGTCCTAAATTTAAATCTGCAAATAATGAGCTCTGTAACCGAAAAACGGTGAAAAGTCCATCAATTTTTTTAACTCGAATCCTATTGAATAGCAATGGAGATAAGCATAATTCGATTCTTAATAAGAATATAGGACCGGTGCCGACTCAAATCAACCCAGCGGCGTAACTATAGGTTAAACCGTAAACCATCAAAAAATGCATGCCGTCTAAAATCTAAATTATTACCTACTTAAATGTGCTGACGCTGATAAAATTTACTAAGACTTACCTATATTATAACATATCTTAGTACATTTATCAGCGTAGTATAAGACCTATTATATGTAAGGTGGTAATTTTACTTCACCTGAAAATTACTTCTTCGGAACTAACGTCACGTGTTAGTGAAACCTTGACATTCCTGGTAAAAACTAAAAATAATAATCTATTTTGGTTAAATCAAAGTAGCAGCCGAAAATAAGCCTTCGAGCAATGTGTTACAGTTACATTTTAATTATTTAGTGATATATCGTCATCGTCAGATGCCCCTTATTGGGGTTTTGTTACCACCCCTGCTATGCGGCCGCGCACGTGTCTGACAAGGGGTCGAAAAAAGAAACAGAGCAGATGTTTCGTTTGTAGAATCGTCTATGTAAGTGTGTAAGTAATATAATATAAAATATTAGTTAAGTAAATACATAATATAATAATAGGATATTATGAATTCCAAGTTTTGCGATAAAAATTGCAATAATGCTCACCTATTTATTCCTATTTTCTAATCAGGAAAAATTTAAGGGAAATCATTAATTATTTTAATAAAATACCCAAGTACCTATCGTTTTATTAAAACCTTCATAAGATTGTACAGCAAACACAAACAATCTTAAATGAGTGATTTATGAACAAAAATTGAGAAAATTTATACAAAGTATATAAAACCGATCAATATGAGTACGGGTACGGGTACGGGCTACGAGGTCACATTGGCTAATCGGACGTCGTATTATCGGGCTGTTATCATCGTTGCGTAGAGGCCAATTTGTATGTTTGTGAACGTTTATACGGCGCGTATCGTTCGCATTCCTCACTATTATGTCCGCGAGATTCCTCGCCATGTACTCGTTGAACGCCTCCGCCTCGCGTAGCGGCGAAATTTTTTGCGCGGCGCGTTTGCAAATCAAACCGGTAGGTACCTACTTGAACTTAAATTACGTTCCACTGTATAGTCTCAATATTGTAGTTTACAATTGCTACACCAAATTACGGAAACAAAATAAATTGTAATATAATACAAACACCTATTTTAACATGTTTTGACTAATACTTACGAGAATGATTATCATAATTTTTGTGTTTATTATTACATAGTTTGCTTAGTACGTTAACAGTAGCTATTCTCGATTAGTTCCAAAAATGCAATCACAAAATTATAATAATATCTAAACAAATCATGTAGCTACTTACCAAGTTCACTTCTCAAGTCGTATCACAACAAACGAGCAATGGGCAATGTCCTTAGTATTTTTCACCGTGTTGTAAAAAACCAACAACACAATTACAAGTTCTTTATGTAAAAATTATTTCCTTTAAATCTTACTCAATATACCAAAACTTAATAACAGTTAAAAAAACCGGCGAAGAACGCAAAAATCAATAAGAAACGTATTTACAGTATATGTTTAGGCATTCGTTGTATTACAAACACTGATTGATAAAACGTTCGACGCAAAATAATATACAGACTTCTATCGTCTAGTACCCATTGTTTGACAAATACACTGTTGTAGCATTTGTTATTATTTTATAAAATCCAACTATCGCGCCACGACTCTGTTGACGAAATAGTAGCGTTTGACATTTGAGCCGAGCCCACTACGATAGGAATTTATGGAATGTCAAATATTTTCAGTGGTGCCATCTGTTTAACGGAATCTGAGTTATCACAGAGGCGGCCACTGGAGTTATTTACAATAATTTTTTCTCCTATCTTTGTACGGGTTAAAATAATTATTTTAATAAAATATATATTATTTCGCACTGTAACACTACTTTTAGCAGTATTGTACCACCAATATAATGATGAAAGCACTGGATATGGAGCGAAGGAATGCGGTCGGGTTAAGGCCGCCTCTGCGGGACTACCGATGCGAGGCGCAAGCGTGATGGTAGGCCGCGTCTACTGCAGGGTTATCGACACACATGGCGTGGATGGAGGCGAAAAGTAGGGTCGGCAGTCGGCACTCTTTGCTTGGTTCTTCCTAGTCTCTGTTCACGTACCGTAACGTAATACTTAAGCGTTTCGGTTCGTTACTTTACTTAAAAATAAACAGTTGATTCTTTTAATCTTAATTTTCATGTGAGAATTGTCACATTCTTTATTTCAGTAAAAATAAAATTAGTCACAGTTAAGAAGTGGTAAACGCCATCTGCCGATAAATATATATTTTACGGTATTAAAAATGTTTCATAACAAATACATGACACTTTTTAAATTTTTACAGTAAAATAAAGCATTAAAAATAACAATAGTATTTTATTAATAAAAATATACTATACATGTTATACTTATTTAATAATAATAAACCAGAAGATTTATAAATCCATAGTGTTTTTTATTTTATAAGTAGATAAGTATTGTGTTCTGACTTCTGATGCTAATCTACTGCTTATTAGAAATAATTAAATTTCTTAAAAAAAATTGGTAATAAAACAATGAAAATATTTGACAATTGATAAGAAGCGAATTCAAATGCTTACTTTTCATAATTGCTTAATAAAAATTAAATGTAAAAGTAAAACTATCTACAGACTACATCCCACATAGGGCAGGGCTCTATCCCTTGAGCTGCCACGAATACGGTACTACTATTATATATTCTGTGCCACGACACAATTGGGTAGTAAACTCTCTCATAATAGGCAGGAAGTTATACTATTCACGTGAACGCTTCTGTGGGGCTGGGGGTTTGATGTTAAGGCTGAGTTTTTTTTTGAAGAAGCACGGGTGACAAACAACGATTGTACATGGTAGAGCCATGCTTCTGCTATGCTATGCTGGAATGCCTCGTCGCCAGTAAAAAGGGATTTCGGTCCTTTACACACCATACGAAACACAGCAGCATTATGCTGCTATTTCACGTTGGTATATATGAGATTAAGGTCCTTTCTGGCAGTCATAATACAGCTTATTTGGCGTATAAACCTTTAGCCATGTCCCAAATACGCTGGGACATGGCTAAAGGTTTTTTTTTTAAAGAGTGTGTTCCACAGCCAAGTTTTTACATTTAAGAAACAAAATTAAGAATGCCTCTAATAAAATTAAAATGGCAAGATGAAACTAAACAACTTAATCTTTCAATTAAATTTTAACAATAATTTAATGAAATCAGATGAAGATGTTGCAACGACTATTGAACAATATTTTACCGACATTCCGATCGTGACTACAAAGTCACTCAATTCCTCCCCTGCTGTCGCCGAGTCATTACTCAAATAAAATGTAAATGTTTGTAAAAAAGTTGCAGATACCTATTGTAAAATATTTCAAAACTATTGATATTTATTTATTTATTTAAACTTCATACAATATTATGTATCATCATCATCATTACAGCCCTTCACAAGTCCACTGCTGAACATAGGTCTCCCCCAAGGAATGCCACAAAGCACGGTCCTGAGCCACCTGCATCCATTGACTTCCTGCATGTCTTACCAGGTCGTCACTCCATCTAGTGAGGGGTCGCCCTACACTTTGCCTACCGGCACAGAATAAATAATAGTACTACGTACAGAAGTTGCACTCCTTTGATTTTGACTGCTTGCCGACGTTTTAATAGCCTATATAATTATTATTAATCATATAAATCGCGCACGCAAGCAAAATAAAACTTTATCGCTGCGCGCGAGTGTCCGCATTACTTTGCATCTTTTCCCCTTCCTACGTCACGACGGACGTTCCGTGGTTACTAAGGGCTGTTAATAAAGAGTAAAAAAATACATTGTGAAATGGTAAGTTACTTAGGTAAAGTACCTACGTACTTTAACTATGATCGACCATATTTTCGCTACTATGTGAGTTCTGTGATGCCCAAAGCATGCAATTTGCAAGGCCATTCGTCGGGAATCGCGATGTTTGGCTCGGAAGAAATAGGTAGATATTGTAAACAACAAATAAACCCGTAATACGATTCCTAACAGAAATGTGATCATATTCTACTTAGTTAAAAATCTTCTAATCAAAGTTTTAATTTCAGTATTTTGTGTTATTATAACTTAAAATATTTTAATTACAATAGACAATTATAGGTATATAAGTAGGTACTTGGATAGTGAAATTATAAGGTACCTGCGGGTAATAAGGCCTAGCTAAGGGAAATTCGAAATAAAATGAAAAATATCCAATTTGGTCTACAGATTTTAATAAAAATCATTAGTTTAGTACAGTTTCTACAAAGTTTGAACGAAAAATTGTAACATTTGCCATAAAGAAAAACAAAATTAAACATTTCTAAAAACCTTGCTAGTAGGCCTTATTTTACTATGGTAGGGCCTACTGCTTTAACGTACTCAAACAATCAAACTACCTATACGTAATATATTTAATATTTGTGATCAATAATCACATGAATGCAGCAATTAAGACTTAAAATTAAAAAAATATAAATTGCCTCGCCTAACACCATTTAAAATCATCAAGAACAAACTGACAAACAAACGCACTCCTTGTGATTATCATCAGAGCGTCGGTTGTGTCTAAACTTGAGTTGAGTGTTAGGTTGAGTTGAGTGTTGGGTTGTTTGTTGGGTCGAGTGTCCTCCCAACCGAATTTCTGTCACAGCAGCCAGTCTCAACGGAGACTAGCCTATGTGTACAGTACAGAATTATAGTGTTGGAATGTATGCGCAAGCACAGGTGCACTCTATATTCCCTCACAATCATCAAATCGCAGTTCGACGTGCTTAGTTAGGCGCAGGACCAATAATTTACACATAATTTACTTCTAATGTGAAAGCCTTAATTCTTCGACAAACTTTGTCTTTGCACTGCCCACATAGTGCAAAAACTAAGCTGAAACCAGGTCGTTTTCTGACTACGACATTAGTTTAGTAATAAAAGCGTACGATTTATTTGCATTTATAACATTTTATGTGATATAAAATATATTATAAAACAAAAAAAAAACTACAGAAGAAGAAGGAGTATAATAAGGCCTATGGCAAAATTTAGTAGGCCTTAATAACCGCCGTCCAAGTATTTAAGAAAAATCAAATAAAAAAAATTAGCCACGATACGTAATTCAAATCTTCAAGATCAACAAAGCATTTATTCATAAAGATAAAGATTACGATTTTAGATAGCTAACTGTAATATTATAAAATATACCTATGATTTATTTGGACTGATTTTTATTATTGGTGCAGTGCAGTCGTATCTTAAGATAGATAATGCAACTCTGGTGGCAGGACACGAAGTAGCGCGTCTCTGCAAACTTGTAGAGACATTATCGTGCAATAGGAGTCTGTTGTTATCTCCTTGAGTGAAAGCCGTTATTATAAATAGGTACGATTTTTGATACTTAGGCCTTATTAACCGACAGGCCTTATTACCCGCAGGTACCTTAGTTGCCGGCCTCTACGTAGGTCACTCAATAAGTTTTGAGATGCTAGAAATTTAAAAATGGAACGCACCCGTGTTATATTATGTTTCTAAAAAGCAAATTTATTTAAAAATAGAACTCCATAAGCCAATTGCTCAATATTTAAAAAAAAAACAAAGTTCTATTAATTTTCCTGCAACGCTTCCTAAACCTGCTTTTCTTTTAAAACCATGGATCTTAACCGTGAACATTTGCGCGCTATGATATATTATGATTTTAAATTTGGTTTAATCGAACAATTAAGTTTACAACGGTGACACTCAGCTTCACCACGCGCAACAATTTTTAGGTGGTTTGCTGAATTCAAAAGGGGTAAAATTAATCTTAAAGATGACCAAAGAACCGGGGCCCCGCAAACAGCAGTAACGGCAGAAAATGTATGGACTACTGAAATGTTGGTGCGAGAAGACCCACGAATCACATATATGGACATCGAAAAGATTGTAGACATTAGTTCGGGGAGCATTCATACCATCCTACATCAACATCTTGGAGTGAGGAAGCTTTGTTGTCGATGGATCCCTCGTTTGCTCTCCGAAAGCGAAGAACAGACTCGTGTGGATTGATGCTATGAAATGCGTCTACGTTTTGAAAACGGGGCATCTAGGCGTGTTTCAGAAATCGTTACTGGTGACGAGACATGGATCTATCAATATAATCCGGAAAATAAAAGGCAATCATCGGTATGGGTCTACTCAGAAGGACAGAGTTACCGACAAAACTGCAAAGACCTCGCAACGTCGGCAAAAAAATGGTGGCTAGTTTTTTTTCGCGGAGCGCACATGTGTCGACGTCAATGCTGGAAAATTGTAGGTCAGTCAACTCTGAATGGTATACTACAGTTGCATTACCCAAAGCTTTTCAAGCTCGTGCGGGAGAGAAGACCAAAGACCGGGCTTCGGGGAATCATGCTGCATCACGATAACGCCTCTTCACATACCTCCCTTAGAGCAAAAGTATTTATTGAGGAATCTGGTGTTGAAACTCTAAGTCCCCCACCCTACAGCCTTGACTTAGCTCCTTGTGATTTCTTTTTGTTCCCAAGAGTCAAAAAATAAAATAAAAGGCAAGTTTTTTTCAAGCGCCGATGAAGCCGTGGCTGCCTACGAAGAAGCGATTTCCGACCTGTCAGATCAAGACTGGCAAAAGTGTTTTCAGAAGCGAATGGAACTTTGTATAGAGCATGATGGAGAATATTTTGAAAAGATGTAAAATAAATATTAATAGTATCTAGAATACTTTTTGTATATCTTAAAACTTATTGAGTGTCCTACGTAACTTGGCAAGATTCGTTATATGGTTTATGCGCAGAAGTCGTTTAATAGATCTCTTTGGTTATCAACCGGGGCGCGGGAACGAAATAGCATCGTTCCGAGCGCGCGATTGGTTGGCCAGTCGACTTTCGAGCGTGCGATTGGTTGGCCAGTTGACTTCCGAGCGCGATTGGTTGGCCAGTCGACTTTCGAGCGCGCGATTGGTTGGCCAGTCGACTTCCGAGCGCGCGATTGGTACGTCCCGTTGTAGATGCGCAAACCCCCACTACGCCAAAACCTTGCCAAGTTAGTTGCCGTATACTATACTTAGGTATTACTTCTGTAGTTAAATTATTACTTAATTCTTTTTTCGCATTGAGTTATATGTACTACGTACTAGAGAAGCTATTCCAAACAAAAAATGTGCGCTACGATATTATTACCTATTTATTCACTTGAACAATAAAAAAATTTATTTAGGTACTTGACTACTGAATTGTTATTTACGTAAGGTTTAAACTTTAATTTGAAATCTCGTATTATTATCGCCGCTCCACACTGCATGAATATTGAAGCCACAATAAATGACACTAAAGTAAGGTGTACGGATTGCAGTACAGTTCAGTTGAACATAGTGAATGTTCGGAATGCGAAATCTAGTGCGTAGTACATATATATCAATGTTTTTTCACTCTCTAACCTATCTAACAAAAAAAATTATATATCTGAATCCTTTTGTTTGCTCATTAAACATCCATCCACGCAACAATTAAGTAGGAACAACGTTTTGCCATTATAATTTATCAAATAGATAGGTAATATACATATATTATATTATACTTAAATTACATTGAAACTTTTTCAACTATTTTATCCTACAATTAAATAATAAGCTGTGTCTCGCCAGCAATGCAAAGTCAGATTTGCATTTAGAAAAACCCAAAATTAGGGGCTTTTTAGGTGCCAAGTTTAAAAATTAGGTGCTCTAAAATTTTCACCGCAACGAACTGTTAAAATTTGCTTTGCTAGCAAAAGGTATCGCTAGCAACGCAATGAAGTTATTAGATGTACGATAAATATTAATAGCAAGGAATTAAGTGCTAATTAGGTACTGCAAGTATAGGCAATGACAAGGCGCCCCTAATAAAAATAAAGTCGTTATTCAGAACAAAGCAGATGCAAAATTCAGGTTTTCTGATAATCAGAATAGAATCAAAATTGATTTTAGATAAAGCCCTAATTAGGGGCTTTTTAGGTGCTTATTAGATACCAAGTTTAAAAATTAGTTGCTCTAAAATTTTCACAGCAACGAACTATTGAAATTTGCGTTGCTGGCAAAATGTACTAAAACCGAATCAGAACGCCCCGACTCCACTTAGTCGTGTCTGCCCTAACCCTAGAGTGTTTTTGTAAAGCCGTAGGCGCGGAGGGTGAGCAGCCTCCGCCCGCTGTGGCAAATCGCAGGCGTCTGTGCGAGCCGTAGAGGCTGAGGCTGGTCGCCAAGGCGACCAATAAGCCGAAGCTGCGGAGGTGAGCATGCTACTGATACGAAGCTGCCACTTGAGAACCTTTTTCCCCATCGGTTGTCGGTTCTTCGAGCTATATGGCCTACCCATTGCCACTCCATTGGGCTATGTCGGTCATTCTGGTTTTACTGCGGACATCCTCATTTCTAAGTTGGGTGATGCAGAGATAAAAATATGAAGTAGTTCTCACATGAAGTAGGTGTGTGAAACGTTAAAAGGCAGAAATATAAATATTAAAGTATATAAATATAAAACAAAATAATACCATACATAAACCCTTACATAAACTTACATATCATATACTAATGAGATTATTCTGCCAGTTTATTTAAATAATATTCGCGAACTTTCTTCTTGAATGCATAACGAAGACAGAGACAAAACAGTCCTTACCTTAGTTGTAAGAAACTGCAACCATTTCACTCGACGAAAAGGCAATTCTATTCCATGTACGATAAGTTTCGTCCTTTAAGCCGTCTTCATAAAAGTTGCAACGACAACCGTTTTCTGCAACCGTTTTCGTCACCGGGAAAACGGTTGCGTTTTGTCTGTCAAAAATTCGACAACGACCCGCCACTAGTAGCCACTTAAGTTGGGAACGATAAGTAGACAGATGGTCATAGGTACGAAGATTGAAAATGAATCGAATGCAGTTATTAAGAAGGCGATTATATTTTTGTTGAGAAGATCTGCATTGAGGTCAAAATAACACACATCACCGTAATCAATCATGGGAAGAATTAAGGATTGCACAATTAATGCTTTGGTCCTGGATGGAAGAAAGTTTTTCAGGCGGTAAAGAGCCCGCAGGGTACCGGTGACTTTTTGGCTAACATTTATCACTTGGGCATGCCAGCTCAAAGTGGAGTCAATGTATAAGCCAAGATCCTTAAAAGAAGGACATAATTCAATTAATACAGCCGTTGAAAATGATCGGAGGTAGAGCTGTAGTGTCCACTTTTTTAATTATGAGATGGCTATCGAGTAATATTGCCTGACACTTGGATGGATTAACAGTTAAGCCGAACCTGTCAGACCAGCTCTTAATATGTTCTAGGTCCCTGTTGACCATATCTACCGCGGCGGACACACAATCAAAATTCGCCTGTGCGTACAACTGTAGGTCATCGGCATACAGATGATACGTACACTGAAGATTGTGGGTGATAAGATTAATAAATACTGAAAATAACAAAGGGGACAGAATACCGCCTTGAGGGATACCAGCATTTATGTCACACCAGCTTAATGCAGACTCATCAATGCGGACTGACTGCTGACGTTCCCGAAGATAAGTTGAGAATCAATCCAGTGCTTCGGAAGAAATCATAGAATGGGAAAGGATAGAAAGTAGGATGTCATGACTGATGGTATTGAAGGCGTTCGAAAAGCCAGCACAGTGACTTTGGTGTCCTCCATGCCTACCCTAATGTCACCAAAGACCTTCAGAAGAGCGGAAACAGTGCTGTGACCGGGCCTAAATCCAGACTGAAAAGGACTTAATAAATTGTTCTTATAAACAAAAACAGATAGTTGCCTATGTACACAGGCTTCAAGTACTTTCTATAGAAAAGGAAGAATGGATATAGGTTTGAAGTGATTGGGTAAAGTCAGATTGGAAGTTTTCGGCAAGGTAATAACGTAGACCATGCGCCACATTGTCGGGAAAACTCCGGAATCTAGGCAAAAGTTTATGATATGGGAAATAACTGGAAGAATATGGTCAAGGATATAAATTATCATACGGCGGGTGATGTTATCGCAGCCCACAGCGTTTGACTTAATGGAAAGGATTATCTTTTTAATTTCATCCAAAGTAACTGGAGAAAAATAGAAGGGATCGATATTTAAACAAGGTAAGCCATTTAAATAATTAACAGTATGACACTTGATTTGGTGATCCAGAGGAGTATGAGAAACAAAATGACTGTTATTATTATCAAAACCAAGTGTCCCCTGAAATTCAAAACGAGGCTGTTTACCGATTCCAAGAGTCCCAAGGAACTTGCAAATATCGGCAGAGGAAGAGGAAATTATGTTATCAAGAATATATCGACGTTTAGCGTATCATGTGATTACACCGATTCCTAGCAGTTTTATAGAAGTTCCATTTCTCATCACTTGATCTTTTCTAAAGCGTTGAAAAGCCCGGTCCCTAAGCCTCATGGTTAAGCGAACACCTATCGCCATCCATGGAGCAGGTGGTCGCTTGACCTTCACCCTCTTGACTGGAACATGTACATCATAAAGCTTAAGAACAGTGTCGTTAAACACTGCGACTTTTTCGTCCACAGTGGGGGCGGCCACAACTTTGTCCCATTTTAATTTAGACGCATCTAAACACAACTTTTCTAAATCCATACGACCAAAACATCGCATATGCAGGATTTAGGAAGCAATTTAGGAGATTTTAGGATATAAGAAAAGAAAATGAGATCATGATGGGAGAAGCCAGAAGCAAGGTGTTGACCATGGTACACGAGGGAATGAGAAAATGTAAGGATTAAGTCGAGCCAAGTGTCATTCCAATCAAAGTTGTGATGAGTGGCTTGTAACGGAATAGGATGTGGAGACCAACTGATTTGACAATATGAAGAAGTTTAGAAGAACGGGGAAAGGTGGGGACCATGAGGTCAGAATTGAAGTCGCCCATGATGATGTGATGTGTGTATTCCGACCCTAAAGATTCTAGAGTCGTTTCGAGACTGGAGAAGTAATCAACAGAAGGGGGACAATAGGCAACACCGAGAACCAGTTTTGTTCTCTTCACACATATCTCGAGAAAAAGAAACTCTGCAGAGGCGAAATAGGAGGGTGAGGAGGTATAAGAAAAGTCACAGCTGAGATATATAGCAACACCACCCGATCATTGCGTATCAGAGTAAAGCCAGAGAGAGGATAAGTGAAGATGAGGTTTGAACCAACTCTCAGAAATCAAAACGGCATTAACGTTAGCATTCGAGAAAGCTTCAATTAGGTCGCTGTAGTAACTGGAGTGGGTACGCTTTGCTTTGTGCATTGATATGACACACGTTCATCGAAAAGTGAGCCTGATTAAACGTATGCCGCACAAAATCACCAAGCGAATCAGTTGCAGAACAAAAACTATTGTTATTAGACGATGTGTCAGATTCATTGGCAGAAAAAAAAAGAATCTTCATCAGAAGTCATTAATATATAAATAATATAGTAAATATAATATAATATGTTTGCAATATGTAATTAAAACTATAAAAATATATCTCATTTAAAAAAATGTACAGTACTGCTAGACAAATTGGTGGCAAGTTCAAACTATACAAATAGACATAGAATAAAAATAAAATAAACATAAGAAAAAAAAACTCGAAATACCTAATTATTACTCAAAAAATAGATAACGCAAATTACAAAGAAAGTTTTGTTAGTTGAAAGTTGATATTAAGAAAGCAGTCGATTTATGGGGGATTTTCGTTAAAGTTATTGCGTCTATAATATGTATCTATTATAGACGCAATAACTTTAACGAAAATCCCCCTTGCACACAAACTTACTATTATTTTAATACTAGTATCGAATATGGTGTGTTTCCTGATTTAATGAAATATACTAAAGTTATACCTTTATTGAAATCTGGTAGTACATTGGACCCTACTAACTTTAGATCTATTTATGTACTGCCAACGCTCAGTAAAATTTTTGAAAAAAATATTCTAGATCATATGTTAAGCTTTTTTAATGTAAATAAATTACTCCATAAAAATCAGTTTGGTTTTAAAAGGTGTCGCTCGACAACTGATGTCGAGCGACACCTTTTAAAACGTGGAGCTGATTAAACATATTTTCTGTGCATGAGAGAATTCAGAGGATGCTTTGTGTATATTTTGTGATCTTTCCAAAGCTTTGGACTGCGTTCACCACGAGATAATAATCAGGAAGTTACATAATTATGGTGTAAAAAACATAGCACTCAAACTTATTACATAATATCTAAATAATAGAACGCAATCAGTTGTTATTAATGGGAACAGTTCTTTCGGATCGGTAGTACCTATGGGTGTTCTTCAGGGCTCGATTCTTGGCACCTTCCTGTTCTTAGTTTATATTATATACTTACCTTACTAGGTAGGGAATAACCATGATATAGTTTTATTTGCTGATGATACTTCGTTGATTTTCCGACTTAAAAGTCAATTAAGTATTAAAACATGACGAAATGAATAATGCTATATCAAAAGTAGACCACTGGTTTAACGTCAATAATTTGCTTTTAAACGGTAATAAAACAAAATGTATTAAATTTACCACACCTAATGTTTAACAGGTGAATACCAGTGTGCTTTTAAATGGGGAGGAGCTGAGCCACTGTTTTTCTCGGAATTACAGTTGACGCGAAGCTTAATTGGGGCCCTCATATTATAATATAACTAAACAAGCTAGCAAACTTAGTTCTGCAGCATATGCTGTAAAAAAGATTAGAGGCCTTACATGTATTGATACAACTAGATTAGCTTATTTTAGTTATTTTCATAGCATAATGTCATATGCAATCTTGCTATGGGGTAATGCGACTGACATTTTAGATTGTCTTGCAGAAGAGAGCCATAAGAGCAATTTATAACTTAGGTCCGAAGGCATTACTTAGATTTTTTTTAAAGAAATAAATTTATTAACCTTGGCCTCTCAGTATACTTACGAAAATTTAATGTATTTACACAAAAACGTAGGCCTTATTTATCAAAAGGTTTAAAAATTTTATAAACAAAAATTGTTTAATAAGGGTTATTATACTACTAAAGAGTACATGATTGATAATAACACCTGGGAATGATGTGATTGCTAACATGCTGTTTCTAATGTTTTCATACTAATTATACAAAAAAAAAACTGTAAATTAATTTTATTTAAAAAAAGTCCGGTTGGGTTTCATGCTGGTTCTTCAAAGGACAGAGGTTTTTCCGAACTCGTGGTAAAAGTAAAAAATGACTTTCAATAAGAATTACATGTAATCTATATTGAATAAAAGTGTTTCTATTCTATATATGTATGTACTCTGTGCTATTCTATCCTAAACAACGCCATCTATGAAAAACCTATTAAAGCTAAAAGAGTGTAGGTTTTTTCTTCAGTTTCCAATCGAAATTTTTTATAATGCATTTAAATATATTTTATAAATATTTCCATATGTATAATTGTACATATTCAAATTGAAATAAAAAACATGTGTGCAGTTCACACGCGGTAGAAGTAAAACCTTGAAATGAAATGAAATATAAAATACACATAATATAAATTTCACGGCACACAATTTATTTAGTGCCTATGATAATTTTCAACCACAAGTGTGGAATAAAATATAAGATAAAAGTTTAATTTTATAGCAAATAAATATTACAATCCTTATTATAAGACATGTAGAGCCTAAATTTAGTGTAAAAAAACAAAATAATATTTTCTTTTGAGTATTTTTAAAATAAATGAATAAATAAATTAGTAATAAATATTAAAAATTAATTAAATTTAAAATTGCTTCGCAAAAGCGCCATCTACTTCATTTTTTAGGTAATGCCATTTTATCGAACAAAAAATGATTAACTCTGAAGGTGGTACGTAAAATAGACGGTAGTTGGCCGAAACATATATAAAAATAATTTAATTAAAAATGTAATAAAACTTTAGTATAATATTCTATCTCATTTTCTCGCAACATAAATTCTATAGATGTATGTGTTTCTCTCTTTTTGGTGTCGCTTTTTCGATTCATCGAGTACTAAATCACAACGATTCGAAAAAGTTTTCACTTCAAAATATTGTTATCTATCAATATGCAAAAATTTTGATGGTTTTCAGTTTATTTACTACATAGTACCTATACTTAAATGACTAAAAATAATAAAAAGCCCACTTGCTATTGTAGCAAAATTGTCATTATCCTATTTAAAAGATGCTTTTTAAAACCTTACATACAAGTCGCGTTTTTCATATTATACAAGTCGCGGCACGTAACTCACATGCCTGCCGCAGGGGCAATCTAGGGTAGGGTGTACAGCGATTGGGGCAAAGGGCAATATCGGAGCTGTCTCTACACACACGCCTGCCGTTCAGTATGAGAGTGTACGTCTCGCTGGACACATACGTTGAGAATGGATCGGTATATACTCGTATAGCCTTGGCTCTTTTTTATATAGAATAAGGGTGACAAATGAGCACAGTCCACCTGATGGTAAATGGACACTGTGGCCCATAGACACCCACATTTATCAATAAAACAACTAATTAATTAATAATTACAACTATAATATAGTGCTAATAAGCTGCAGCATAGCTCTGCCACGCTATTTTTAGGCTATCAAAGATAATTAAATGTGACTAACTTCACTCGTCATAATTTAATATAACCAATTTATTCTGTGATATAACTTAACTAACTAGTGCTTAGTAACTATAATTTAACTAGTGTTACAAATAGCCAGGATAGTTTTCTAATGATGACTTTTAATAAATTTAATAACTAAAATTTGTATTATTATTTAATTATTTAGTTAATGACATTTTATTTATATTTCAGCAATTGTAATACTGCATCAGCAGATTTGCGAAACTTTTGTTATGTTTGTTATGTATGGCAATTTAATAGCCAGATAGTTTATTCCTTGTAATCATAAAAAAAGCAAACGTTCTCACATGAAATTTATAATTTCGACAAAAATAAACTAAACTAAGAGTAGGTAGCGGTGTAGTGATGAAAAATTCCCTCTATTTTGTATAGATAGTTAGGTACTCCTACTATTGGAATATTTTCTTTCCCATACTGGCCCTTATGATAAGTTAGGTAGATATCTACTCGGTAACAAATCCCAGTAAGGTTACTTATATGTTACAACGTTCAAATAACATTCTTTCTGCGGTACTACCGCAAAAAAAGACAAAAAGGAGATACTGAGTGAAGAAGCCGCTCTTTATACACTTCTATCACCAGTGTCCAAATATCATATTCTTTATTGTATCCATTGTGTCTTGTACTCACACTTGTGCTCCGCGCGAAAGTTGCAACGAACTGATTGAAATTCCCCAATTGCGCTACACACGCGACAGCGGCAGGGCCGATCTAGGGAGCTAGGAAGGTCTTGCGCCCCTGCCGCCCTGCCGCAGGGCCGACTTAGAAAATTACCCCTGCTTGCATACACACATCACAATCAAGGAGGCAATTAAGGGTCATCCCCACTCCTACACCCTAGATTGCCCTGCGGCAGGCAAGTGAGTAGCCGGCTTAAGTCTAGCGCTGAACGAAACGTGGAGGGGATAGCTGCGCATAGGTACTGTCGCGCACGCAATATGCCGCGGCCACACACATCGCGCTAGCGCGAATATTCGCGTTATTGCAATGTATGTGGCTGTCCCTTCGTGAATACTTCGTCACTTCGTGCGAAGTTTCAAGCACATCGCTTCGCTATCGGTAAATTCTCGCACTTCAAAGGATTTTATCGCGATGGACCGTATTCTTTACTCATGTGCTTCGCGTGTGCAGCCACACTAGAGATGAGACATACTTACAAAATTTAATACCAGGGCTTCTAAGTACTAGTATGGAAAAATACCAGGATTGAAAACCAGGTTTTAAAATACTTGAAAGTATTTGTTAGTGTCAATATATATATGAATGACTAATTCGATTCGGGCAACAATTAATTTTTTTTGTTAACGAAATTAAATCTTTCCTTCCTACTTTTTGGCTTAAATTCAATATACACGCGAAATAACTATTTAAAAATAAGGTCACGGTCAGTAGGTTACGTAATCAGTTCACAATAACAACTGAATTTACAAAAAATCGAAACAAAACTTTTACTTCCTCGAATATAAACATAATTGTTATTCCTTACGTGACGTGTCCAGCCGCGGTGTCATATTGTGAAAATACTAATAATAAAAATTGACTTGCATAGGAATTCGTCCTGTTTTCCATGTTAGCCTGAATAAGGAGCAAAGTCGTATAAATGAAAAAATACTTTGAAGTTCAAAGTATTTTTATTCAAAATACTTATTCCTATCAAGATATGGATCATGTTTAGTGCTCAAGTTCTTCGAGCATCTGACTTACGATACATACTTAACTTTCATACTTGCAAGTATTTTTTGCTCGTAAAAGGGCGCCGTACTTTGAAGTGAAAACCTGGTAGCGTAAATACGTCTCATTGCGATTCTCCAGCCGTGGTGTCAAAATTTGAAAATACTTGCATAGGAATTTGACCCGTATTCCATGTTATCCTACTGTGAATAAGGAGCAAAGTCGTACAAATAAAAAAATACTTTGAAGTTCAAAGTATTTTTCATTCACAAATACGATTGAGCTTCTTATTGCTATTGAGATATGGATCATTTTCCTATGCAAATATTTGAACAACACATACTTTCATACTTGCAAGTATTTTTTGCTCGTACCAGGGCGCCGTACTTTGAAGTGAATACCTGGTTTTAAAACCTGGTAGCGTAGATACGTCTCATCTTTAGGCCACACTTCAGTCTGCCCACAGACATCGTGCGTAGCGGATGTGTTAAAGTGAATTGGGGTTTGCGATGTATTTCCGACATAGATTAGTGTAATGAAAAAAAATTAGAATTTATCTAATTTTTTTTAGCGATAAACTTTACAACACGCAGTGTGGCCAGGCACCATCGCGGTAGGGCGAAGGCGAAGTTTTATCGCGATAACTATGTCGCGATGTGTATGGCCGAGGCAATACAATCATTACTTTAATTCATTGATAGTGTTTAGCTATTAATTAATTAAAGTAATAATTTACATTTATTATTACAAACAATCAACAATTGACAAAAAATCAACAATGAACTCTGAAATGTAAATCAACAATAAAAAATAGTCATACTTTTAATGACACAATATTGATAATTTGCTGTCAATTCATCATGTACTTGATGAATTGACAGCAAATTATCAATATTTGGCTTCAGTTTTGTAAAATGTAACTTCAAATCTCCCCGTTCTGTGATGTCCAATCTGCTTCTTTTTTTTGTTAACAGGTTGGTAACGGCACTAAAACTTCTTTCGACAAGATATGACGAGGGAAACGCTATCAAAAATTTTCTCGCAATTTTCCACAGCCCAGGATATTTTTCGGGGATTTCTGCCTGCAGCCAAAATGTTAGATAGCCTTTTTTAAATTTCACCGTCAGTTCCTCGTTGGTGCTGAGCTCAAGTAGCTCCTCTTGTAATACCACATTCGCTTCTTCCGGTTCATTAAATGGGGTTATGATCCATGGTGGTATTTCCATCGTCAGAATATCTTCAAATCTATTTTTGAAGTCATCATGCAGGGTATTTAAATGTTGAGCGTATGTCTGATTATCCTCATCAAGACATTCTATCTGTGACAAGTGCGGAAACTGGGAGAATTCGCGCCGACTAATATTTTGCTTCATTAATTTCAATTTACCAAGAAAAGCCGAAATTACACCCTTTGTTTTATTAAATTAAGGCTGTCCCCTTGTAACTGCAAGTTAACGTCATTGAATTTTTTGAACAAATCTGTTAAATACGCAATGTCCGCTTTATATTTGATCGGATTTTCTTTTAAATCTGGTGCTTTAATTTCCAGAAACTCTATCACTGATTCGAAAAGTGAGTAAAATCTAGATAAGCATGCACCTTTCGATAACCAGCGTACTTCAGTATGTAAGAGCAGTCGTTGGAAATCTTCATCATTTTCATCGCACAATAGTGCAAATAAACGGGTATTCAAAGCATTGCTTCTTATTTTATTAACTGCGTTAATCACAAATTAAGCGATTGGTGCAATCTACCACTCAAATTTTTCGCTACAAGGTGTTGTCGTTGGATGAAACAGTGAATTGCAATTAGTCCTGGTATTATTCTTTTAAGATAGCTTATAAACCCACGATATCGCCCGAACATGGCAGGAGCTCCATCTGCTGCCACCGAAATAATGTTTGTAAATGGAATAGATTTTTCTGTAAAAAAATCACTCAAGACATTAAATATCGATTCGATTTTAGTGTCCGACTTCAAAGTTTTTGCGAATAGCAGTTCTTCATGGATTTTTTCGTCCATAATAAATCGAATATATTATGCCAATAATAATGCTTCATTACCAGGCAAAGTAGACTCGTCCAATTGAATAGAAAAATGAGTGGTTTGCAGATAATTACACAAGAAGCTTTCTATATCAGAGCTCATTTCATCAATACGTCTTTGTACAGTGTTGTTACTTAAAGGAATTATTTTGAGTACGTCAAATGGAGGTTTGTGCAGAAAAGTTTTTAAAACCTCTTCAATAGCGGGTAAAATTAACTCTTCTCCGATGGTGTGCGCTTTTCCAGATTTCGCTATAAGCAACGAAATATTGTAAGATGCCCGCAAGCCATCATCGTTACTTTCAGACGTTGAAGCAAACATACTATTTACGGTAGGTCTCTTTTCATATTTTTCCTTCAATGTTTGAAAGTATTTCAGATCTTTACCTATTTTTTCAGGATGACACCTTCTTAGATGGTCTTCGAGCTTCGATGGTTTCATAGAGTCATTACTCAGAACTTTGTTGCATAAAAGACACATAGGCAATCGTTTGTCTGCCGTTGATGGAAGAAAATCAAATTTTAAATAATCAACACTGTACTGTCGACATTTCTTCTTAGATTCAGCCATTTTAAAAAAAAAAA
Organism: Parnassius orleans; assembly: GCA_029286625.1. NCBI lineage: Eukaryota > Metazoa > Arthropoda > Insecta > Lepidoptera > Papilionidae > Parnassius > Parnassius orleans. The sequence goes on along the minus strand of JAGSMP010000075.1, from coordinate 1,994,777 downwards.
AACAATGCGCCCTCTTTCCCTAAGGGGGGTCGCTTCCGATTCGGCAGAAAGGCCATACAGGCCAAAGCCAGTCCCACAGGTGGTGTTTAGTGGGTAGGCACTTCATAGTGAGTCCCACATAACCACGCAGCTGGCTGCGTGGTTATGTGCTACGAGCATTCACCACCTCCCTCCCCCACTTCCCGGAGGGTAGCCTTTAGCTATGGGCGCAAAAAAAGGTGAATTTCTGTTGCCACTATAACAACAAATAATAAAAATTAAAATAAATTATAAATTAAAGGGGGCTCCCCTACTAGAAACGTGTTTTTTACCTACATAGTATCAAGTCTTGTACGATGGTACGGAACCCTTAATTCGCGTGTCCGACTTGCACTTTTATATAAAATCATAAAGAAGAAATGTTGTTTGTTTGCATAAAGCAACACGGGCCGCCGACGTACCGGAGGAGTCATACGCAGGCGTTCCCTTGTGCCAAAGTATAAGTCCATATGTGACACGGTGGCCCTATGTTTACAATAAAACTAGTTGCAACCGCACTGCTCGCTAAATTAGTTGCGCGACTGAATCCACGTCCTACAAAAATGCCAAATTGTTCAGTTTTTTGCTGCAAAAAATTGGTTGCCTGTAAAGTCGGTATACGGGCGAAAGTTTTACGTGACAACGACTTTGAGTGGTAAAATAATTTTATTATGTCTGTCTCTCTCGCTCTTAGGCGGGCTAACCATGCCCGAGTGGAAGGGACGCGTGCCTCTCACTCGCTCTCATTGTGAGCGCATAACGTGAGCGGAGCGTAACGCAGTTTCTTGAAGTGTCATCCGGCAAACCAATTTATAAGACGTTGTCACGTCAAAAGAGATCTGCCACGTCAAATTTACAAAAAGATGGCGTTGCCTTTCATATGTAAGTAATTCTTTATTAGTCACATGAGTAAATAAACGGAACAGAGGCAAAGCTTCCTAAGAACGTGCAAAATTATTACCTATTTTGGTAGGATTGTCACAATAGGTTTTTTTTTTTTTTTATAGGAGAGGGGCAAACGAGCATGCGGCTCACCTGATGGTAGTGACTACCGCCGCCCATGAACAACTGCAACACCAGGGAACCAGAGGAATTGCAGATGCGTTGCCGGCCTTTTAAAAAGGAGTAGGCTCTTTTCTTGAAGGTCCCTAAGTCGTATCGGTCCGGAAAAATCCCTGGTGGTAAACTATTCCACAAGGAAGTTGTGCGAGGAAGAAAACATCTTCTAAATCGCACAGTGGTGGACCGCCAATCATCCAGATGGTGTGGATGGTATCGGGAGTTCTGCCGCGATGTGCGTTCGTGAAATGTGGCGGCTGGGATTAATCCGAACAATTCCTCAGAGCACTCCCGTGGTAAATGCGAAAGAAAATGCAAAGAGATGCAACATCTCTTCGCAGCGCCAATGAATCGAGCCGATCGGAAAGGACTCGGTCGTCGACGATTCGAGCCGCTCTGCGCTGGAGGCGGTCAAGTGGAAGGAGCTGGCACTGGGAGCCCCAGCTCAGAGATGGGAACAGTATTCCATGTGAGGCCGAACCTGCGCCTTGTAAAGTTGCAGGCGTTGTGCTGGCATGAAATACTGTCCCGCTCTGCTGAGCACGCCAAGCTTTTAGAGGCCAATTTGGCCTTCTTCCAAGTGACCGCGAAACTGCACGCCACTCGATATGTCGACGCCGAGGATTCCGATACTGGCTGAGGCAACAAGGAGTGCCTTGAAACTGAGGAGATACGACAAAGGGTTCTTTTAGCGGTAAACGCGCAAACTTGTGTCTTCTGAGGATTAAACTGGACTAGATTTAGTCGCCCCAATCCGAGACTTTGTTCAGCAAAGACTCGACTTCAGACACAAGTTTGTTCCGGTACTCTGCGACGTTTTCCGAGAAATATTCGCACGGCCGGCGTATAGAGCATCACCAGTGCTATCATCCGCATAGCAATGAATGCTACCGGTTTGCAACATATCATTGATATGCAGAAGAAACTGCGTTGGTGATAGCACGCAGCCTTGTGGAACACCAGCGTTAATAGCTTGTAGTCGGAGCATGCACCGTCTACAACGACTTTGATGCTCCGATCTGCAAGAAAGCTGGTGATCCAATTGCACAATTTCTCGGAAGCCCATAGGAAGGAGCTTGTAAGAAGCGCTTTGTGCCAAACCCGATCGAAAGCCTTCGCAATGTCCAAACTAACGGCCAATGCCTCCCCCTTGGACTCTACTGCCTCCGCCCATCTATGAGTCAGGTAGACCAGAAGATCACCAGCTGATCGACCCCGACGAAAACCGTATTGGCGGTCACTAATCAGCTGGTGATCCTCAAGGTACCGCATGAGCTGGCAGTTTATAATGGATTCCATTATTTTGGAGAACAAGGGGGTGATGGCGATAGGCCTGTAGTTGGACGGGTCTGAGCGGTCGCCTTTTTTAGGGATCGGTTGGACAAAAGCTGTCTTCCATGATTTCGGGACTACGCCTAGGGAGTAGGAGTACCGGAAAAGACGCGTTAGAACCGGTGCCAACTCCGGAGCACACGTCCTCAGCACAATTGGGGGGATTCCGTCAGGCCCACTCGACTTGTGGATGTCCAGGGAGAAGAGTGCTTTGCGAACCGAGCGCTGTGAGAACCGAACATCCGGCATGGAGCACTCACACCGCGGGATGGTCGGCGGTGTGTTCCCCCCGTCATCAAGAGTCGAGTTGGACGCAAAAAGGGAGCCTAAAAGGTCGGCTTTTTCTTTTGCGGCGTGGGCCAGTGAGTCGTCCTCCCTGTGCAGAGATGGTAGTGATGGCTTACAGAAATTCCCTTGGACAGCCTTGGCGAGAGACCAGAATGCACGGGTTCTCGAAGGAAGGCGAACTAGTTTCTCGCCAATTCTGCCTATGTGCTCTGACTTTGCCTTGGCAATTACACTTTGAAGGACCTGAGGCGAAGTTATACTTCTTTTTAAGCATGCTGGTGTTTACATCCCGAGCCGCCGAAGCCTCAGCCCAGGCCTGATAGCACTCCTGCTTACTGCGTAATGCAGTCTTACAGGAGCGACCAAACCAAGGCTGCGATCTGCCTCCGATGGGTACCACAGATGATGGAATAAATAGTTCCATTCCCTGTAACACCACATCAGTGACAGAGTCAGCAACAGCGCTGGGATCATCCGGCGAGAAGCAAACCCGCCCCCATGGGTAGGATGCAAAGAAAGACCGCATTCCGTCCCAATCCGCCGACCTGTAATGCCAAACACGGCGGCAACCTGCAGAACGCAACCGCGAGGGGAGCGTGAGTGGCACCACACTCCGGATCAGACAATGGTCCGAAGAGCCGAGAGGGGCATCGACGGAAACCTGATATCCGTCCGGATGAGAGGTCAGCAGAAGGTCCAACAGGGAAGGTATATGATCCTTCACATCTGGAATCCGCGTAGGCGAAGTAACCAGCTGTGTCAGACCATATGCCAAGGCAAAGTCATAAACAGATCTCCCCGCATGATCGGTTAAACGTGAACCAAGCCATTCAGCGTGGTGGGCGTTAAAATCGCCAGGATCACGATCTCTGCGGATGGGACATGTTGTAGCAAGGAATCTGTAGCCATTTGGACGTGGTCGATGAGTCGGTCTGTTTCGGCATTACCGCTATGGGACCTATAGAGGCACCCGTAGATGCGCGGATGGTCGTCGCTATCTACGCGTAGCCAAAGGATGGACAGGTCCGAACCTTCAAGACTGCCGAGGCGTCGAGAACAGATGTCCTCTCTGACGTATACGCAAACTCCAGCCCGAGGCACAAAGGAGTGTTCCAATTTGTACCCCGGGTAGGAGAGATACGAAGTATCGGCCGGAGAGGACACCTGCGTCTCGGTCAGAAAGAGCAAGGCCGGCTTCGCCGTCTCGAGATGGTAGTGGACGGCGTTTAGGTTCGAGTGAAGTCCCCTGATGTTGCAGAAATCCACGGATAGCGTGGCAGGGGTCGCCTTGGTCTTGTTGCTCCGTTTGCCCCGAGCATTTATTGTTTTGAGCGGAATTTTGCCCCCAGAATACGCGGGGCAGCCTGAGCACCCACGCTCAGGAGTGGAGTAGCATGATCGTGGATGCTCAGCGAGGGATTCTCCAGGGGTGCTGGTACCCTCCTGGGGTAGTCTAAAATTTAATTCCGCTACCATGTTGATGGGGAGAATTGGGCCTGGTCACCTGCACTCACCAGACGAAACGCAGAAGCAGAGCCCACTTCACGCCGGTATTCTGTGAGGTCGTGGTACTAACCCGGCTCGAGCCGGCCCATACGTGCAACAGTAAAGCTGCTGCGTGGCTCTACCACCGTTAAAAGTGAAAAGGTGAAGACAAATTAAACAAAACTATATCAATCATATTATTGTATTGTCATTGAAGTTACGGTATACAAAATTTCAACTCAATCAGACATCGGGAAGTGGTTCAAATCTTACTTGCAATATATGAACTTAACCCACACACCTACTACATACCAACGGTTACCAACCCACCCACATACCTACAAATGTTTAGTAAAAGCTTGTAATAACAATAAAAAGGTAAAAACACACCGAGTAGTACCCTCTTATTACTTAAAATAGGATCATACAATAAAATAAAGGTAGTTACTTGAAAAAGTAATAATGAAATATTTAGTTACCTAGTACTCCTTGGGATATTTAAAGTATGATTTATTTTTATTTTTTCTAGTATTATTCATACACACAGTACAATAAACAACCATTATTAATAATACCACGTTTTTACATTAAAATATTCAAACTTGCAACTAACAAAATAAACAACGTGCGTCGCACTGACCCTAAGATTGTTGTCCACTGGCTGTGCCAGCGAACCGGTTTTTTCCAGTCTCGCCGCGTACGCGACAAGCGGCCAGTAGTCACACACACATGCCCCGCGTTCTTGTAGTTGTGCAACCGATTCGCGCGGTTGTATGAATCTTTGCCTCTGGTCCGTTTATTTACTCATGCGATATTAGTAGCATTTATTTCTTTTTAATCTTAAAAATTACAATAATAACAGTCCATAGTTGCCATAGTAACGGTCGTGTTATTTCGGATTTGCTTACCAACACAGGCCACTCGCCCTCATACAATATGCGGTTCGGTCGACGGGTCGAGCGACTGATCTCAGTCTGTACCCGAGTTGTTGCTGTCACCGAGCGATAGTTTTGATATACTGGTTTGTAAATAGTTATCGATAAAAATGACAAATGCCAAATATGGTCTATACAGCCATGTCCCTTGTGCATATAATATATTTTTGAGATTATATTTTCTGATTTATTTAATATATATTATGAGATTTATTATAATATAGTTTAATATTCAAATATTTAATAGTCAAATTAAATATAATACAATACTTACAAGTATTAATACAATATATCTATTAAAATTACTAAGTGTGAACTTCGACCATATTGTTTTTTTATTTATTTATTGCAGGTTTCCTAAAGATCAGAGTTTAAAGGATATATGGAAGTACTGTTGTAATAACAAGCTTACCTGGCTCCCCACAAGAAACAGTGCCATTTGCTCAGATCATTTCCAGACCTCTGACTTTCAAGCGTTGCGAACAATAGAAGGCGATTGGTCGAGGGCACCAAGCCAACTTTAATACCACACTGTATTATTGTTCCGTAAGCTTTTTTACATCATGGAGAAATCAAACTAGCGTACAGTCAACCTGATGGTAAGTAAACTGTGGCCCATGGACATTTACGATCTCAAGGCGTATTATACGTGGTAGAGCCATGCTGCAGCTATATTAGTAGTATAGTTGTAGCACGAATGGGTCGGCTCGACCGCGGAAGGACCACGCTCTCACAGAATACCAGCGTAAAATAGCAGCTTAACACTGCTGTGTTTCGTATGGTGAGTGTAGAGAACCGGATACCTTTTTACTGGAAAAGAGGCATTTCATCTTTGTTCTCACGCAACGCAGACAACGCAACTGCATTTTGATTCTTTATTGAGGATAGATGTAGATGTCTGTGGGTCACAGCAACCACTTACCATCAGGTGGACTGTGAGCTCGTTTGTCACCCTATCTTTTAAAAAAAAGGCCAACAAACTGTAGATTGCAAATGCGTCGGCAACCCTTAGGACTAAGATGTAATGCCCCGTGCCACCCGTGAAATATTGAATATGTAATATAGTGTAGGATGTGTTTAGTTATAGTTGTGAGATGAAGTTCAGATTTCTCCACTTCAAAAAATGTATAATGTTAAATCTAATTTTTCAGAGCCATCAATTATCATTTACTATACCAGTTGACAGACTATCATCTTACGATGCCATTAGTGCCACTCTCACTATTCCTGATTCGTTGACATCTGCATGTACAATATCAACTCCTCCACGTGTGGGTTTCCTTTTAATAGGTTACTGTAGATAATATTATTGATTAAAATAAATAGGTACATATTTATCAAATAGTAATTTCTACTATTTTATTATTGAGATTGCGTAAGCTGCATAGAAAGATGGTAACATCATAATATAGCCTATTTATTTTTCAGGCTTAGTCAAAGGAAACATCTGAAAATTAAAAGTCGATTCCCACCATTGCACTTACACCAAGAAAATGAATAATGCAGCAACTATTATCAGAAAATAAAATTAAAAGGCACCAAGCTAAAAATCTATTTTTTTATGAAAAAAGTTGCTGGGTTGAAAGAATTTCTTCAGAATCTGGATGAAAAATAGATAAAGAAAAACGGATGGTTTTTGAAAAACAGAACTTATTAAGCGTCAACTTAAGAAATAAATGTAATAGTGGAAAGCTCTCACGAGCTAAGTATTCACCACAACTGCGATGTTTTGCTTTAATGAAAAAAGCGAACCCATTGAAAGGGTTTTGCTGAGAAGAATACGAAACTAAAATGACGGCACTCTAAATCCAATATGGTGGACACCCAAAGATGGCGGACTATGTTTTTTTTATTCACCATGATATGAATATCAAATGAAAAAGTCCGCGTTCAGCTCTTCGAGAAGATGGTGTACTTTTTTTTATAGGAGAGGGGGCAAACGAGCATACGGCTCACCTGATGGTAAGTGACTACCGCCGCCCATGAACAACTGCAACACCAGGGGAATTGCAGGTGCGTTGCCGGCCTTTTAGAGAAAGGAGTAAGCTCTTTTCTTGAAAGTCCCTAAGTCGTATCGGTCCGGAAAAATCGCCGGTGGTAAGCTATTCCACAGAGAGGTCGTACGCGGAAGAAAACTCCTAGTGAAGCGTACAGTGGTGGACCGCCAAGCATCCAGGTGGTGTGGATGGTATCGGAAATTTTGCCGCGATGTGCGTTCGTGAAATTTAGCGGCTGGGATTAATCCGAACAATTCCTCAGAGCACTCCCCGTGGTAAATGCGAAAGAAAATGCAAAGAGATGCAAGATCTCTTCGCAGCGCCAGTGAATCGATCCGATCGGAAAGGACTCGGTCGTCGACGATTCGAGCCGCTCTGCGCTGGATGCGGTCAAGTGGAAGGAGCTGGCACTGGGGAGCCCCAGCCCAGAGATGGCAACAGTATTCCATGTAAGGCCGACTGTTACTGCCCGGCTAAACGGTAGGACTTAGCGGGGTCGTGTTAACCAATATCGACCTACGCCCTGGGCAAATTCTGGCGGTGGTCAAAAAAATTCAAAAAGGCGGCGAAAAAATGGCCGCCATGCCAATTTTAAAGATGTATAACTCGGCAATTTACGACTTCGGGAGATTACGACACATCTTCTCGTCAGGTATACCTAAAAACTTTAAAACAAGATTGTACAACCAGTGTGTGTTGCCAGTGATGTCTTATGGATCTGAGACGTGGTCCTTCTCTGCTGGCCGCATGAGGCAGCTCAAGGTCACTAAGCGAGCTATGGAGAGGGCTATGCTCGCGGTTTCTCTGCGTCATAAACTTAGAAATGAGGATATCCGCAGTAGAACCAGAGTAAAAGACATAGCCCAACGGATTAGTAGCTCGAAGCACCGACAACCGATAGTGAAGAAAAGTTCTCAAGTGGCAGCCTCGTACCGGTAGGTGAAGCGTAGGGTAGCCCCACTAGATGGAGTGACGACTTGGTAGACAGCAGGAAGTCGATGGATGCAGGTGGCTCAGGACCGTGCTTTGTGGTATTCCCTGGGGGATGTCTATGTTGAGCAGTGGACTTGTGAAGGGCTGTAATGATGATGATGAACTCGGTATATATAGGGATAGTTTGGTAGTGCTCGAATAAATGTTGTAGGGACCGACATGGGTCAACTGCTGGCGATAAAAAAATTCAAGATGGCGGATCTAATGTGGCGATTAACTACCAACAATGACGCATTAATTGAAATCAACAGACTTAAAAAACGTAGTGCTCCGCTGAAAGAGTAATATTGAGACACGCTAACGTTGTGCCTCTCTCTCAAAAGTAGAAGGCGGACAAGTTAACGTCCTGCCTCTGCCGCGCCTAGCTTAAGTTATGCTAACGTTGTGCCTATGACTTAAGTGGAAGTTAAGCCTTTGACTTAATCGGTTATTATATTGTGAAGTTATTCTAACATTGTGCCTATTACTTAATCGGTTATTATTTTGTTAAGTTATGCTAACGTTGTGCCTATGACTTAATCAGTTATTTTGTTAAGTTATGCGAACGAAGTGCCTATGACTTAATCAGACCGATATTTAAAGCTAAAGGGAGCCTGAAGACGGTCTCCTGCCAGGAGAGGCCGTGTAAAGAATAGGGGTAAAAAATAAACGAAAATACGAAGAAATGAGGGTAGATCACACCCGTTCTAGCAGTATAAAGTATCGTGCAAGCGAATAAGAGAGAGCAGTTTGTAATTATACGAGTCTCACTGTCGTTTCTATGCCCGTTGGGACATGCTACTAGTGTGGGCAAGGAAGATTGTGTAGCAGAGAGGCTACCCTGTGTTACATTGACATTGGAAGTGTTGCTGTTGGTTTGCATACTTTGGTGTTATCGTGTAATTGGGTCCTTAACGTTACATCGGTGTGTGATTGTGACGGGAACATGTTACGATTGGTCGAACTGTATTGCTCTATAGGTACTGAATGTATGGTGCAGTGCGCTATTCTCCAGAATGGTTTCTGATAGTAAGCAGGATTTTTTACCGAGTAGTGTTCTTTCATTTAAATAAATTTGAGAATAAGTTCTAACATTAGAAGTGGGGTTATTTCTAACATCAGAAGTGGGATTAAAGCTTTCTCTTGTATCTGTACACTCAAATTTCTAACTACATATATTAAAACCTAAAATTAATATCAGACCAATAACATTACAAAAATAATCACGAATAATTATTCTATACCATTTGAAATAATAATGAAATATTTAAACAATCTTATTTTAATGATAATATTAATGTTACTATGTTTCGTTTCAGTAATTTATTAGGCACAATATAAATAGTGTCACCAGCATTTTACTCGTATGTAATATTATATTAAATTAGTACTTATACAAAATAAATGACAAATTTTAAAAAATTTACACGGTATAATTAACAATGCAATCTAAATATGTCTGGGGAGTTTTGGCGGGAAGTTGACCGGCGGCGGCGGATTGCTGCTCCTGTATTAAGGTTTAACCTTTTGTATAAAACATTGTATTGTTTATCATTGTATTGGACCAACATCTATGGTAAGGGTTATACCAATGACAATTTTTTTTTAAATAAAGGTAAATATAACGTAATGTCATTTTGCCGATTAATTTTATTATGTTCTTATCCAAAAATTAAAATACACTAACAAGGTACGCGTAGTTCCTTTTTTTTGGTTAAATCAGTGAGAAGAGTAACGGAGAAAATAGTACGGTGGCGGCGCGAAGGAACAACGTTGTTTTGGAACGTAGTTGGTCATTGTGACTTTTAACTTCAGGCTGATCACGGTGACTTTTTCACCGTGATGTTATTTATCACTCTTGTCTAGAGGTAACAGAGGGCAACAAATGAGGAGATGGACAGTAGCGTCTTCCTAATAACGACTAAAAATAAAAGCTACGGTTGACAACCCCTTTGCCAAGTGTGGCAACTATGACAAAAATATACCCCCTATGAGGCAATATATGGGGGAGGCCTATGTTCAGCAGTGGACTTTAATAGGCTGTAACGGTAAGTGTTTGCTGTAATAGTGATAAGAAAAAAATGTGGGAGGAAAAATAGACGATTTTTTTAAATTTAATCTCGGTGGAACGCGAATGCTCCGTGCGATGTTTAAAGCAGTGTTGCCGAGGTGGGCGATATTTGCTGCAGTAAAATTTTGAGCTCCCCTTTATTTCCTTTTTTTATGGCTCATGGAAAACAGTGGAAGGAAATTGGAGAGGAAGGGGATGATTTTATTATTTGATAAATATTTTTGTGTTAAAAAAAGTCATTAAAGATCAACATCAAACAATTTAATAAACATAAGTTGCATAAACAAGTTCAATGGTTAAAACAGTAATAAATAACAAAACCAAACAAGTTTACAAAAAGAAAAAAATCAAATATTATATGTCACTTCTACAACTAAGGCAAATCTAACGACACTTCATATGTAAAAATCCAATATCTATATGTTAACATCAAATAACTACTATGCAGAAAGAAACAGGGACATAGAAACACGCGAAAGAATCATGTCCAGTCTTGACCTGAAAATTTTCGAACGCGTCTAGTGATGTAAAATATCTTATAAAATTGCATTTTTTTGCTTATTTCGTATCGCATAATTGAATTTTCAAATAAAGCCAGGAAAAATATAATGTTACTATGTTTATCATTCTCAATAGACTTTTAGAGACGGAACGTGTTTTACAATGGCACAAAGGCCCAGAAGCTATGCCAAAAATGTAAAAAAAAAAGAAAAACATGATGAAAAAAATTAATGAATGACAGGCTGTCATTTGTTTGATGTTTTGCAGTTCTGCGTTTGCTCTTGCTAGGTATTGTATGCGATTTTGGATTTTCTGATACTCTTACAACTTTTGCATTTTCCACGGACTTCGATAACTTCCACTTACGATTATTTTGGCCTGTGTTATACGGATACCGATTTAGTGCTTTTTGTTATCACTCTGGTTGGAAAGCATTATGGAGCCTTCTACGAGATTGCTTTGTATAAACTGTAACATAAGTGTTAATACGCTTCAGCGTTATCGGCTTGGCCAAGCGTGGTAATTAATGCTCATGGCTTCTCTGTACTAGAAGAGGCCTTTGCTCAGCAGTGGGGCAGTATTATGCTGGTATTAGGTATAAGGTATTATTTACTCGTCCTTATCTGTTCGTCAGACTTTTAGAGTTCGATCGCTGAGAACGTTGTCTGTCAAACCGACTCCTGGAGTCTGGTCTGGTCGACAGATTTTGACCGATAATTCAATGAACTATACCTATATTGCTCTAACTTGCACAAAGTGTAGTGTAGAAATCAAGGATGGCCTATCATCACGCATGTAGTTTTTAAACCTCAGCATCGGCGGAATATTACGAGAATATAACTGCTGTTTGCGACCGAGCGCCGATTTGATGATGATATTGAAGAGGGATTTATTTCAGAGTGATTGTAACTCTCTCAGCGATTAATAAACAATTTGATTTTAATAAGATTTTGAGGTTATGACAGCTGTTAGACCTTATCTGACAGCTGTTTTAATATATATATATATATATAATACGTTTTATAAACAATATTTGTTTTATACAACACTAGTTGTAGGTAGACGCGACCTGTAAAACGAATCAAGTGACAGGTCAATCAATGTATGGAAAGTGGGCATGATACTTTCATAAAGATATATAATAAAATTATATCGAAATACTCCGTAGGAGCCTCTAATAAATAAAAAAAATCAATCATAGGTATATACTTTAGTATGCTATCTTTGACCATCGCCATTTTTGTTGAAAACAATTTTGCCATAATGTTCACGATATAACGATATTATAACATAAAACGTAATTTTGTACATTTTGTAGAATATGAAAATTTGTGTTTTTTACATGATTTATAGTGATAACTTACACTTTATATTTAATTTTCAGCTACTTCTAACTACTTTATTTCATACGTGAACGACACGGTATTTGAAATGCAAATTTTATTAAGTGTATAAAATTGCTAGGAGACAAAATATAACCATATAACTTTTAAAAACAGTGTAATTACTTACCTTTGATATAAAAACTACCAACAAACTTTCTTTTGTACCTACTTAATTTTTTTAAATTTGAAGTTGCCTCTTGCACTCACGCGGCGAGGAAATAAACTGAAGTAGGTATATGAAATAAACGGGACGCATAGGCAAAGACGAAAACTCGTCATTTGAAGTACATTCTCTTAATTTAGAGAAGCGTAATTTAGTAACGAAACTAATTCTAATAATTTTTTTAGAATTTTAGTTGTACAATTCTTATAAATAACATTAAACCAAGAATTTTTCTGAGCACTCTTATCTATGCTTCTGAGTAAACGTAGCGATTATATACTCTTTGGTTCATAGGGTTCCCTGCTAAATATTACTATACTCTTTGGAGGGGTCTACAAATATGTCATGGGAGAAACCGACACTCTTATCTATGCTTCTGAGTAAACGTAGCGATTATACACTCTTTGGTTCAGAGGGTTCTCTTCTAAATATTACTATACTCTTTGGAGGGTCTACAAATATGTCATGGGGGAAACCGATGTGGACATACTAAGTCTATGATGTGGACCAGCAGGACTTGACAGATTAAATAATTGTTTGAAGTGGATTTTGTTATTTAAAAGTGGTGCGATTTTGTGTATTAAATGTCTGCGCATGAGGACTATTAGTGGAAACGGTGAAACAAGTGCTCCGATGGTGAAGTAAATCTCAAGATAAGGTGTCTGTCTGCTTAGGCGCCTTGAGATACTATCGTGAACTCTCTGCTGGCTCAAGTTGCCGTCAAAATCTCCCAAGGGCTGCGCAATGTGACGCATCAACATATTGTGAAGCAGTGTACTATAAAGGATTATTATCACTTGATACTGAGATAAATGAAGACATGTCTTAAATGATAAATAAATTTTAATAAAGTAAAATTGTAGTATCTGAGATTCTTTGGCGGGAATTTTAACTGAGAAGGCGCGATTATTTTCAAATTCAAATTATTTTGCTAAAGACTATTTAAATCCATTGAGTTATAATGTATTACATACTAGAGAAGCTATTCAAAACAAAAAATGTATATGGACTGGCTATACACCGTGACATAATGAGGCGATTTGATTTTGGCCATTTTGGCGCTGACAGCAGAAGTGAACGTCCGAAGAACTAACAATAGAGATAAGACAGTGTGACAAAACATATCGATAAAAATTCTATATCCAGGCCTACCCGTAACGTCTATTCTATTTATGTATCATATTAATACCGGGTGTTTGTGAAACGCTCCCGAAAACGAAACACGAAGAAATTCGATCCCGAGGAAAAAAACTCATCTTTTCACAACGTTTTATTAACTTTATTCACGCTCCATCATGTTAGTACAGCTAAATGAAACGATAATTCATAAAAAATCATGAAAATACTTAAACATAAAACCAGCAGTGAAACTTAAAAGAAAATCAGCTGACAATAGGGTCAATATCCTCGCGGGCGCCGAACTCTTATCTAGCTCGGTACGAAACAATGCATTAGGTATACTACTCACTCTACCCTTCCTTTCACACACGCGCTACTGCCGCCCGGCTGACTCGTGTCGCCTCGCGCTGTGGAATTTACACATGTCAGCGTTGCCAACATGTGGGGAATTCCCCAAATTGCGGGGAATTTAAAGTTGGTTGGGGATTTTATGGGGATTGGTATTATGCGGGGAAAATGCAAGGATTTTGAAAATCGATAGCCAGGGCCAAGTCAGAACCTTTTTTCAAGAAATCTAAATACTTATCTTAACATTTTGTTAGGTTACTTATGAATATCGAATGACTCCCTTTTTTTAATTATCTTCATTGCACCACATTTAATTTTCGCATTTATTTCGGCAACTTTTGTGTATAATTTAATGCTTTTCATTTCTTTAGTTTTTAATTTTAAAGAAAAAAAATGTTAGTTAAAATGTAAATCTTATAAAATTAGTTGAAAATTGAATCATTTCTTAAAATAAAATTGAGGGGAATTTATGGGGAATCTGTTGAAGTTTTGTCCTTAAAACAGGGAATTCGACATGAATGATCGGGGAATTTGGCAAATTGGTGTTGGCAACGCTGCCATGTTGCACCGAAATTTAGTTTGCCGGCGTTAGAGGCAGCAAATTGCCGTTGCCGCCGGCAATCACTATAAAACTTGCAAGTAATTTTTAATAATTTTGACGTACCTCATTTTAATTTCGGATTAAATACGGCAAGTCAATTAAAATAAAGTAAAAGTGTTATTTTTTACATTAATTCTGATAGATTAATTAACTGCCGATCATAATCGCAAATGATTTTAACTATTAAATTATTCAGTACCATTTCATTTCTACTTTCTTATACAAAATCAAAGATAACGATAAAATAGTGTTTATAATTGTGTGAGTACTGAGTACCCAATTAGGTACGTTTATTAATTTCAATAACTTTTGTAGTAAAGAACTGCTTGTTGCGTCAGGGTACAATTGATTGTGTAATTGTATTAAAAATGACAACTATCAATTAATACCTAGGCCTTAGACACAAGCTTTATACCTCATATAAAACCAAGATCGACGCTGCGTTGGTCTATCTACGCTTTTACGGGTTTCAAATGAGGAAATTCCTACGCATACCTGCTTCGCGGGGGCATGAACGGATTATGTCGGACTCGCACTTACTAAAACCCATGGTTCCTGGTTGATGGTTCCACCTTTACCGCAAATTGGCAGGGCCACGGAAACGCTTTCAAGCACATCCGCGGCCCCACCAGCGCCAGCTGCCCAATGGCAGCCCCTCCTTAGTTGAGGACTTCTTCTCCCCCTTTCCTTCTCAAATAAGGCGCACCAGAAACACAAGGCACACTGCCCTTCGCGGCCTCCAACTCCACCTGCACAACGGACTCCCCCAGCACCAAGTGGTGTAGCCCTGCCTAAGTCGCGGAGGATAGTCGAATGGCGTATCGCTGCAGCAATATAGGGAGAGGACTGTCCTCTAGCCGCAGCCCACTAACACATATCCAAGGGTTCGACAAGCCCACTCAGAGTGGCCACCTTGGGCCAGCTCTTCACTTCGGGCCAGCCATGTAAATCGCCATACGTTTACCATGGCTACTAAGTGGTGCGTTTCTCATGTCTAATAAAACAGTCGTCTGTGAAGTGTTTAGAACAAAGATAATCATTTTGTTTCGGACGCCAATTCACAATTTTTATGCTTTGTAGCCATAATTTTAATTTAGGTTCAGTTGGAAACCTGTTAATTAATAAACATTTGATAATTATCTGTTGTCGGCGACTTTGGTTGTTAACTGATGTGTGTAGAAAAGAACATCGATAAGGAGAACGGCAGATTCTGTACCGTATTCTTTTTTGTTGTTTTGTTATAGAATTTGTACCACATATTAAGGCAACTAAGCCATTTATTTTTATGTTAGTGTTCTATTTTTAGAACTCCGGATTAATTAATAATATCAATAAAAGATTTTAATAAATAAACGTAATATAAGCATAAACTAAACGCATTTATATTTTTAGAAGATGCCATATGTAAAATAACACAAATATCGAAATGATAATTATTTATTTAGAAATAGAAATAACAATATATATAATTAAACACTTATATATTATACCTAAGAATGCATAATTGTTGCATAAAATCATAATGGTTTACGATTTAATGATAGGAATGATGTTCGTCATCAATATTTTTTTGTTCATATGGCAATTATTTATTGACAGGTAAAGATTATCTGTCTTTCAGTTCAGTTCAGTTTTCAGTTCTTTGCTGTTGTTTTGGATTGTGGTTTGTGACTGCATCCTCATCTCAATCTACCTACTTAATGGTAAGTAAAACACTACAAAGATAGCGACAAGCAATCAAGAACATTTACTTTATCACCAAAACAATGTTTATGTGCATATATGTAACAATCTACATTGGTACACTAGTACATAACCTTAAAAAATAAAACTGGTTATAACTTTTAAGTCCCAAGTTTTAAAAATCTAAGAATTTAAATAGGGCTTGTCTATCCTACTAACTGCTAATTAAAACAAAAAATATCCCAATACACGAAATTTTTTTAGCTGTACTAAATTCCCATACAAGCCTGCCGTTCTCCTTTTAAGTGCCTATATTATCAAATAGTTTTAATTGTTTAATATTAGCTGTAAATTCACTTACTTGTGGAATGATATCCCACTTTCCTTTTGGTAACGAGTTTTATATATTACACACACTCTCACTATTACTAAAAATAATTCTTATTATGTAACTAAAATCAAACATAATAAACCACATAAATCACTTTCATCTTTTAGTTTATAAGTTCAAAATACAGATATACGATTTAGGTAAATGTTCAGTATGTAATAATTGTTTATTTAGATTTTATTGTTAATTATATCGAGTACTATTTTTTAAGTGTGGCGGCGCTGTCGTCGCGCCACAAGCGAAATACATCGAAGCCTAAATCGCGCTATCAAAGTTCCGAATTAAAAACAGTATATATACAATAGCTCCGAACTACCACTCGGAGCGTTGGCCGCTCCCCGGGCAGAACACCTTGCCCGGCGGGAGATCTCCCCTTTTCCTTCCACCCGCCACAGTGGTGACCCCGACGTGATATGAACACGCAACCAACAACCTTCGGAAACTACAACTTCAAATCCTCGTCATCGTTCTCAAGTACCCCATTCATTCGCTCCCGAGCAAATATTCAGTCTTCACATCCTGCAAGCCATCTAGCTTTACAAAGGTTCATCGCAGCACTATAATAATGCTTCCTGTTCCTTCAAGCTACTCTCTGCGCTACAGTGTTCGGCACGGCTCTGAGCCTTACTGCTCGCCTCTGCTTCACGGCACTCTCGCAGATTACTTGCCTTCTTCTCGACTCACCGCAGACTACAAGGCAATTCCCTAGCACTTGCTCATTCGTCGACATCTAGACTGCACTATCGACCTCCGGTCTGAGCAGGGGTGATGTGGCGGTGCTGTCGTCGCACCACAAGCGAATTACATCGAAGCCTAAATCGCGCTATCAAAGTTCCGAATTAAAACAGTATATATACAATAGCTCGAACTACCACTCGGAGCGTTGGCCCTCCTGGGCAGAACACCTTGCCCGGCGGAGATCTCCCTTTCCTTCCACCCGCCACATAAGTGTTATTTATTTTGCATATGTGCTAATTTAATATAATATTACATCATATTATGTCAGAATTATATGTTAATGATATTTTATTTAATATTTTAAAAGGTAAATATGTAAAATATAAAAATATACATTTATATTATCAAAGATCATTATTATAACTTTTCTAGCATTCTCTAACGTATTTATACGCAGCTGGTGAATAATAGTGTAAAGTCAATGCGAATTTACGTAAAGGTGCATACAGTGTATAATAAATAATGCGTGCTCTGTTTATTCTTTTTCATTAAAGATTTATGTAACTCCACAACTTCTGCTTTAGCCATTAAATCAATCTCAGCATTTAAGTTGAGAGTTATTTTTAAATTTTTGTACAATTGATTTGTAATAAGCACATTTTCTTTAGATAAATATTTTATCTTTGTATTTTCTTAAATTTCTCAATAAGTTTCTTTCTAGCTGCAGATTCCTTGCTATTAAATACAAACACAATATTACAACGTGCTCATATTTTACTAACAATATTTAGAATGTTTCTTTTGAGGTCAAAATATTTGCGAAACTTTTGCTCAAGCAAATTCAACAAACGCGATAGAAGTGTCAGGAAGTATTATTAAAAAACCCGAATGGCTGAGAATATAATATTTTCCCATATTTATAGGTTGTTCAGATCTATTAACGTACAGTTTTATTTTTTCAGATTTGTGGTGTTCGAGACAACATTTTCTATACAAATATCCCGACACATAGACTAAACCTTTTTTTCTGGTAAATCAAATGGATAATCCTTCCTACTGTTAACACAGGGGCAGTAACATCGTCAGGTTGCGGTGATGGTGTATTAAAGTACGACAATCATCTGGTTTCATAAGTAACATATCGAAATCGTATTCACAATTAGTACTTTGAGGTTTCCCTAAGATATTGGTTATAAACATATGTTGGTTCCTGGCAGTTACCACCCGCCTGTTTGACTTTTCCAAAGAAATTTTCGAGACAATCTTGATTGTGACGTCTCGTAAATATAAATTAATTTAATTTCTTTTGATTTTAATTCTTCATGAAGTTATATTAAAGATTTTATAGATACTTGAAAACCGTGAATGAAATTCATGCTATTTGTAACATCTTTCTGCCTATCACTTCTTATTGATTTTAAGTTCCTGAAAAATGTTAGCATTTCTTCTAAAAATTCAATTTGATAACTATCGCATCGAAAAGTTCTTTTATATTTATTAGGAGATCGCAGTGAACTTGAGTGTAAGAAATCAAACAAATTATTTATTTTATTTACAAAATCAGCGGTATCTCTTGCGGCAACCTCGATAAGATTTAAATCTAAGTAGGTATTACGAAACCATATTTACACTTTTTTATATTCCATTTGATACGAATTATTCTTTAAAAAACAAAATTTGACTCTTATTATTTTTAAACAACCCTAAGTTTGAGCACTGGCCGAGCCGGTTTAAAGCAGTTTCTCTATGTACGTGACGAGCCACCAGTGCTCACGCACACACGCGCCTCAAGCTTGTAGTAGTGTACCTATCACAGTGCGTTTGTTTGAAGCTTTGCCTCTGTACGGTACGGTTTCTTTACTCATGTGGTGGAACTATATTTAAAAGCTTAGGCTTCGAAAATATCACTCGAATTAAGCTTAGGACATATCACTTGCGTAATTTATTTTTAAGGAACTGAACTGCTTACGGATTCAGACAACGGTTCTGATACTTCCTGTTCACCACAATTTGTTGGCTGAAAAAAAAGATACTAGTTATTTGGGAAGCCTGTAAAAATTCTAGCGTTAGAGTGTTAAAAAACCGCCATATACTGAACATTACAAAAATTTCGTTCGTCGTCTAGTCACAAAATAAAACAAAAATCCCAGCAATGTTATATAATAATATAATTACGTTATCGCATGGTTCTGCAGATTTCTTTAAGTACACTCATTTTGTTTTTGTGGTGTATTTGTCGCTTTCTTTGTAATTCACGGAACATATGCGTGAATAATATGAGGTAACCTCGTTTCTTCGCTGCGATCCTTCTGAACAAATTTGATCCGTGATTCTTTTGTAGACACGGCCGAGGAAACCTTTAAATCCAAATAATAATAAAAAATATTAATTTTAATGGATTAACATTTCCTACCGTGATTATATATTAATATTTTACTGTACATAATTACTTAAAATTATACGTCGATGGTGTCAAGTCTGCGCATAAAAAAGTTTTACTCTTTAACATTCACGTATACGTTGCAGTTGATAAAATATAATTAAATTAGGCGTGTTTTATAGACAATATGTTGAACTTACTGGTGAAAAGTCACTTGACTTTTACTTATGTTTCTCGAGTTGTTTGAACAGTGACTCAATGTACACGAAGGCATATTAATTTAAAAACAATTCTTCACTCAAACGTCTCACGTTGCGGCAACCGCTTGACACAGACTATGTAAGCGCGCTCGCTCTAACGCATGTTACAAACAATCGAGTTGAGGCGTCTCCTCTAGTACGTAGTACATTATAACTCAATGTTTAAATCAAATTTTTCTTAGTTTAAATCTTGTGCAGTATAATTAATAGTCTTGTAAATAATTACAATGTTAAATACTGAGACCGGGGGCTATATCCCCCGGCCAGCAAAGGCCCGTGTCCGGTTTTTGTTGAAAGCTCCAATAATGAAAGGCTGGGCAATAAGAGTCCAATATATCTGAACCATATTTTTACAACAGACAGTGGTGGCCATTCATAGAGTGAATGCCAACAAAATCGCAGTCTTGTTCAAACAATAATATACTACATCTAATAATTTTTTAACAAACACGGCTTTCTTGAACAAGTACAAACTGAAGGCGTATATCCCATAGGAAAAAATCGATAAAACTGCATATTTACAATTGGTTTTTTAACAATTCTTTAAAATAACAACGGCTCCTTTAGCAAAATTAAAAGCAATCTAATCTAAGGTCGGCATTGCAGACAGACACTTCAATATTTTTTTATAAATATATAGGTTAAATAAGTAAACGATGCGATTTTATAGCCTGCCACATACAGTCGGAATTCCGTTTCAAAAAACCGTTTCTGAATATCGATTCTGGATTCCGTAAATACATCACACACATACGTTTATTTCCCCTCGGAATAATAACATAACAAGGTTCAGTTGTAAGACACTAGCCATTGAGTCTAGACATCCTGGCAGCGAATAATGACGACGATTTTCTGATTGCGATTCCGTTGTTGCTGTATCATTATTACTGGGTGCATCCCCTTAACACCCTAAGATTGCAATATAGTCAATATTATGTAAAAAAATCTATCTATCCAGAGATTTTTTTTTAAATATATAAAATCTATAAGCTCTTCTGACGAATTAATAAACAAAATAATGTTACGAAAAAAGATACACACATAAAATTACATGTAAAAACATACATAAACACACCTACTTGCTTCAGTCGTGCGACGCACACTTGGCGCATTCCGTACGAAATTTACGAATGTGTGATGCGACTTATACAAAATCTATTTAGGCTTTTTTCCGTGCGGGATTTCGAACACACAGGCAATAATGCGGAATTTCGAATCGAAGAAAATTTCGAACGAATCCCAAATCGGAATTCGACATACTTACGGAATTCCGAAACGAAATTCCGTATGTATGTGGCCGGCCTAAATAATTAAAAATCGTTTGATTTGACATTTGAACCTATTTGAGTTGACAATGTCATTGATAGACATCGCCTTCGAACATTTTTCTATGCTCGATGGACATCACTGACTAGACATAGACATGTTTATAACTAATCTGTGATGTAGAGTAGCTTGATACATAATATCTATTTAATTTATCTATGATGTAGAGATAACCGCAATGGATAACCGTAAACCGTTTAACCGCCATTAACTACATATTTATTTATCTATGCATTAAATTCGTTGACTGTGTACAGTAATAATCTGTGATTAAAATTAGCTTCCGTTTCATACTTTCGTACATATAATTTCTAATTTTTATTTTTACTATGAAAGTTTGCACTAGTCTTGTGCCTCGTCGGTCATTTTAAAGATCGTTCCGTACTAGTTCATTACGGACAGTGAACTAATTAGTTCTAATCGGTCATCAGTACTACTAACCTGTTTAAATTGTATCTATCTTTATGGAATGGTTATCTCAGTCAGTCACTGACTGAATCAGTCAACAGTCAGACTGATAGATGCAATTTAAGCAGGTTAATGAAGTCAGTCTCAGTCGGTCGATATTTGCTCGAGGCGTAACGTTGTTTGATAAAATATTTTATGAAAAAATATTATTAACTTAAAATTTGACATAACATTTGATTTCCCTTCATACTTGAACAGGCTAAGGACTGTCATTCTAGTCAAGTACCTGGATGACCGAGCTTGGCTTGGTATTCTTTTTTTGTAAATCGTGTTTTTTGAAAATTATATTTAGATACGAATTACATACTGATGAAATATGAATAATATTTTCCGATCTTACCTACCGTATTCTTTTTTAAAGCTCGATCATTTTTTTTAATATACTTAGATAAGAATTAGATGCGTTGACAAAAGGCTCTCAAGAATAGGTTTTCTCACAAAAGAAGGAATTTGAAAAAAAGGAACTAAAAAATCGGACTGGAGACATCTGGACTCGGACCGGGGTCCTCTGGTTTTAAAACCGCCCGATTTCCCTACAAAGCTCTTACAATCTTGTCTGAAATGGCGAAATTTACCTTCGTATTCTAATGATATTGTAGCAGTTTTTTATTGCATGAAAACACGGATAAAACGACATTTTCTAAAAATTAATCCTAGCTAGATCGATTTATCGCCCCCGAAACCCCCGCAAACTAAATTTCATGAAAATCGTTGGAGCCGTTTCCGAGATTTGCTCGTTTAAAGGTATTAGATAGCATTAAGCATATAGATAATATTATACCATTTTTATGTATTGCAATATTTTTTATCTATAACTACATAAATTTATTGGCCACTGCGTATTATGGTAAAAGGCTAAGCAGAGAGCAAGGATTTCTTGTAAGCTTATTAACACAGAGTACATTGTATATACACGACTTATTAGGTGATTTGGGTAGCTAGCTATAGAGAGACATTCATCGGCTCTTGTCCTTGAATTAAAGATGGTTAATATATTATCTTTTGACTGTTAAAATAAACAGTTAAAAAATTAACAAATTTATTAAATAAATAAAATTAACCTTAATGAATAAAATTATCATATTTCAGTCCATTCAAAACAATCTGCGATCGATTTCTTACCTTACTGATTTATAATTAATAAATTAACAGCGTTAATTAGCCGTATTTATGCCATCTAGTCTTCTTTACGTACCACCTTGAGAGTCGATAAAATGACTTTAATACCTGTAGAATGGAGTAGATGGCAGTTTACAAAGCAACGTTATTCGAATGAAAACATTCCTAAAAACATCAATACATGTATTATTTTGATATATTACATTAAAATTTAGGCTTCACATGTCTAAAAATAAGCATTGTAATAATTATTTGCTATAAAATTAAATTTATATCCAATATTTTATTTAACGCCATGTCTACCTCGAATGACTGACTACTGACCGATTCTATTGTTTGCGTGCATCGTTCGCAAGAACGGTTTGGCGTTGGCGTCTTGCGAGTGTAGGTGAACGAAAAGAACTGTTAGACCGATTAACATCGGCATTCGGAAACGTTTCTTCTAGTACAGTGCCAAGAAACGTTTCCTAATCGTTCATCGTTCGCGAACTACACAAGACTAGTTTGCACCAGCCTTTTCAAATGTACCTGCATTTTGATATTTCTGAAAACTCCGGTTTATTGATGAAAAAGAGAATTCAATTTTAATAAAGCTACGAAAATACTGCTTATTAGTTTGTGTTTGTGATTAAAGCTATAGGAAATAGAAATGGCCTTTAGTGAAGTTTGTAGAATTTGTTTATGCGTTAATGTACGCATGTTTGTACTAAAGAAGACTGGTCTCCAAAATTTGTATAAAACATTGACGAATAGTTTTGTAAGTTTGTTAATATTTCTTAATATTGCAAATTGAAATTACGGTAATTTGTTTTGCCTCGTCGAGAAAATCTTTATAGGAGGGTTATCGCTGGAGAAATACATTATAACTTGCCTGATGTCAATTGCGACAGATCGGGGCTATGCTAAGGTGCAGCGTTAAATATAGTGACAAATACAACCAGAACCTGAAAAACAACAATTAGGGTGGATGCCCCTAATACCAGCCCCGTCGCTAATTGCAGACTTATCGTATTTTTACTTCAAAAATAAGATTTCTAGTGGTCTTAACTACAAATATTGTACACTAAAAAATTATTCGTAACTAGAGGAAAGTATATTTCAAATATTACTACGCAGTTATAAATCTATCAGTGTTAAATTTAAAATCAAAACACCTACGCAACGGACAACGCTTATTTTCCTAATTTTTTGACTAGTTATGGTCCTGATAAAATAAGGCATATTTTACATTATCTCGTCTTTAGGCTTTGTGATTTGCATCCATATGACTATAGTCATAACAATGCAGTTATTTTTGAATACATTTATAAGTTTTTCATTTTCTTGTAGTGGAAATTATTGCGGCTGTAATTAGTTTTAACGAAATATATAGAGTGCATAATGTCAGCCTTCAGGCTGTTATTTGGTATGAGGTACCAAATAAGGAGTACCCAATTTCAGCCACATAATATAAATCAGATTTGTCAAAAAATAATATTATATAAAATAAAATAGGAATAAATATTTATGATAACTTATTTTTATAAGATTTTAAGATCAATTCGTCTTTGTTATAAAATTGATTTTTTGAATTGAAGGTTTAGCAAAAGTTGTATTTGCTTTTCTATCACACATTTGTTGTGTATTTAGATACATACGGTATCTAAATACACAACAAATGTGTGAATTTTTTGAGAACAATAAAAATAATTACAACTTACATAAATGAAAAACTCATGAAAAGCAAAGGAGCTGAGGACTGTGCTTTGCGGCAACTTTTAAAGGAAGTCATGTTCAGCAGTGGACTTGTGGTCTGCTGTAATGATGATGATGTTTCAAAACTTGGACGATTAATTTGTAAGAAATCGATGTGCTACATAATTTTTTATCACAATTTGTTTTAATTAATTGTTTAGTGTCAAAGTAAAATCGAACTTTTTAAATCCACAATATCTTAAGTAAGGTAATATATGTAGTAAAAAACCACAGAATAAGTAATAGTACAAGAAGTAAAACATTAAAGCAAAATAATTAATGTTCATATTGTGTTCTTGTGACACGCATGATATTAATTAGAAGTTGTTACAAATTTATTACTGTTCATCTAAAACTTACGTTCAAATAGGTACCTACCAAAAACTCAAAGGGCATAACCCTAAGCTAGACTGGCATTAGATACACAAAAGGACGACATTTGGCACAGGGTGGCTGGAATTTGAGCCATTACGCCTTTTTCGTTTATCGTCGTTTTTGAAATTGTTCTTGAAATAATATAACTGTAAATGAATGTTCATTACATTTTTAGATAAATAACCTATCGATTAAAACAAGATTTTAGAAATATTTTGCTCTTATTAAAATAGTATGAATTTTAAAAAGTTGAAAATGGCACTAAAAGGCTGGTAAGAGGGGTATCCACCCTAGCCTGGAATCCTGGGTCGCACTAAAATCGATATTATCATTGAAGTAATATGTGCTACGTACTGCTTAGAAGAGATGCGTTAGAACCAGCGGGCACAAACTTACTGTCTATGCCATAAAAAGTTAACCGGTGCCTCCTTCCACGCGGCGCTCACTGCTGCAAAATTTTACTCGCAGTGTCTGTCCTAGTACATATTACTCAGTGAGTATTATTGTTTTGTATGGTGAGTGTAAAGAATTGGAGACTTTTTAATAGAGGCGAGGCATTCCGTCTTGGTCTCAGAGGTGATAACGCATCTGCATTTTGACTCTTAATTGGGGATAAATGAGGATGTCTATGGGCCACAGCATCCAATTACCATCAAGTGGACTGTTTGATTTGTCTTCACCCTTATTGTAAAAAAAGTGTGTGTGTGTACTTATGTACGCATGCGTAGGAAGTTATACTTCTTTAGCGTAACCAAAACAAAAGTAACTGAAAATAGCTACCTTAAATATAGTTATCAGTTCCCACGAAAACTTGAGAGACAGTTACCCAATGAAGTTGTCGCTTTGAGGTGTCAGTGTGCGCATCGTAAAAATTCACTCTCATAATTTTTCCCAAACGCCCCAAAAGAAGTATAACTTTAAAATTTGCAGGCCAGCAGTTAAATCAATTGACCTATATCCTGGTTTCAAATCTCTAATTGTTCTATTTTATTTCTTTATCTAATCTGTTGTAAAATTGGTTTATGGTTTGTACTGATAATACTTTTGATAGCAGCTTGTTCCATACTTCAACCACTCTTTGGCTAATGCTAATAGATGAGTTATTATGTGAGACTGCTTTGTTCAATTTCAAGTGATGTCTCCAAGATGTGTGTTGTTTGAGTACTGGAATAATAGTTTGCCGAAATTTTCTAGATCATAGTGTTTATGTACTATTTTATGTTTCAATCGGAGACTTGATTCATTCTCTGTGATCTTTCAGATTTGTAAGTTAAAGTGTTTTCAGACATTCCTCATGTGGTATGTTTTCAATGCTCTAAGAACTTTTGAACCTTTGAACCTCTCCAGTAATCTCAATATAATTTGGACTGCATATTCCGAAATAGGTTGAATATATGCTTTATATATTTTTAGCATCATTTCTGATATTATTATTATTATTTGAGGTAGGTGCCATGCCAGGCAGAGGCGGGTTGGCAACTGCAGTTTTTTATTATTCTGACCTGTTATGACTTTTTTCTGCCCAGAAGTCTATCTGGGTAGTTATCATCCTCTTACCTATTTCTGCCACCAAGCAGCAGTATGTGTCCCAGTCTGAAGAACATTGAGAGCCAGTCACATCAATATTATAAAAAAATTATGTTGATAAAGAGAATTGTGGTAGCCAATAGATTTTATTACAATACTTATATATTTAAGTAGTTTTCCATATTTATTACGAACTTTCATATTTTCAGATGGATGAGAATGAGGGGCCGATAATTGTCTGTTTTACCTGTCATGCAAGACTCATTAGTTGCAGAAGATTACAACTACAGGCTATTGAGTCAAATGCAGTTTTGGAGCAGTTGCTTGCAGGAGGGTCCATGGTATTATCCATTCCATTCATTAAAACCTATTAAAGTCCATTGCTGAACGTGGGCCTCCCTCATAGATTGCTTCATAGGGGGGATTTTGCCAAATTTGCGCTTGGCAGGTTGGAAACCGCAGTTTTTATTAATCTGAGTTGTTATCAGGAAGATGATGCTGCCCAACTCTTGTTTTTGTTTTCCTCTGTCACCTCTTACAACGCCCGTCCTGTGGGTAAGTATATAGGGCGATGAATATTCTTACACCGCCACTATGCGTTCAGCGGTATTATACTTCTTATTAATAAAAGTTCACTGATTGATGGGTCATTCCCATTATAATGAAGTATTTGGCTTAATCATCACTTGGCAAGCACCTTGACGATCACTACCTGTCTCACACCTTCTATGCTGCTTCTCCTTGCCATATGGTGGAATGAAACAGAAACAGAAACAGAAACAGAAACTTTTTATTCAATATAGATTATAAATAATACTTATTGAAAGTCACTCTTTTGTCTAATTACCACTGGTTCTGAAAAAAACCTCTGTCCTGGGAAGAACCAGCAAGAAACCCAGCGGACTTTTTTTAAATAACAGCTTACAATCATGTATATTACACAATTAACCACACAAAACAAATTAGAAACAGCTACAGCGAACACCTCATTCCAAGGTTATTATCATCCATAAATTCCTTAACATTATAATAACCCTTTTATACAAACTATGTTTAATAAAGTTTTGAATTTTGAGCAGGTCAATTTTGTATATTTTCTGGGATTTTGTTGTAAAGCGTATACATCGCCCCAAGAATGAATTACTGACTCGGTGGAGTCGAGTAACTGGTACTACTAGCTTGTGTTTGTTCCTAGTATTTACAGAATGAATATCACTTATTTTGTATAACTACTTTTATTTTTGTGTACGTACATTACATTTTCATAAATGTATTGAGAGGCCAAAGTTAATATATTAATTTCCTTAAATTTTTGTCTGAGCGACTCTTTAGGTTTTAAATCATAGATTGCTCTTATGGCCCGCTTCTGTAAAACAAATATAATTTCAGTGTCAGTTGCGTGTCCCCATAGCAAAATACCATAGGACATTATGCTATGGAAACAGCTAAAGTAAACAAGTCTAGCTGTTTCCACACTGGTAAGATTTCTAATCTTTTTTTACAGCATATGCTGCAGAACTAAGTCTGCTTGCTAACTTTGATATATGTGGGCTCCATTGAAAGCTTCGCGTCTAGTGTTATTCCAAGAAAAATGGTGGTATCGACAAGACTCAGTTCCTCCCATTTAAAATTACATTAGTATTTAATTGTCTGACATTTGGAGTCACAAACTTCATACATTTCGTTTTAGTGCTATTTAAATGCAAGTTATTAACATTAAACCAATTTACTAATTTAGATATAGCATTATTTACTTCGTCATATTTTAATAATTGTCGTTTTAATTTGAAAATTAATGAAGTGTCATCAGCAAATAATACTATATTATGGTTATCCCCTACTATGTAAGGTAAGTTATTAATATATACAAGAAACAGAAAGGGCCGAGAATTGAGCCTTGAGGCACGCCCATTTGTACTATCGACCCGGAAGAGCTCATACTATTAATGACAACTTTTTGTGTTCTTTTATCAATTGTAAAGCACATAAAATTTGTTTTACTAACGTTAAGGGTAAGAAGATTTGTGTTTAACCACTGAGCAATTATTTCTAGTCCATTTTCCGCGATTTTTGACTTCAGTCCATGTTTCACCAGAGAATACTATAGCTATCGTCTGCGTAAGAAAAGATTTTGGCATTTGCGATTTTAAGGTTACACAGATCGTTGATGTATATCAAGAAAAGCGATGGTCCTAGTACACTTCCTGTGGTACGCCATAAGATGTGTCTGCTAACGTGCTTGTATAATCACAAGTTTTACCTGTTGTTTCCATTTTGAGATAGCTTTAGTAACGCTAGAGAGGCATCTCTAATGCCATATCTCTCAAGTTTATGCACAAGAATGGGGACAGAGACAGTATCAAATGCTTTTTTAAGGTCCAGGAATACTGTAAGGCATTTACGACCATTATCAGCATTTTTGACTATTAGATTTGTGAGAGCAGTAACTGCATCTTCGGTTGATATTCCACGTCTAAAGCCAAATTGTGAAGCAGAAAGGATGTCGAATTTATTTAAATAACCAATTAGTCTAGTGCATATCAGTTTTTCCAAGACCTTCGAAATAGACGTTAAAACTGATATAGGACGATAATTGTTCACACTATCTCTGTCACCACTCTTGTACACTGGAGTTATTATTGCTCGTTTTAGAGCATCAGGAAATATTCCTTGTCGGAAACAAAGATTGGCTAGGTGGCAGATAATTGGTACAAGCAAATAATGAGCCATCTTCAAGAACTTAGGAGGAATTTTATCCCACCCAGGGGCGCTATCTGTCTTAAGACTCATAATAACAGAAAGGACTTCTTGATTGTCAGTTTCTAGCAAGACACAAGAGGTAAGTTGTCGAGTAGAAGATGGATTGTGTCTACAGAGATTACTGTTTGTGACGCCAATAGAACAAGGTTGGGTTGTCTGGTCAATGATTATTTCGTTAGCTAATTCGGTACCAATGTTAGCAAAGAAGTTGTTGACTAAATTAATTGACTCAGTTGGTGAGGATTTTAAGTTTAACAAGTTGCTATCAGTGCTTTTACTTGGCTTAAAGTTAGCTATTTTGTTGATACACTGCCATAAAGATTTAGAGTTATTTTTAGTTTTATCGAGTTGTTCTCGTTCGTATCTCCGTTTTAGCTTTTTAATTAAGTTGTTTATATAATTTCGGTATCTTCTGTAGGTTATTTTAAGTGTTTCATTTTCTGGGTCTAGACGAAGGTTTTTCTGCATCTTATTCCGGTTATTAATGCACCGTACAATGCCTTCTGTGATCCAAGGCTTACTGATACGCTTATTTCTATTAACATTAATAGTTTTTGTGTTAGAATCTAGGGATTCTTGTATGTAAGTAATCACCTTATCACATACTTCATTCGGATCATTGCAGTTCAGTAATAAAGTTAAGTTTTTAAATTGTAATGTATTTACTGCCTCTTCAAAATTAACAATCGTTTTAGTTTTCATGTATATATTTTTTGAGTTTATTTTATTAGAAAGTTTTAACAAAAGTAGACAATGATCTGTGACAGTAGTATTAAGAGCTGCTATAAATGCCGAAAATTTGTGATCGTCGAGTTTTACCATGAAATGATCAAGACAGTTCGATCCCCTTGTCGGAAATAAGTGTCCGGGAAGAAAACCATGCGTCGATGACATGTTTAGGTAATTAAGGCGGTTGTTACGCTCTTGAGCTTTTTCTGTTTCTGTTACTATTAAATTTATATTAATGTCTCCAGTTAATATAATATTTTTATTAGATTTTAAGGTAGATAAGTGTGTGTTCAGTGAGTTAATGAACATGTCGGCATTAGTGTTTGATGGAGAGCGATATATGCCTATAATAATAACGTTGTTAAAAGCAATCTGTATACACGATGCATGTTGGAGACTGATTTCCGACACTTTAGGTTTATGTATCCCTTTTACGTACGCTACTACACCGTCGCTCTGATTAATATGTAAAGTTGTGGCAAATGAATTATAATTTGCTAAACAAGGAATATGTTTATTAGTGTTAAGTCGGCATTCGGTTAAGATTAGTACGTCTGTCTCAAAGTCCAATTGTGTCAGCGTTATTTGCAAGTCATCCAGATTACTGTATACACTTCGGATGTTTTGTGTAAGAATTGTTAGATCCGAGTGCCATGTTTGAGCATATTGTGATAGTTCTGTTATATCACAATTAATGGACCGTGCACTATTTAAGTTGTCTATTTCTTCCAAATTTTTGATTGTACTATTCATTATTAGATTGTTTAGATATAAATAAAAGGGTTAATCCTATACCGTGGTTGCATGTTCCATAGACGTCGGTCGGCACTCTCAATAAATTCCTTTCAATAAAAACATTAAGATTTGCGATCAATACAATTAAAACAAACGATTAAGTATGATATTTGGCATGAATAATTTCTGTGAGTATGTGTGTGTGTGTAAGTGAAAAGTATACAAGTTAAATATTTAACAGCTTCGATTTGATAGCAAGCAAAGATACATATTAAATAATAAATAGAACCAAAGATTGTATTAAAGTCAAGTAAGTCTAGTCATGCTCCCTGTAGAAGATGGTGTACTTGAGATTCGTTCTTGATGAGTATTATTGGATTATTTTCTTCTTTTCTAACATATACTTTTCCAAACCTAGTCCAACAGAATTTATAAGCTTTTGTCTTGGCTAAGTCTCTTGCTAAGAAGAATAAGCGGGATCCCTTAGCAGTAAGCTGCTCTGAGATAAATATGGGAGTGTTTTCACTTGTAGTACAGCCCAGATGTTTAGCGCATAGCTTTTCTTTGCGTTTGACATTATGCGATTTGCACATTTTAAGGAAATCATTTTTCAAGAGCGTTGATGAAGTTTCTACTATTATTGGCGTATTCCTTACATCATTTCTCGAGCTCTTTACCCTGTAGATGTCTTTTATGTCTGATTTTAAAAAGTACAGCCAATGTTTTTGGAGAGGGTAGTTACCATATTTATTAAGCTATCCTTAGTTTCGTCTTTGACTTTAGGGACATTTTTAATTTCAAGATTATTCTTTCTACTGTTTCTTTGCAATTCCTCCACCTTGTCCTCCAACATTGTAATGTGCTCTTGATCTTTTTTAGCTTGTTTTTCAAATTGTTCAATTTTATTTTTCAGCTCTATGTTTTGGCTAGTCAAAAAAGTTATAGAGCTCTCAATATTTAGATTTGTTTGTTGAATGGCCTCCAATGTAGGGGTAATTGATTTTAAATTATTATGTGTTATCATCATAGATTGCATCATAGATCGGATCTCTTCCCTGAACAATTCCATTTCTCCGCACAGTCACACTTTTTTCGCTTAACTTGGCGCTGAGATACGAAGTTAGGCGGAGTGACTTCATAACTTGATTTACCAATGTCGTTTAAGTTAGACTCGGAAAAAGATTTGTCCGTCGTCGCTTCCATTGTATCAGGGTAGTATGAATATCGAAGAGGTGACCCGCTGCTAACTACTCAATGTATGCGAGATAACAAGTTCTATCGCACGCAGCAATGGATGCGCAACAATTCGATAGGCCCGTGTAGTGATGTTTAATGTATGGATCAGTCCAATTAGCAGTAAGTAGGCGTAAGTAGTTTGACGAGCAGGCCTACGCGCGCGTCATCTACGAGCTGCGCATTGTGAAGTACCAGGGTAACAGAAATTTAGAAGTACTCATGAACATAGGCGCGCGCGTTGACAATTTGCTCCTCAAGGCTTATGCAGTCCTATTATTATACGTTGATTTAATTTTGCATAAATTCACACAATTTTTAAATAAAATTTCGTAGCGGATACTGGAACACGTTCACTTTGATTGGCGGTCCGAGGGAAGAGAAAACTTATGGAGGTCAATCTGTGTTGGTCGCGATTGTGGAAACAGTACAATATCACTTTCTGTCCAGTGTATGTAGATCTCCGACGTAGACGTTTAACCCCTTACCGTATACCAAGCCATATATGGACACAAAAGATTATGATTTTATCTAGTCTAATAAACAATTTTATCTTTAAAGTTACAATAGTTATTTAAAATAAAATCTCATGAAAATAATAAATAATATTTCAAAGAATCAAACACGTCAAACGTCAATATTCTTTTTCTTGAATAGATCACGATTTCGGAGATACATTCATTTGAATACGAACTGTCAAAGAGATAACATCAACATGGAGAAAACGAAATTAGAGCTGTCATCAAGTACCTCTGTTTGAAAAAATGTCTTCAAAAGACATACACAGTGACTTAGTGGAAACATTGGGGACTCTGCTCCTCCATATTCTACAGTTGCACGCTGGGCCAAGGAGTTTAAACTGGGCAGAACATCCACTGAAGATGAACATCGCGAAGGACGCCCATCCACGTCCCTCACTGAAGACAACGTGAAAAAAGTCGAAGATGTTGTGTTGGCAGATCGAAGAGTGACCATCAGGCATGTAGCTGAGGTCACAGGGATCTCATATGGCAGCGTTCAAAGAATCCTTGCGAACGAGTTGCATATGAAAAGGTCTCTGCGCGTTGGGTACCCAGAATGTTAACCGACGAGCAAAAGAAAATCGAGTTGACATTTCGAGGGTCAATCTCGAAAAGTTCCAAGCAGATCAAGAAAAATTTTTGTTCCGTTTTGTGACTATGGACGAGACCTGGATCCACCATTTTGATCCTGAAACGAAACAACAATCGATGACTTGGAAGCAAGCCTCCTCACCGACGCCAAAGAAATTCAAAGTTTTAAGTTCGGCGGGAAAGGTTATGGCATCTGTTTTTTGGGACGCTCAAGGCATAATTATGGTGGAATATTTGGAAAAGGGATAGTGGCTCTATTACGGGCTCTTACTACGCAGACCAAATAAGAAGATTACGGGAGGCCATTAAGGAAAAAGACGCGGCATTTTGCGAGCTGAAGTGCTGTTTCACCAAGACAACGCACCGGCTCAAAAGCCGCAGTTGCGATGGCTGCCATTCAAGAAACGGGATTCGAACTGCTCGAACACCTCCCTATTCGCCAGATCTAGCCCTAGTGATTTCTACCTCTTTCCTCGGCTCAAGGAACGCCTGAGGCAAGAAATTCGAAGACGATAGCGAAGTAATGGCCGCTGTTGAAGCGTTTTGGGAGGTCAAGACAAAGAATTTTTTCAAAGGGAATCCTGGGTTTAGAAAAAAGATGGACTAAATGTATTGATTTGTTAGGAGACTATGTAGAAAAATAAATTATTATTTTAACTTTAATTACCGTGTTTTATTTTCATTATCATTACTTTTGGATCACCCCTCCTATACACGACTTATTAGGTGATTTGGGTAGCTAGCTATAGAGAGGCCCTTGTCCTTGAATTAAAGATGGTTAATATATTATATTTTAACTGTTAAAATAAACAGTTAAAAAAATTAACAAATTTATTAAATAAATAAAATTAACCATAATGAATAAAATTGACATATTTCAGTCCATTCAAAACAATCTGCGATCGATTTCTTACCTTACTGATTTATAATTAATAAATTAACCGTTAATAAAATTAATTAGCCGTATTTTTGCCATCTAGCGTCTTCTTTACGTACCACCTTGAGATTCAATTAACTTTCGTTCGATAAAATGACTTTAATACCTGTAGAATGGAGTAGATGGCGGTTTTCAAAGCAACGTTATTCGAATGAAAACATTCCTTAAAAACTTCAATACATGTATTCTTTTGATATATTACATTAAAATTTAGGCTTCACATGTCTTAAAATAAGCATTGTAATAATTATTTGCTATAAAATTAAACTTATATCCAATATTTTATTTAACGCCATGTTTACCTCGAAAGACTACTGACCGATTCTGTTCTGTTTGCGTGCATTGTTTGCAAGCACGATTTGGCGTTGGCGTCTTGCGAGTGTAAGTGTACGAAAAGAACTGTTAGACCGATTAACAATCGGCATTCGGAAACGTTTCTTCTAGTACAGTGCCAAGATACGTTTCCTAATCGTTCATTGTTCGCGAATTACACAAGATTAGTGTGTCATAGCGTGAGCAAAAGTCAAAGCACCTGTGTCTTAGATACATAACAGTGGAAAGATTAGAAATGCTGTTGATTCATTTTTACGGTTTTAGCTATTGACTTATATAGTTAAGTATATATTAGTATATAGTTTTCATATCAATGGTTTTAGCTGAGGTTGTAGTCATGGCTGCAGACTTATTACATCATAACCTTAAAAGTGACGAAATACATAAGTGTAACGTTCTATGATACTCGGCTTTTAAATAATATATTTTCAATTTAGGATTGAGATTGTGCCTAGGGGGAACGGATTAATCCATACACTAGACATGTTCGCGATATTTTATAGCCAGGTCACAGCATGTATGGGCCGTGACCGATGTTCTTTGGTGGCTGGAATTGATCCAAACAATTCCTCAGAGCACTCCCCGTGGTATATACGATAGAAAATGCAAAGGGATGCAACATCTCTACGCAGCGCCAGTGAATCGAGCCAATCAAAGACAACTCGGTCGTCGACGTCAAGCCGCTCTGCTCTCTATGCGGTCAAGTGGAAGGAGCTCGCCCTGGGGAGCCCCGGTCCAGAGATGAGAACAATATTCCATGTGAGGCCGAACCTGCGCTTGTAAAGTTGCAAACGGTGTGCAAGCATGAAATACTGTCCCGCTCTACTGAGTACACCAAGCTTTTTAGAAGCCAATTTAGCTTTCTCTTCCAAGTGACCATGCTACTGCAGATCATTCGATATGTCGACGCCGAAGATTCCGCTTTTGGCTGCGGCAACAAAGGAAGTGCTCTGAAATTGAGGAGATACGACAAAGGTGTTCTTTTTAGCGGTAAACGCGCAAGCTTGTGAATTTGTGAAATAATTTATCGTGTAACGACTTTTAAGTTCAGTGCTTTCCTAAAATATGTTAGATTTAAAGTGTATTTTTGTAAAAGAAACGAATTTGAAAAACATGGTGGCGCTCTCTTATTAGATTTGACGTTTCGCGATGTGCCTTCGACGCCGACCGACCAATCATATGCTATTATTATAGCGTCTAATGGACCTAGTGACGTCATCTAAGATGCCACCAATGTGACTGCTGTTTGAATAGATTCTTAGTTATTAGAAATTAAATATTTTATTTCATGACGTTTCATTTTATTCATGACTTAAAAAGTTTATATGATTTTTTTGGTGTCATGGGAGTCATAATAAATAGATTTATACAATAAAAAAGCATGCATATTCCCTATTATTATATCGTAAAACATTACAAACTAAGTAACCTTCAACAACATTATCGATACTTTGATGTCGAAACGGTAACATGCCTAAAACGGGTTTTTACGTTACATTTATTAGCGTCACCTACTGGGGAATAGCTGAAATATTTTCCTAATAAATATTCAGCGTAGTTTTGCTATGTTTAGCTTGAGAGCGTCACACATGTGCGAGCTCAAAATTTTTGTATGCAAATGTTCATTATGTCCGCTCTATAGTATACCTATATATTTAAATCTCTTTGTATATATATATATATAAATTTCGTTCCATTGAAAATGACCTAAACTAGCTGCATTAATAACTTTGTAATGTTATTGTAAACTGTTAAAACATTTTATGAAGAAAACGACTTATATGCATAACTACTACTTATTAGCTTAACTTTTCCATTTGCTGGATAGATAGGGTATTATTTTTAAATCGAAAAGTTTTTTCAATCTTTTTGAATACACATAAGACTGATATGAAAATAAGTCCTTCAGTTACGATCTTCCTACTTGGGCCCATTTTTAGACGTTATAGCGGTCAAACCGCGATCTCACTTATTAGGCTCATTATCAAGGAAGCCCACATATTGTCACGGGCAACTACGGAACCCTACCTCTACATTGTGCGTGACCCGACACGCACTTGGCCAGTTTTTCGTTAGAGCAATGTTCTATATTTTATGAATTTCAGTAAGTGAAGTGCTTATATTCAAAAAAATTACTATATAACTCCTTGTATTGTTATATATTTAATTATTATCTATGGGTAATATTACTCAATAAACAAAGATAGATCTTTGTCAATTTACGGTATTTTGTGAATCCGATTCGAAAGATTGTTGAGACTCAATTCTGGGGATGGATGAACTATCTACATTCTTATTTAAGTTTATTTGGAACTCTAACTTTTATCGTGTTTTTATTATTATTTGGAGTTTTTGTCCTGTTTCAGTTTTCCTCTGTTCCTTTTTACGACATCTGCGGAATGGCATGGGGGAGTACGTATTCTCCTATGCCACTACACTGGCTCCTTTCTCTTATTTAAAAATAATTTGGTTTCAGTCAATACCAAAACCGTATGAGGCTAGAGATGAGATTCAATTCACACCAATTTATCATATAGATATCTGGCCAGTAGAGTATGATATAGAAAATAATGGTGAGGACGAAATTTTTAGCCTTGAATCTGTTAAAGTTGAGGAAGAGAATTTCGGAAATGAAAACTTCAAATTTGAAGATAATGGGAATCATGAAACTGGTAAGGATATACACATCTTGTGATATTATTAAAATAAGGTACAGTTTACCTAATGGCAAATTGTTACTGTAGCCCATGGACACAAAATAAAGAAGGCTTAATGTGCAATGTACTGATTTACTGATTTGCCTTTGCCTTAATTCCAAGTGCAAAAAAAAAGTAGGTACAAAAAAGCACTTATGGAGAAAGAAAATTACAAATTAAATAATTATTTAAAAGATAAGCATGTATGGAGATCATAATTAGCTGCTTTAGACATTTTTTTAATGATGTATTAATACATTTAAAAATATTTTGACAATAGAAAAGGTATGCAATCTGTGGCACATTACGTGGAAGACGCCGCGTTGAGTGGGTGTGTCACCAGGCGCATCGCATTATTATTTTTTAATACCGCATACTAGTGATTACCGCACATCTATAGCATTATTGAAGGTGCCTTAGTGAAGTACTTCACAGATTCACCAAGACGAGGAATTTGGAGATTCGGTAAGTGTTTTCCGCACTTTGTATATTTAAGGTCATATTATAATCACCACATAATTCTTAATCTCCCGCATATATCAAATAAAATTATAGTCCACTTTGCTCCCTTTTGCTCTTATTTCTCCATAATTATTTGATCCTCCGAGCCGGATTTTACCTCGTAATTATTACGTAAATATGGGCGCCGCTGCGTCATTGCATTTTTAATGTACCGCTATTTATTACAATTATAATCGCTCTTTGTACTATTTACACTAATTGCATAATTTAAATGAAAAAATATTAAATTCATAACATCTATATCTATACATATAATAAATCTGTAGAAAAGTCGTGTCTGTAATTCTAATATATTCTTGAAAAAACAAGTCCAGGGGACTAATTAAAGGGTTCTGAAGCCAAATTAGTGGTTTTTAGAATTTTTGTCTGTCTTTCCGTCTGTCTGTCTGTCTGTCTGTCTGTGTATTCCGGATTCACGCAAAAACTACTGGACCGATTTACATGAAATTTTGTATGTAGGTAGTTAGTAACCCGGGGCAACTTATAGGCTACTTTTTATCCGATTTCGGAACTTCGAAAAAAGAAGGTTAAGTATTTTCCTTACATTAGATGATAATTTTCTATTATATCTTAGTTATAGGCGGTATGACTGGTGTTTTTCAAATAAATACCATATTTATAAATAAAGATTAAAATATAGTTATAGCCTTGGTAAAATAATTTGAAACTACACTGATTTATTATCAAAACAGCGCCATCTGTTTTGATAATAAATCAGTGTAAAGTAAATAATATAAATAACTTACAAAAATTTAATTAATTAGATTTTTAAAATTATTTAGAAATTCTAACGTTTAGTTTTTTAGTATTTTTGTTATTTTATTTTAAAAGTGTAATAATTTCAATAGATAAAATGACGTACATATCAAAAATATGAAAATTGATAAGGTTTTTCTTAGAGTATTTATAATAGCTTGCTTATTCAACACTCTAAGAGATTTTTATATTGTTCGCTTCTATCGCTGATATTACTAGATAGTATAGTTTTGGCTTTCATTATTTTATCTAACACTAGCGCCATCTACTTACTTCTAAATAAACTAAAATGGTTAGTCATGATAAAATTAAATAATAGAATGCTACTGAATATACGATGTAAATAATTGAAAATTCGTGCGTATCGTTGTATGTGTAATTACTAGGTAGGTACATGTGGTCAACAATCATGCGAAAGCTTAGTTTCAGTTTTTATGAATTGTATTTAAACAAATACGAGGGCCCTGTAGTTCGCCATGAGATTTCATCATGGCACGGGAGCAAAACGTGTACGATTCCCTCGAGGATGAATCTGTTGATTGATGTAACATGTATGTAAGCTGCTACTTTTTTACTTTTCATGGGGCAATATATGTAGTTTATATTTCATTTATATTTTTGGGTATTTTCTTTTTTGTTTTTACTCTACCGTAAATATTAAGGGTTGCAAAGATGAGTAGAACTCATTGTCGTCAGCCTATCAAAAGTCTACTAAAATTAACATAGGCCTCCCCCATAAATTGTCAAGTGGCTGGATATTTGCTATAGTTGCCACGCTTGGTAGGCGGGTTGGCCACCGCAGCTATTATTATTTTAATCTGTTGTCAGGAAGATATTATGCTGCCCATCTCCTGTTTATTTTCCTATGTCGCCTCTTACGATGGGACAGTATGAGGTGGCAGATTCTCTTTCACCGCCACAACAAGGCGAACATTTTTCTACTCCCGTTCATGAGTTTAGTGCTTCCCACATTCACTGTGAATAAAATGAAATTTTAAGTGAATAAATTTTAAGGATTTTTTTTGCGTTTAATTTTAACTTTTTTAATTTCCGATGTTTTGGGCACTTTACAGCATCCATGGTAACGGGAGGACTGAGGTGTTTGACCACCTGATGTTATAGTAAGAATATAATACCAACGTAAAGTAGGAGCTTTGCTTCTGCGTTTCGCTTGGTTAGTGCAGGTGGCCGGAGGCCCAATCCCCCCCCCCCCATAACATGGTAGCGGAATTTAAAAAGAAAGAACTACCCCAGGAGGATACCAGCACCCCTGGTAATGGAGAATCCCTCACTGAGCATCCACGGTCATGCTACCCTCTTCCTGAGCGTGGAGCTCAGGCTGCCCCGCGTATTCTGGGGAGGGCAAAAACCCCCCCTATACTAACACTGCACGGGGCAAACAGAGCAATAAAACTATGGCGGCCCCTGCCACGCTATCCGTGGACTTCTGCAACATCAGGGGACTTCACTCGAACCTTAACGCCGTCCACTACCATTTAGAGACGGCGAAGCCGGCCTTGCTCTTGACCGAGACGCAGGTGTCCTCTGCGGCTGATACTTCGTACCTCTCCTGCCCGGGGTACAAATTAGAACACTTCTTTGTGCCCCGGGCTAGAGTTTGCGTATACGTCAGATAGGGTATCTGTTCTCGACGCCTCGGCAGTCTTGAAGGTACGGACCTGTCCATCCTATGGCTGCGCGTAGACAGCGACGACCATCCCCGCGTCTACGGGTGCCTGTATAGGTCCCATAGCGGTAATGCTGACACAGACCGACTCATCGACCACGTCCAAATGGCTACAGATTTCTTGCTACAACAGATCCCATCCGTAGAGATCGTGATACTTGGCGATTTTAACGCCCACCACGCTGAATGGCTCGGTTCACGTTTAACCGATCATGCGGGGAGATCTGTTTATGACTTTGCCTTGGCATATGGTCTGACACAACTGGTTACTTCGCCTACGCGGATTCCAGATGTGGAGGATCATACACCTTCCTGTTGCACCTTCTGCTGACCTCTCATCCGGACGGATATCGGGTTTCCGTCGATGCCCTCTTGGCTCTTCGGACCACTCGCATTCGGCCACCACATCCTCCTTGCGGTTGCGTTCTGCAGGTTGCCGCCGTGTTTGGCATTACTGGTCGGCGGATTGGGATGGAATGCGGTTTTCTTTGCATCCTACCCATGGGGGCGGGTTTGCTTCTCGCGGATGATCCTAGCAATGTTGTTGACTCTGTCACCGATGTGGTGCTACAGGAAATGGA
The DNA here is from genome assembly GCA_029286625.1 of Parnassius orleans. Classification (NCBI taxonomy): domain Eukaryota; kingdom Metazoa; phylum Arthropoda; class Insecta; order Lepidoptera; family Papilionidae; genus Parnassius; species Parnassius orleans. The sequence continues at coordinate 1,954,481 of JAGSMP010000075.1, read as the reverse complement.
ACTATTTATTCCATCATCTGTGGTACCCATCGGTGGCAGATCGCAGCCTTGGTTTGGTCGCTCATGTAAGACTGCATTACGCAGTAAGCAGGAGTGTTATCAGGCCTGGGCTGAGGCATCGGCGGCTCGGGATGTAAACACCAGCATGCTTAAAAAGAAGTATAACTTCGCCTCCAGGTCCTTCAAAAGAGTTATTGCCAAGGCAAAGTCAGAGCACATAGGCAGAATTGGCGAGAAACAAGTTCGCCTGCATTCTGGTCTCTCGCCAAGGCTGTCCAAGGGAATTTCTGTAAGCCATCACTAACATCTCTGCACAGGGAGGATGACTCACTGGCCCACGACGCAAAAGAGAAAGCCGACCTTTTAGGCTCCCTTTTTGCGTCCAACTCGACTCTTGATGACAGGGGGAACACACCGCCGACCATCCCGCAGTGTGAGTGCTCTATGCCTGATGTGCGATTCACACAGTGCTCAGTACGCAAAGCACTCCTCTCCCTGGACATCCACAAGTCGAGTGGGCCTGATGGAATCCCGCCAATTGTGCTGAGAACGTGCGCTCCAGAGTTGGCACCGGTTCTAACGCGTCTTTTCGGTACTCCTACTCCCTAGGCGTTGTCCCGAATTCATGCACCCGATCCTTAAAAAAGGTAACCGCTCTGATCCGTCCAACTACAGGCCTATCGCCATCATCTCCATGTTCTCGAAAATTATCGAGTCCATTATTAACTGCCAGCTCATGCGGTACCTTGAGGAGCACCAGTTGATTAGTGACTGCCAGTACGGTTTCCGTCGGGTCGCTCAGCTGGTGATCTTCTTGTTTACCTAACACATGGATGGGCGCAGGCGATCGAGTCCAAGGGGAGGCATTGGCCGTTAGTTTGGACATAGCGAAGGCCTTCGATTGGGTCTGGCACAAAGCGCTTTTTCGAAGCTTCCTTCCTATGGGCTTCCTGAGAAATTGTACAATTGATCACCAGTTTTCTGGCTGATCGGAGCATCAAGGTCGTAGTAGACGGTGCGTGCTCCGATTACAAGACTATTAACGCTGGTGTTCCACAAGGCTGCGTGCTATCACCAACGCTGTTTCTTCTGTCATATCAATGATATGTTGCAAACCGGTAACATTCATTGCTATGCGGATGACAGCACTGGTGATGCTCTATACACCGGCCATGCCAATATTTCTCGGGAAAACGTCGTTGAGTACCGGAACAAACTTGTGTCTGAAGTCGAGACTTTGTTGAACAAAGTCTCGGATTGGGGCGACTAAATCTAGTCCAGTTCAATCCCCAGAAGACACAAGTTTGCGCGTTTACCGCTAAAAGGAACCCCTTTGTCGTATCTCCTCTGTTTCAAGGCATTCCCCTTGTTGCCTCAGCCAGTATCGGAATCCTCGGCGTTGACATATCGAGTGACGTGCAGTTTCGTGGTCACTTGGAAGAGAAGGCCAAATTAGCCTCTAAAAAGCTTGGCGTGCTCAGTAGAGCGGGGCAGTATTTCATGCCGGCACACCGCCTGCAACTTTACAAGGCGCAGGTTCGGCCTCACATGAAATACTGTTCCCATCTCTGGGCACGGGCTCCCCAGTGCCAGCTCCTTCCACCTGACCGCATTCAGCGCAGAGCGGATTGAATCGTCGACGACCGAGTTCTTTCCGATCGACTTGACTCACTGGCACTGCGTAGAGATGTTGCATCTCTTTGCGTATTTTATCGCATGTACCACGGGAGTGCTCTGAGGAATTGTTCGGACTAATTCCAGCCGCTCAATTTCACCATCGCACATCGCGACAAAACTCGCGATACCATCCATACCATCTGGATGATTGGCGGTCCACCACTGTGCGATTTAGAAGATGCTTTCTTCCTCGCACAACTTCCTTGTGGAACCGATTACCACCAGCGATTTTTCCGGACCGATACGACTTAGGGACCTTCAAGAAAAGAGCCTACTCCTTTTTAAAAGGCCGGCAACGCATCTGCAATTCCCCTGGTGTTGCAGTTGTTCATGGGCGGCGGTAGTCACTTAACATCAGGTAACCCGCATGCTCGTTTGCCCCCTCTCCTATAAAAAAAAATTAGAATAGAATAGAATAGATGCAGTAGTATTAAAGTTGGTAAAAATTACTGCAGTAGTATGCTTGGGTTTGAATTTAATTTTATTAATTATGAGGTCCTTAGCAGATGGTAGCACTCAGCCATCTTCCCTATTTAAATTAGGATGTTTTTGAATTTCAATAGCCTCGCGAATCATCATTGGTAGGAATCGGTCTTCTAATGCAAAGATTTGTTGTCTATCAGATCCGATATAATGGTTGGGACGATACTAAACATATCACTGACATATGACATGACATACCCGGAGCGTCAGTGCTTCACATTAACGATATGTTCCTTTACGCGGGTTTTTATGGAACTTTCATCCAAAGATGCGTAAAAACCCCCTCGTAAAAAAAAAAAAAAATTAAACGTGAAAAAATCCGTGACATTAGTTTTATTCCATGTGTAGTATGTACGTTATTATTGAACTGCATTTATGAAATTTTGAAGTCTACTCGAACGTAAAAAAATATCTACATCTATTTTATGGTACTAATCTATATTAATTAGGACCAATGATATGAATTGATTAATCTATATTAAATAGGACCAATGATTGAAATGAAATTCATCATTATTTTGTTAAAACTAAATTGACTTCAATTATGAATGAATGTAAAGAGTAAAATGTAAATAACATTGAGTTCTATGTACTACGTACTAGAGAAGCTATTCCAAAGAAAAAATGTGCACTACTCTGTTTTCGCGCATGCGCGGGAGATAGTAGATTTTAATCTATGATTGTAGATAGCGTGGCATATAAATGAAGAAATTTATTTTTTCTATTGTAATATTATTACCTATTTATTCACTTGAACAACAAATAATTTTACTTATTTGACTACTGAATTATTAATTACGTTCAGGTTTTAATTTGAAATTGTATTATTAGCGCAGCTCCACACTCTATGAATATTGAAGCCACGCTAAATTACACTAAAGGTGTACGGATTGCAGTACAGTTCATTTGAACATAGTGAATGTTCGGAATGCCAAATGGTAAATAATAATAATACATTTTGATTCCAAGATAATTTACCTTTCTTCTGGATACATCTGAAGACACGCCCGATATAAAAAATAGTAGGTGTCTCTAGACATATACATATATGCACGTGTTCCTGTAGCTATTATATCTGTGTCAAATACAAATCATCTACGTCTAATAGTCTTTTAGAATTCAAAAAAAATCTTTGACAGACAGAGACACAAACACCGAGGTGACTCTAAAAGTAATCGAATTTTGCTAAATTTGGCACGGAATAGCATTAAATGATGTTTCTAATTTCAAGTTCACGCGAGCGAAGCCGTGGGTAAAATGCTAGTCTTAAATAAGTATCTAATTTTACTTGAACTAATTGATTTAATTTAACTTGTGTGTGAGACTGAAATTAACTTACGTATCTGTATTGTATTTAACCCGCGTTATACTTCGAGTATTCCAACATGTCTTCCCCTAAAGATGAATAAAATTAGTTCTAAAAAACAAATAATTTGAGATAGACTTTTTATTTGTGGAAATCCCAGAATTTAATGGCGACATACAAAAGTTCGCAATGTTCACTGCTTCTTTCCGTGCTGCCGTTCATAATAATCCCGTCTGGAGTGGTGCTGAGCGTATTTAGTATTTAATTTCGAAAGGCGCAAGGGATTACCGTTAGGAATACACCCGATCTTACGAACTATTTAGTTCTTTATAATGCACTCGTAAACAAATCGAAGATAATAGCGCTATTGCAGCGTCCTATTTACATCAGATATTTAATATTAAACCGTTATTACACGCGAACGCTAATAATTTAGAGTAATTTATTGATTTATTTTCTACTTCTTTTTCCGCATTGCGTTAATTAAAAAATAATGATTTAGCCGAATTTCTGTTGGTCCATTTTTCGCTAAGTAAACTGGGCAGTGATACTTATAAAATGTTCGAAATGTCTTTAACGGATAAAAATATTTATCCGTTAAAGACATAATTCCCATAATTTTCCAATAGTTGAAAGAATTGTGCGCCTAGTTACGCTGTTGGATGAGACAGGTTTAACCGTTATAGAAAAATAATCATCAGTAGGACATCAACGAAGTCCCAAAATTTTTATATCCTTATCGCATCCGATCCACAGCGTTTGATAAACAGTGCTCAGCGAGTAAAGCTTGAAGTAACTTTTCGGAATTGCTACGAAACTTGACCATGTCAAAATGACCTTTAGCGGAGTGAGATCGTGGAAAACCTGTACTGCTGAATCCAAATTCATAACAAAAGTCTCAAGGTCATCCATGTAAAGATTGCAAGAGGCAATCCTCGCGGCAGTAGGAAACTGCTCCTTCATCTTTTATTAATTGTTTGATAGTGCGCATGGCAAGGTAAGGGTTGCATTTAAGTTCAAAATAAACACGATTAATTCGTAAAGCTTAAGATCTTCCTCACTGGAGAATCTATAAAGAATGCGTAAATAGCGGCAGAATTCAGGGGAGACTAGAATTCTCAAAAACATTTGTATTAGGTATATCAGCAGTAATTGCAATAGGAAATAAACGAAAATATGATATTTTTTAAATTAAATCTGTCTGCAAGTTCGGCCCTGCACATAAACAACCATTTAGCGATATGTTAGAAGTAGGTAGGCTCGCTTGCGTCAGTGACTATGCAAATTTAAGTGGCTAATTGGTCACTACGTTCAACTGGATGATACGGTATAATGTAGCACCTAACATTCGGAGATAAATATTGCGCAGGAGATATATATTTTTTCTCTAAATATTCGTAAATAAACTTGTTATGTACAGCAGAGGGAGCCGATTTTTGAGATAACAGAAAGTAAAAGAGAAATAACTATTGGGTGTATGTGTACTGAATGACTGACTTTACTTCGATAACTAATAACTGAGCTAAGAGGACTGTATAAAGAAAAGTGGGACAATTTAAAAATTTATATTTAACTATTCAATAGCAATTAATATATGTACAAGGGAATATCTACAGGGTCTTTTTTTTCTTGAGAGTCTTGAGAGTCTTCTTTCTTGAGTGCCGCTGTCGATCGAATGCCTGCGGAGCCCAAAAGGCCTATTATATTTCCGAGGCGGCCGTCTCAAGATGATAGTGTTCTCACACGGTGTGCTGTGCGCTCATTGTTGTCGACCTCACGTGATGTCGGGCGGTGTGCAGGTGCGCGGGCGTAACGGGGTATGAGGGGCGACGGGCGGCTGCTCTCCTCGCCGTCCGTATCATCTCCCCGGCGTAGCAAGCGAGCCTACTCTCGGGAGGACGGCGATCTTCCTCACTGGTCGTCGTAGTACTCCGCCTCTGGTTCGAATCTCCACGTTGCGCACCACGCCGTCAGGTCCGGGAAATGTTCTCGTCACTATTCCCTCGGCCACGTTCGCGGCGGTTGCTGTCCACAATCACGACGAGGTCGTCTTCTTTACATCTTGTCGCTGGGCGTCTCGAGATGCTCCGCGCGGGATCAGCGTCGGCAAACCCGCACCCAGCGCCTCCAGTATTCATCGGCGAGCCCTTGCGCCGCTCTCCATGCCCGGCGATCGGTGGGTGAGCACGTTGCGGTGATAGGTAGACTCGACGGTCCCAACATGATGAAATGGTTGGGGGTTAACGCTTCCTGGTCATTGATGTCGACCGGTACATGGGTCAACGGTCGAGAGTTGACGGTGTTCTCCGCTTCCGTCAACAAGGTTGCTAACGTCTCCTCCTTCGGACTCTTCTGGTGGAGAGTTGCTTCTAACGCTGCTTTGCACGAGCCGTTCCCATGCGCCTCCCTGGTTGGGCGCTCCCGGTGCGATGAACTTCCACTCAGTGCGTTGTGTTAATGCGAAGTCCTTGAGTAGCGGTTTCCATTCTTCCATGGCTCGGAGGTATATTACCGGGCCACCGCGCCTAGCCGCCATGCGCCGTAATGCCATTATTGCCGAGTCCGTGGTTAGGCTGTGGACTATTTCCAAATGAACCGCGCGCGTCGTTAAACATGTAAATAATGCTATCCACCGCTTCTCGTGCCGTCGTCCTATCGTTACCGACAAAGGCCCGAAATAATCTACCCCGGTGTATGTAAACGGTCGCGCAAACCTCTAATAACCTTTCAGGTGGTAAATCGCCTATAACTGCCGGCCGTGGTGTTGCCTTGCGTACCCTACATTGCAGACAATTCCGTTCCACTTCTCGCACGGTCGGTCGTAGTCGGAGGATATAATATTTTGTTCGTAGGTCGTTGACCACCCTTTCCCTATTGGCATGGCTTCTTGATGCGCTTTTCTACCAGCAGCTTTACAAATCGGTGGCGTCCATTCAGGATTATAGGTCGCTTCATTCGGTCGTCTACGTCGGCTGCGTCGATTCTTCCCTGGCTCGTAGTATTCCGTCTTCAATATGGGTCGAGCTTCCTCAAAGCGCTGCCGGTGACCAGATTCCCCTGCTGAAGTCGGCTGATGTCTTCAGCGAAGCTGTCGAGCTGACTGCGTTCCATCCACATCCGCTCTGCCTTTGGATGTGCTGTAGCGTTAACTCGAGCCCGTCCTCGTATGGCATCGATGAACTGCAGTACTCGTGCTGTGGCCCTGATCAGTTCTCGTATGAAGAGAAGCGTTCTATCTCTGGCAGGTGTGGGGCGTCCTTGGTCTCGACGTGATGCGCCAATTCTTCCAACTCTTCGTCTTCTACTGCCTTCTCTTCTTTCCCTGTGGCCATTTGCTTTCGTTTTCGTAGAGAAATGACGGTCCGGTGAACCATTGGTAGCTCTTGCTTACGAAGTTCATGCGCGTCGCTTGGTCTGCTATATTGTGATCAGTCGGAATCCATTTCCATTGTTCGGTGATTTTCTCGGCTATCTCCCGAGTCGATGAGCTACGTATGGTGTAACGCGCTGTATCGTTCCTTATCCAGTGGAGCCGTAGTAGAGTCCGTCCAATATATGACCCTATCTGCTCTCACTCTGTGTTCGTCCTGCACGAATTCCGCGAGTCGCGCGCCTATCAAGTTCGCCTGCAACTCTAATCGCGGTATGCTTTGTGCCTTGATCGGGGCGACTTTCGCCTTGGCCGCTACTAACGCTACGATACCGAATACGCCAATATGCCGCGGATGCGTACGCTCGTTCACTAGCGTCGTTGAAGATGTGGAGTTGACGTTCTACTACTCCCCCCGTAGGAGCATAGCATCTCGGAAGTTGAAGTTGTGATACTTCCTCGACGACCCGCAACCACCTCCGAAATTCGCTTGCTGCCTCCTCGGGTAGTTCGTCATCCCATCCGACCTTCTTCATACACCACAGGTCCTGCAGGGATCTTCGCCGTAATGGTGAGTGGCTTAGCAGACCGAGTGGGTCGAAGACCGACATTACTGCGCTTAATGCCTCTCTCTTGGTCGGTGGTCGATGAAACATCTTCACATCATGGCGGCACCCTGTTCATGGACGTGTTGAAGGTTAGCGCGTCCTCTTCGGCCATCCATAATAACCAACATACAGCGAAAACTATGGGCAGAACCCAGGGTTTCTGCCTGGGCCGTTTTGCTTCACCCTCCCTGGCTTTCGTGCCAGCAGCTCCTCTGGTTTGTCCTCTGTAAGGCTGCATGGTTCGAATTCCATCCCGCGAGGTGAAGCCTGCCTCTTGGTGTACTTTGGTGACCTGCATTGCCGTATCTATCGCTTCTTCCAACGTCGCGTAACTGTCTAGGTAATCGTCCATGTAATGACTATTTACGATGGCGTTAAGCGCTCGTGGATATGCTTCTGCGTGTGCGCGCGCGTTGTAATCCCTAACGCTGTGCGCGAGGAAAGGAGAGCTCCTTGCACCGAAAATCATCGAAGTCATAACATACTCTCGCGGCGGTCCAGATCGCTCGTTTCTCGCCACAAGAATAGTTGCGCGGTTTGGTCGCGGCGGTCGATTTTAACGTAAAACATCTCGCGGTGTCCGCTGACACGGCTATTTCGTTTTCCCTAAACCTAAACAGTATACCGGTAGGTTCCGTAACAAGTCGGGCCATCGAGCAGGTAGTCGTTTAAGCATTTGCCTGATGCGCGAGCTGCTGCGTCAAACACTAATCTTAATTTCCCAGGCTTGTTCGGATTACTGACGGCGATATGTGGCAGGTACCAACTCTTGGGGCTTTCCTTTTCCGACCCATTGGCTTCACTAGCATAGCCCTTCTCTAGGAGGTTGTTTATTTGCTTCGTATACGCGTCTCGGAACTCCGGTGACTGGTCCATCCTACGTTCGATGGTGCGGGTCTTCGAGCTGCCATCTCGCTCGGTGGCAGCCTGACGTTATCGTCCCTCCACGGCAGTCCGACTTGGTATTGCTCGCCGACCCTCTTGACGGTGCGCTGGAAGATGTCAACAGCCCGCTCCTCTTCCCGCCTTGGTCTGCTTTTGAGCGATATACCTATTGAGTCGATCTCGTACTGCCTCTTGAGAAGATCGGTCAACTCTTCATCAGGACTGGCGAACGTCTTCATATCCTTATCTAAACGTCCGTTAACGCTCGATATGTGTAATACCGTTTCACCGTCTTGTCTACACATAACGCGCGGCGCGGTCCCTTGTAAGACCCATCCTAACAATGTCCTAGCCGCAATGGGTTGCTTACGACGTCCTATGCGTAAATTACGCGTTATAATTAGATGCCAGTTGTCTGACCCTATTAATACTTTCGGCTTCGCGTCACTATAACATACCTCGCTCGGTAAGCCACGTAAATGTTTCAACGTGACATCCTTACCGACGGACTGCGAACCTACTGTTAAGTTATTTATTGTTCGCGCACTTACGTTATACGTTTCATTTTTCGTTTTTCCGCGTATCCCTATTGTGACTATTCGGCTATTATTCTCGCGTTGGTTACTAGATACGCCTCGAATATTCAGCGGCTTCGTCGGTCCTTCCGCGCCTAACTCGCGAGCTAATTCGTCGTCGATCAACGATATCGTGGACCCTTCGTCGAGGAGCGCGTAGGTTTCGCTCTCTTTACCACGCGGTCCGCGCACTATAATAGGACACTTTTAATAACACTGACGCACTTTTAGCTGTATTTGACGCGACGAGCACTGTTTCACCTGAATTTGCAGATGTTTCCGGTGTCTGATTCTGGCGGGCGTGAAGTAACGCGTGGTGAGAGGCGTTGCAGCCGTCGACGCCGCATTTCTTAGCTGCACCTCAGGCGTCGGTGCTTGCTGCTTAGACACTTGAAGCACCTCCCTCTTCCTTCACCCTTCCACCGGCTATCTACGTCCATCTGCACTAATTTCTTGCACTTAATATCGTATGTTCACCACCACAACACAAACACTTCTTTCACTGTCACTACCTCGTGGGTGAATGTCCTTATCGCGGGGCCTATCTTCTACGCGGCGTGTGACTATAAGCCTTTTCGGCGGCGGTGCTTCTTTCTTCACGGGTGCTTCCCTAATCGGCGCTGCGGAGGTGTAGGCATGACTTAACGCGCGGTCAGCCTCTCTCATCATAAACCGTGATAGCGTGACGATATCCGGTTCGTCCACTTCCTGGTGCTCCCGCATAATCGCACCAACGTGATCGTAGGGACTTAATTTACTCATGCTTCCCTAGTAAGCATCGGGTTTTGTAAATATCCTTTACCGTCGACGTTTTCCTGCCACAGACGATATTCTGTAACTTAATCGCGAACGTATTTAATTCCTGAGCGGTTAAGCTGGGCGTGGAAGACGTCTCAGATCTTCTAACGCGCGATCTATAATTACTTCTGAGCGACCGAAACACTGCTCTAGTGTCCGCATAATATCCGCTGGGTCCTTCGCGGTAAACAGTAATGCCGATACTGCCTCTCCTAGCCTCACCACGTAAACAGTTTCTTAACCTTGCCATATTTTCCGTGTCTGTGAATCCATACAAACGGGTGGATTCATTCATCGCGCAACTTTAAACGTAACCATTCCGCGGCCGAGCCGTTGAAAATAGGCAAGTCCTGTGTTTGCTTCGCGGCGGCTGGTCTGAATCGTACCATATTCTCTAATGCTTCCGCTAGTCGTTCGATACCCTATCTTTCCCTCTCGGGTGAGCGACCTACCTCTATCCTATTTCCTTCTAACGATACACGACGATTCGGGGATGTATCGTGATTATATGGCGACCGTGACCTATGACCTACATCGCGACGATACGGCGATAATCTACGTTCCTCGCGGCGATGTGGCGATGGCGACCTACGTTTTGGCGATAAGTGCGGCGTTGGGCGCGCGTCGGCGACGTAACCCTTACATGACGATTCACCTGTTCGATTCTGCGGCGACTCCACTATCCCTTTGTACTATATTCGCGTGACATGGTTGTTCGTTATTCGCGACCGTCCTCCTGGGCATCTTCAAACACGGGTAGCGCAGGTACGTAATCGGTCCCTTTTCCGGTGGGGCCTGCTCGATCGACGCGGGCGCGGGCTGAGACAGGCGGCAGGGCGTCTGCACAGTCTCCACGTTTTCTAACCATTGGTCGACACGATTCCTACTTTCTGCTATTTCGGCTCTAAACTTTCCCTATCGGTATCTTCTTGTAATTGCGCGATGTCCTAACGTATTTCTTTTAATTAAATCTTCCTCGATTTGTAATTGTTTCCTTTAATCGCAGTTCTTCAGCTGTATTCAATTTGTTTAATTTCGCGATTGCGCTAGCTGTCGACCGGGCTGAACGACTGACGGGCGCGCGCGGGCCCATAGTACAGCGTCGGTAGCTGCGGGCGCGGCGGTATGTATCGTTGAACCATTTCGGTGACCGGAAGATCTTCAATAATCGCGGCGAGTGTATCTGTACGCGGCGCGGATGTGCTGGCTTCTAACAATCGCTCGGTCGTGACACGGACATAGTGGGCGCGGCGGCGCGGGGCGCGGGCATAGCTGCGGGCGTCGGCGGGCGCGGCGGCGGGCGCCTGTGTCAACGATAGATAGTCTGAGGGGACGCGGCTTCCTCGAAGATACGCATTCCACCGGCGTTTCGTCGTCGTTCCTGGGCTTCCTGCTTGTTTTACGCATGGCGTCTTCAAAAGACGTAAAGACGCACGTGTTACGTTACCAGTCGATTACAGTTGACACCGTTAGAGTAACCTACTGGTCGCGTAAACGTGTCTAAAAACAAAGTTAATTTGACGAAGTCAGACTATTGTTAGAAACGTAGATATAATTTGCACGATGATCTTCTCTCTTCTGTACGGTCTTCTGGCTTCGGATCTTCCAGCTTTTGATCTTCTGGCTTCGATCTTCCAGCTTCGATCTTCTGGCTTCAATCTTCCAGCTTCGATCTTCTGGCTTCAATCTTCCAGCTTCGATCTTCTGGCTTCAATCCGGCGACGATGGACCAAAAATTATTATGTACAGAAGGATCCAAAAATTGTTACGGCTTGAAGGAGCGGGGGACTGTATAAAGAAAAGTGGGACAATTTAAAACTTTATATTTAACTATTCACAATAGCGGCAATTAATATATGTACAAGGGAATATCTACAGGGAGTCTTCTTTCTTGAGAGTCTTGAGAGTCTTCTTTCTTGAGTGCCGCTGTCGAATCGATGCCTGCGGAGCCAAAAGGCCCTTATTATATTCCGCGGCGGCCGTCTCAAGATGATAGTGTTCTCACACGGTGTGCTGTGCGCTCATTGGTTGTCGACCTCACGTGATGTCCGGGCGGTGTGCGGGGTGCGCGGGGCGTAACGGGGTATGAGGGGGCGACGGGGCGGCTGCTCTCCTCGCCGTCCGTAACAAAACTCGTCATAATTTTTATGTGAGTCGGGATTATGTTTAAATCTTTTTGCCAATGCATTATAATATCTACGCATAGCGGTAAGCAGGGAATCGCCTAAGTCATTAGTATGGCGACAAAATGGTAAAGGTGCAATATATTGACCTAAATTATTACGTGAAATCTTTTCTGTATAATTATGTTCACACTCAGCATCTTCTGGAGGAAGAAGTGTGCGGCAATGTACTGTACATTGCCGCACACATAATGAAAAATGTTTGGAATTTATAAGTAATTATGAGTACGGGCCGATATTATTTATATATTTTTCTTATTTTTTTAAAATTGACAAAATACTAAAAAATAATTATTCGCTGCCATATAATATCAGGCGACCGTGGCGTCCATTTTGTTTTTAGCGTGTGTTTAGCGCGATAAAATTTACAACGCGCAGTGTGGCCAGGCACCTTCGCGCTAGGCCGAAGGCTAAGTTTTATCACGACAATGCTATCGCGATGTGTGTGGCCGAGGCATTATGGAAGTTAACGCGGGATTGACTAAAGCGATCGCGGAACCTGAAATTACATAGATGAAAACGGTGTTTAAAGCGTCCGCACAACCTGACGGACCTATAATGCGGTTTGGTTTTATAATATATGTTTAATAAATTGATCCGCGCCTAAGAGTAAGGCGATATTTTCGCACATATAACATATTTTATCCGTAAACATGACATTACTTAAATCAAGCAATGAAGTATCAACTTCACATTTAGGTAAATTACCAGAAATAGACTGAATTAAGACTTTACGCGGGAAAACAATGTTAAGTTAGCAAAACCCTCAATACTCTGGGCGTTATCTCCGATGCCATGAACCGAAGTATGTTTATTATCAGGTATTAACTTTAAACCTAACGTACGTTGGTAACGTTGTAACGTTGGTTCTGTGACCCCATATCAGTATACGAATGTCGCGGCGCTCATCGAATACATCAGTGACTTGTCCAATAGCGATACTTTATACAACAGTTTCATGAGTATTTTTAATAATATTATAATTAATAACGTATGATGCCTTTTGTGACAATGTTTACAATTGGTTAGCGATTTACAGGACACCAAACTATTGCATACGTTCAGAAAGTTAACACAACCGTGTAAGCTTTTAATTTATTAAATCAATCAATCAAACTTAATTGAATAAATTTGGAACATTCATATAACAAGTTATATTTATCGCTATTACAATAGCAACAAGCAAATTCTATTCTATTCTATTCCAAAATTAGCAAATTCTGGGATTTCCAGTTTAGGCAGTTTAAAACGATTGCCATTATTGTTACGTAATAAATTTTCAATACCAAATCGTAATTTTTGTTGTCTATAAATCTAGTATAAGCACCCTCAAATGCAGTAAAAGTAATCGAATGACCATAATGACTCGAAGTTAGATATAAATTTAGAATTTAACCTTAAACTCAATTTGTTAATTTCATTATTAAACTCAATAAACTCGTGAGGAACACTTTCTAAATTCTCAGCTTGCGAAATAAATATGGAATATTGAGGCGTGTCACATGACTGGAATCGAATCATAAATAGATTGAATACGTTTAAAGTATCATTTGCTTGTACTTTCACAAATAAAAAGTCTATCTTGAATTATTTGTTTTTAGAACTAACTTGTTCATCTTCAGAGGAGGACATGTTGGAATACTCGTAGTACGAAGTTAATACAATACAAATACGTATATGAATTTCAATCACACACACGCAACTAGTTCAAGTTAAATTATATACTTATTTAATATGTTATAAATTTAATATTATTTTCTTTAAATAATCCACATAGTACAAAGAGCAGTTATAATTGTAATCAAGAGCGGTACATTAAAAAATGCAATGGCGCGGCGACGGTTATATTTATGTAATAATTACACAAACATATGGTTGTACAAGGGAGCAAATGGACTGTAAGTTTATTTAATATATGCGGGAGAGTAAAATATAATGCCGTAATATAGTGTAATTTTAAATACATTGCGGGATGCCTGTGGAAAATACCTCATGAAAATGACAACAAAAGCAGCAAAACACTTACCGAAACTCCAAATTCCTCGGCTTGGCGAATATTTGAGGTACACCATTTTAAAACTCTTTAATCAATCGTGCAGAAAAATAATATTATGCGGTGCGGCGAGAAAACGACCACTCATCACGATGTGTTCATAGATGTGTCTATAGATTAACTCATTATGTTTTGCGGGGCGCGTTCATAGACCGAAATCATAAGTCAACCCTGAAAGCGAATGCATCAATGAGGGCATCGAATCCACGACTTTTTCTGCCACCAGGGCGGCGCCACTAGAAAGTGAGGTATAATATTTGACAGATTTCATAGCGGGGAAGTTAATTTGTTCGGAAAATGTAAAAGTTATTGTTTCATTCTGTACTATTAGTTATATTTTATATTTTATATTAATAAAAATAAATAAACCAAACCACAGATATTCATAAAAGTAGAAAAATTAAAAAAGGAGTAAAAAATGTGCAAAAAATTAAAGAGCAAACCACAGACGCATTGTTTTGTGTATATAATACTCTAGAAACTGAAAAAACTTTTATTAAAAAACAACTTCTCAATAAAATTACATTGTGTAACAAAAAACTTTACCTCAGTGTCAACTAGCGACATCTGGTGAGCAGAAAACTCATTGCCATACGTTCATAAAGCAATTCCACAGACATTATTATTTTATTACATTTTATTTATTATAGGCCCAAACATATGTATATTATACCACATTTTTCTCTTATCACACATTTTCTCACCTTGTCATTCAAATTCGTCTAAGATTCAGCAATATTTAAAAAATAAATAATTTTTGGTTAAGTCGTCACTGCAACGATAGTTTCTGTTGCCATTATTATACTATGAATGAGATAGATTTAAAATATTGCATTGAATAATGAAGCCTGTTTTACAGGACAATCAAAATAGTGCCACGCTTCACCGTACTTTTAGTTTTCTGCGTTAGCGAATTCGCCAGTGTTCTTAACGTCGATTTGAAACTTTATAATTCATCCCCGCAAATACCGCAAAAACAAATGCATGGCTGTAAATGATAGTAACTTAGTACCACAATAAAATATGCCAGAATTACATCCATATTGCATGCTATGCTAAACCGTTATTAACTGTACTGCCAAGTGATTTTGTATTCATTGCCGGTGGGAATTAATCTGCTACTGTGTTTCATTTTAATAATATTTTGTAACCTAAAATTAGATATTAAACGTGGTACAGTTACAATGTAGCTATATTATGGTTGTAGCACGAATGGGTCCGCTTGACCGGGGAGGGACTACAATCTCATAATACCAGCGTAAAATAGCAGCTTGATGCTACTGTGTTTCATGTGGTGAGTGTAGAGAACCGGAGAATCTATCTATCTCAGTCCTCATAGGTGACAACCAATCTACATTTTGATTTTAAATGCATAGATATAGGATGTCTATGGGCCACAGCATCCTTTTACCATCAGGTGGAATATGTGCTCGTTTGTCATCTTTAGTCCATATATATACATATGTACGGATGGCGCGCCCTCACAACACACCCACATGATCCCTATCGAATTTGGCAACAAATTGGTAATGCTGTTATATTAAAAATAGCACCAGCGTATGTATCTTAGTAGTACGCTACTAAGACGCCAGTAACCAAAAACCATGTATCATAGAAGCTATTGAACTAAGACATGGAGTTGAGTATACTTGTTGCATTTAAAAGTGCTACTAAACACTCCTTAATCCGAAAGATAGCCGATGTATCATAACGCTGTGCGCTAATACGCCGCCCACAATCGGTAGAGGTGTGCGATGTCCACGGTCAAGTCGTATTGCTACAACAAACGCGCTTACTACCGGCACTAAGATGATATGCCTGGGACATATCAGTTAGCGAGTCCACGTTTACCACGGTCTCGGACATAGCGAAGCAGTCTACGCTATTATATAATTCTTTTCGAGACCCATTTCTATCAATATAATGCTTTTACATAATATTTGAGATCTTTCACATATTTGCTTTATTTCATAGACCTTACTTTTATATGTCTTTTATATATGGGACTTCAAGCCACAACTCTGCTATTACAATGTTTATGCATCTTAGAGACCTATATTAATGCTTTTGTATCATCAAAAAGGCGACCGCTCAGACCCGTCCAACTACAGGCCTATCGCCATCACCTCTTTGTTCTCCAAAATAATGGAATCCTCGTTGGTCTAGTGGTTGTAGTAGTGCGACTGCTGATCATGAGGTCCCGGGTTCGAATCCCGAGTCGGGCCAAAAAAATCAGTTGTTGAGTTTTTCCATCAAGAAATTCTCAGTAGAAGCCCGAAATCAGGAAGTTGGCGGTGTCTCACCCCCGTGCCTCGGAAAGCACGTAAAGCCGTTGGTCCTGCGCCTGATCTCTCTCCGGTCGTGTCGGTTTACCGTCCCATCGGACTATGAGAGTGAGGGAATAGAGAGTGCACCTGTGTTTGCGCATACACTATAATCCTGTCCTGCGCTAACTTATTATTTAATAACACCTGGGGGTCATCACTATCGTATCCGATTCATTGAAGTATAATGTACTATCTCAATGACCCGATTGGTATCCAAACGAATAGTTACATATCTAAATGTTACCTTTTTTTAGAATAAGGATCACAAACGAGCACACAGTCCACGTGATGGTGAGTGGATGGAATTATGTAAAATATTATAATTTCTCTATTTCTACCTGGGTTAACTGATAGAGAATGCCATAAGGCATAAACTCCGCCCATTGTAAACCGTTTATGGTGTCTAACAATAAATAAAATGTTTAATTTATGTGTATTTCAGAACAATACATCACACCGACAAATAATTTTGCAGAACAGTCTGAGAAAAAGATTAAATTAAATTCCGATAGTAACATAAACGATGTACGTAAAGAAAACCTCGATTTTGAAAGCCTTACTATTAAATCAAATCCTAAAGTGAAAAAAGATAATCAACTAATTAATAAAAAAGGAAAGCATCCTGCAATGATTATGAAAAAGAAAAATTTGAAACAAAAGAGTGTAAATATACTTACTAAAAAATCAGGGGTATCAACAAAATACATTTTTGAATGTGATGGTTGTAGCAACAAATTTTCAACGAAAGACATTCTTGCCAAACACATTTCATACAGTCATAAGACGCAAAAAATCTCAGACACCACTGCAGTTCGGACACAAGTTGAACAAACTCCAGTACCACAACTCACGGAAATATTTAATTGTGATATTTGCGAATTTAAAACATCTCAAAAACGTCGTTTTTTGGCACATTTAAAA
Source organism: Parnassius orleans (assembly GCA_029286625.1). Lineage (NCBI taxonomy): Eukaryota > Metazoa > Arthropoda > Insecta > Lepidoptera > Papilionidae > Parnassius > Parnassius orleans. The sequence continues at coordinate 1,937,295 of JAGSMP010000075.1, read as the reverse complement.
GTTCACGTCGCTAAACAAGTGTACTGTTGTAATAATTGTTATTATAAATGTGCAAATAAAAGCAATTTGCTAAACCATATGAAAATACACACCGGAGAAAAACCTTTTCCGTGTCATATTTGTGAATATAAATGTTTACGAAAAACTGATTTGAGAAAACACATAAAAATACACACCGGAGAAAAACCTTTTTCGTGTAATATGTGTGAATATAAATGTATACAAAAAACTGATTTGAAGCAACACATAAGAATACACACTGGAGAAAAACCTTTTTCGTGTAATATATGTAAATATAAATGTATACGGAAAACTGATTTGAGAACACACATGAAAATTCACAACGGTGAAAAGCCCTTTTCGTGTAATATCTGCGAATATAAATGTTTTCGAAAACATAATTTGAGAAGACACATAAAAATACACACTGGAGAAAAACCTTTTTCGTGTAATATCTGTGAATATAAATGTATACGAAAAACTGATTTGAGAACACACATAAAATTTCACACCGGTGAAAAGCCCTTTTCGTGTAATAACTGTGAATTTAAATGTATACAAAAAACTGATTTGAAAAGACACATAAAAATACACACCGGAGAAAAACCTTTTTCGTGTAATATCTGTGAATATAGATGTATTACAAAAAGTCATTTGCAAAGGCATATAAAAATACACACTGGAGCAAAATCTTTTTCATGAGAGATCTGGTAAAATATGTACATATTATGTAAACGTATTTTATGTATAAATATAAGTGTTCCAGATAAAAATTAATTTCTTATGAATTTATAGAAGAGTAGAAAAACCTTTCTGTACCTTATATGGTAATTGAAACTGCATTTATTCTGAAGAAGCTAATTCAAAAACAAAAAATAAACCTTATAATATGAACCAAATGCGAGGTTAGTGGAAACAGACCAGACCTTCATGTTTTTTTTTATTTAAATGATAGCTTATGTTTTTCTTTTATCGTTTCGACGTTTATCATTACCGTTACAGCCTTTAAAAGTCCACTGCTAAACATGCACGCTTGATTGGATGCCTCACAAGAGGATATTTGCCGTAGTTGCCATCCAGCTGGGTTGGCAACTATACGGCAATAATTAGGTGCAGCATAACGCACTTAATTTTTCAGTAAATAAGATAAATTATAATTCAGTAAATAAGATAATTTCTTATTCATGTCATGCGTGTCGTACGTCAATCAAACTCGATGTCCTTGCAAGTACTGACTTTATTTAATTTTACATCTACCATCACATCACTCTCCCTCAAATACGCAAATTACTTCAATCTTGCAGGTTTACTTATATTAGGTCTTTACCTATGAAATTGCCGTTTTTTAAGAAATAAGTTTTTGTAATAGTTTATAGTAATTTTTTTCTATATTTTTTTATTACCCACGCAATCGATGCATCTTTGCCAACGCAGTGGCAGTTTATTGATGCCCTTCTTGAAGAAATCAGCTTGACGGGAGGCAACATATTCTTCATATTTTTTTCCCGCCAAAAAGTTATCCAAATTCTGGAAAAATAGAAGTCTGCAAACAAAAATTATTTTGATTTGAAATTACCAGTACTGCAGAACGGCAATTTAATAGGTAAAGAAGTATTAATAGGCGTGGAGCATAGCTACACAGTAATTATACTTATATATAATAAAACCATTAAATACAAACTTATACATGTGTAAATTATGTGCAATAAATATTTTATCTTACGTCTTCCTCTCTCTTTTTTTACATTTTTACAATTTAAAGAGTAGTTACTTAAAAATAACATGCCTTTTTTTAGTTACATAATTACAAAATCATAACTAATTTGAGTAAATCAAACCAATTCCACAATACTGTTCTGACATTGTTTAAATAATTTAACTTAATAATTTTATTATTCATTTAACCAGATTGAAAATGTATTTTTAACTAATTAAGATTCTAATTAGACAAATATAATTATTACTTTAATAACTTCATTCATTCTTAATTTTACAATTTTATAATATTTACAATTATATTTTTTTACAATTTTTATTATCATTTGAATTATTAATCATTAAACAATATTGTATATAATAAAGAATATAATAAATAATTGAATATTAATTAAATGAATAGTGATAATTATGATTACGTAAACATTATTCATTAAAATTACAATTTTTAATAAACAATTAAAAAGTACATTAAAACTAGTAAATTAAATAAAAGCTTGTTTACATACTCCCAGTTATTTCATATACTTTGTAAGATGATCCATGATGCACCATTTTATATCCCTTTCAGAACGACAAAAAATAATATCGTTTTTGAAAAAACAAATTGCAAATATAAGTTCTTTGATGAACGAAGTGTCTAAGAAAAATACTTAAAAAAATCCCCCCCCTTTTAGTTTCTGTTAGAGCCCCCCGCACGTACGTGCGCTGTCGTTTTTAAATGTGCTAACGCACAATCGTGCTTAGGGAATAAAGGTGCAACTTAAAATCAAATATTGATATTTTTAATAAAAATTTATTGTAATTAATATTAATTTGTTATAACATAACACCTTGAGATCATCTTTTAACAATTTCTGCGACTTGAAGTCACATTATAAATGAGAAATGTGTACTTAGATTAATCAGTCTCCTTAAGGTAATAAAAATTCAACATAAATATTCTCCTCCAGAAAATTAATAATATCTTAGCAAAGAAAAACAAAACTAATCAAAATGACTAAACAAAAATCTAAATATTTCTGACATAATATTGATTATAATCACTTAGAATGAAATTCTAAAAACAATTTTGTTTCTTAAAATGCACAAATATACGTTGCATTTGTGCATCTTATTTTGATGATGAGCAGCTTTCTAGGCGACACTTCCGACCTCTTGTCAAGTCATCAGAAATAGGGAAATGGCCAAACTGATCAAAACGCTTATCAAAGGCAGGCGGTACTGACGGCCTGTATCTTTTGTAAGGCCTTTCAACAGATGGCGATGACTGGTCGTCCTCCAAGTTGACTTGATGGGTTCCTGTAGTGCAGTTTATAAGAGCGTCAGCTAGATCCACTCTAAACCACAGCAAATCTTTGGCTTTAGTTCGTTTTGTATCACAGGCAATTTTATATTGTCTCCAAGAATTCACGACTGCAAGGTCTAAGAAATGTATGAGAACTTTTACAGTCCATTTCCTTGTCTTCTGGTAAGTCCTATAATATTCAATAAGTTGGTCAAGGACGTCGACTCCGCCCATATTTTTATTGTAATTAAGAACTATGCTCGGAGCAGATACTTGGACGTATGACTTTTGTTTTTTGTCCCATCTAGGTATCGATGAAGTCTGGTTCGCACCAGTGCAATTGGAAGCCATTAGCACCCCTCTGTTGTCTTTCCATTTGACCAGAACTACATCTTTGGATGTAAATTGTAATACATCGCCACGTTTCATGGCTCTGTCATTTTTCAGGTTTAATTTTTTGTGATCTAGGACTCTGTTGAGCATGATTGTACCAGTGCCATGCAGCTGCATCTCTTTGAGGCGATCTAAAAGTGGTATCGTATTAAAATAACGATCAAAATATAAGCAGCTATTTGGGGGTACGTTCTTTGCCAGACAAAGTATAACTGCAGGTCCTTCGCCGAGAGATTTGTCTGTAAATGCTGGATTATTAGAATAATATATTTCAAAATCCAACATCAAGCCGTCGCTAGTTGTAATGATATAATTTTTTAGTCCAAGCGGTCTTGGTTTATTTTTAACTAAGACTCGCAGTTTGCACTTGCCTGTAAAAGGAATAATCTGTTCATCAATTGAATATCTGCCTGGAACTCTTTCAATCGACCTACAAGCTTTTTTAACAGCGTCAAGCATGGGCTGTACTTTCCACAGTGGGTTAGAGTTTCCTAGAGGCGGCTCATCTGAGTTAACAACATGTAAATTGTTTCTGAGTTGAAAAAACCGGTCTCTTGGCATTTGATTGGCAATTACCTCCAATCTCATACCAGCTCGCCAATACATGTTAATACGTGGGTATGGAATACACCCCATTAACAGAAGAATGCCAAACAACTTGCGTATCTCTTGAGAATTAGTGTTTAATACTGAACCGGTTTTTCGCAAATAGTATAAATTGGTGCAATTGGCGATATTATTAAAGAAATCTTCATTGAAATATTCATGCAGGTACTGCAAAGGAGTCTTAACTTCTGTTGGTTCTGGACGAGAAGGGTACTCATGGGCAATATCGGTAAATGCAGCAGCTTTCCAAATCCTTGGCCTTTTCTTTTGTGTTAGACGACGGTTGGTGCTTCCAGGGGTATTTAGATCTGCAGCCAGAGGCGGTACGTTTTCCTGATTACTGCACCGTAGCTCAGATAAAGGCACATTAGCATCTAAGTCAGTGTCTCCTGGATCGTTACTTGGTGGATCTTCTGTGGGTAAATCATCATCCAGCAAACGAGGTACTGTAACATCTGGTTCCCTCTCCTCTTCTGATAGCTCCAGGTCTGATTGGCACCCATCTCCAAGCAAATCTTCTAATAAATCGTGGTCCAGAGGATGCCCTATTGAAAAACAAAACACATGTAGTCATAAATACTTAGCTCTGCTAGAACAGTTCAGAACGGAAACGCACAATCGTGCGCTTGAACTTTGTCAACGAGTTACCATTCCTACTATTTTTGATTTCAAAAAGTTTGTACAACACTACAATAGATAAACCTTCAAAAAACATATTTGGATATAAAAAGAAATTAAAACTCAGGGTTAAATTGTAAAAAAAATTACTTACGTCGACCACCGTCGTCAATAAACATGACGTCCATCTTGAACAGAGCAAAACTCGTCACTGGTCCGCCCCAGCCCCGCGCGGCCCTCTCACTATGCAGCTAGATCAACGCACGAATAATCGCACCCGTTTCCGCGCAGTAAAACAAAACATCGCGACCGTTAGAATTTTTAAAGAGTAACGCACGATTGGTACCATGCGTTCTGAAAGGGATATTGAATGTCCACATCTATTCCGTGGTTTCACTGTCCCGCCGGATCGGGTAACATAATTATTATTAGTTGTATTTTCTCTGTGTTGAGTACATATTTTGGTTGTTATTGGATACATTGGCATTAACGTCATCATGTCATGTCTGTTTGGTGAATCTTTTATTATATGTTTATGGTAACTAATTTAAATTCATATGAGCGGTCTCTTATTTTACTTCTTATAATCCCTGATATCCAATTTCGTTTATTAACGTCTAGTAACAGTTTTACATTCCGACATTTAGTTTTTGCAAGTTGTTTGTATTGCTATCATAATACATCTTTTGTTTTAGTTGTTTTTCTTTTAATTTACATAAAGACATATTTTTGTGCTTAAGGTTTTAAGAATTTTGTAGACACAAGCAATATATTTCTCAATTTTCTACTCTGTAATTATTCCGCCGGGGAAAGCAAGTTTTCATCCAAAGGAGTGTTTCAATATTCTAATAAAGCCAAACTGTAATCCTGCCCTTCCGCGATAGACTTCAGAATAATGTTCTTTATTGTTTGAACGGTCCGTTGAACTTGTCGATGCGGGGCGATGAAGTCGTATAAAGAAAATACCATTCCGATGAAAACTGTTTAAAAGCACTCTATGTAAATTGTGGACCACAATCTATATATTTTTTTAACATGTAATGACAGGAAGCGAGTGAGTTGACTGCAGTTGACTAATAAAAATTTGCTATAATAATCAATTAGTAACAAATAATTTTAGTCTTTGACTTGAAATAAATCTACTCCTATTTTGGCCCATGGTCTGTCCGGTATTTCATGACATTGTAGTTCTTCCTTTTAATTATTTCGTCTAAATGATAAGCATATTTGATACTTTGACACCATATTTTTAAGCTATTACTTAGCCCTGACCAAAATAATATTTCTCTTGCTCTTAGTTTACATTTCTCGAGACCCATAATTATGGCCTGTGATATGAAGTTTCTTTAAAAATTCTTTTCTTAATATTTTAGGAAAGATAATTCTCTCATTTTTCCAAACTAACCCATGCTCAAAAGATAAATCCTCTTTTATAGTTCCAATACGGTTTAACTATATCGTCCACTTCTCCTTTGACTCTTTGCCAGCCCTTCAATACGTCCTTCTTTAATTTTATTAATTCTTTATTGGTTTCCGTGTACTTTTGCAGTTGCATAAACTGTACGTCTGATAAGTCGTCGGGGACTCGTGAGACGGCCTCTCGTTGTACCGCGCACACCTCATCGTGCAACGAGTCGGCGCTTGAATGAAGCGCGCTTAGCACACGCAGTCGGTTCGTAGTTTCGTACGCACGTGATAGCGCATCAGCTATTTATGTACAAGTGTTTGCCCGCTTTATGATAGATTGTATGATTGTAAATCATATATATTATTTTTATCATTGTTTTACATAGGTTGGTAATTGAAATATTGTAATCAATATTGATTTTTATTTTCTTGATTAAACTCATCTAATGACTTTATAGACAACTAAGTTGCTGGAGAAATGTTGTCTCCCGTAAGTTGTGTTATAGTATTATGCATGTTTAAGAAATTTATTTCTGTACCTTAGAACCACCTGCTATTAGGTGGCCAGTATACAAATATTGGTAGCGGCGGCGATGCCGCATGTATGGCAGTCACATTCCGTCAGGACTAATACTAAGCCTACAAGACAGACATTGTAGGCTTAGTATTACGGTCCTGTTAACATCCTTTCGGTCCGGACTAATAAAATAATAAATATTGTTGCCATTACATATAGCTTTCCAAGGAAACACACATTGGAATAAGCTTAAACTAAGGCAAGCTTTGTAAAATTATGAGAATAAGGTGGCTTTCATATCTTTTTCTCATATCGTACCTTGAGAAGAACAAAAGCATAAGTGGTCTTATGTCGATTTGTTTGTTTTTACGCCATCAAAAAGAGCAACGCAGATTACAAAAGCTCAATTTTTTTCAGATTTTTCTTATAAGTACCAAGGAAGTAGTGTTAAAATTTGTTATCTGTGCATTTTTGCCTTTGAAAAAAATATATCGACTAAAAAAGTAGTTTTATGGATTACGCAGAAAATAAATAAATAACCAACACGTACATAGCTTAACAACTTTTTAAACCTGAAGAAATATAATTATTAACTTCAGTAAACGTTTGAAAGTCTTTTTTGTCGTAAAATTTTAAATGTTGTAATTCATGTAAACATTATGACATAAATTTGCCTTGTTCAAAATTATTTCTCCCCACAAATTGTCGCGATTACCACTAACTATGTTATAAACTTATTTACAAATAAAAGCTCTTTGATTGATTAAGCAATGTGATTGTCTTAATTTCTAAGCGTATTATCGATTACGGCTTTGTTCCCCTAAAAATAAAACAGTCCTATTCACGTAAGCTCGCATACTTAAGAATTGTTTGAAAGGATTCCGAGCTAAGCGCGAATATGTGCGGGAGTGCGGGGATCAACATCATTACAGCCCTTCAAAAGTCCACTGCTGAACATAGGGCCTCCCCCAAGGAATGCCACAAAGCACGGTCCTGAGTCACCTGTATCCATCGACTTCCTGCATGTCTTACCAGGTCGTCACTCCATATAGTGGGGGGTCGCCCTATACTTCGCTTCCGGTACGAGGCTGCCACGCGAGAACCTTTTTTCCCCATCGGTTGTCGTTTCTTCGAGCTATATGGCCGGCCCATTGCCACTTCAGCTTACTAATCCGTTGGGCTATGTCGGTCACTCTACTGCGGATTTCTAAGTTAATCACGCAGAAAAACCCCGAGCATAGCCCTCTCCATAGCTCGCTGAGCGACCTTGAGCGTCCTTATACGACCAGCAGTGAAGGACCACGTCTTAGATCCATAAGTCATCACTGGCAACACGCACTGGTTGTACAATCTCGTTTTCAGGTTTTGAGATATACCTGATGAGAAGATGTGTCGTAATTTCCCGAACGCTGCCGAGCCGAGTTGAATCCGTCGATTGACCTCTCGGTCGAAGTTGGACTTACCTAGTCGAACTATTTGTCCCAGGTAAACATACTCGTCAACAAATTCGAGCTTAGTGCTCCCAACAACTACCGGCATAGGTGACATGGCCATTAAACATGATCTTTGTTTTGTCCATGTTCATATTGAGACCTATCCGCTGGGAGACACCATTGAGGCCATTAAGCATAGTGCTTAGGTCCTCCAGCGATTCTGCCATAAGTACTATATCGTCGGCAAATCGAAGGTGAGTGATTGATGTTAATACCGTATCCTTTCCAGTTCAGTAACTTGAAAACGTCTTCCAATGTAGCGGTGAAGAGTTTCGGGGATATAACATCACCCTGTCTTACGGATAGCCATCGTAGCCCTACCGTACAAACACTTCAGCACTTCGATATACTGACAGTCAACTTGGCACTGCAGAAGGGACTGTAGCACCGCCCAAATTTCGACGGAATCAACGGCTTTCTCATAGTCCACATACGCAAGGCAAAGTGTCAGATTGTACTCTTCGGTCTTCTGTACATTTTTCCGAAACTATGGTACTAAAGCCTTTTCGTAAACCGGCTTGTTCCGGAGGCTGGAAGTCGTCGAGTCTGTGTGCGAGACGATTCGTAATGACATGATGAAATTGGTCTGTAGTTTTCAAAGAGCGTTGTGGCCTTTCTTGAAGAACAAGACCACCGCACTTCTGCTCCACGCCTCCGGAGTGGTCCCACCATGGAGGACGGAATTAAAGAGCTTCTGAAGGATTTCAAGTACCGGTTTTCCACCCGCTTTCAGAAGCTCCGGTGTAATTTGATCTTCGCCTGGGGCCTTGCCGTTTTTAAGGTGCTGGAGAGCCATTCTAATCTCGCTCAGACTGACGTCCGGGATATCATCGGAATAGTATCGGATAACACTTGCTCTTGGATCGTTACTCACACTTGCGTGTGGCTTCAACGTTGACGTGTACAGCTGCCCATAGAACTTCTCAATCTCACTCAAAATCTCAGGAGTCCCGGAAACGATGCTGCCACACTCGGTCTTCAGCTTTGACATTTAGCTCTTTCTGGCAGGCAGATCTCTGGTAAAGACTTTGGAGCCTTGGTACCGCTCGATTGCTTCTTCAATACAAGCTGTATTGAAGTTGTATAAGTCCCGCCGCATGCATTTGGAGATCTGTCTGTTCAGTTGCCTGTATGCTGTCAAATCTGTTGAAGACTGCAGCTTCATTTCCCGTCTAACAACCATGAGATTAAGAGTGTGATCGGAGAATTTTTGTGTTCTTCTGCGGCGGGTCTTGCAGAACTTACCTCCGATCGCATAGATAGTTTCCACGAGCTTGTCATTCATATCGTCCACTCATTTGCAGTCTTCAAGGCACTACTGACATCACTGAACAGTTGTCGTCTGGTCGTCATAATGAAGTCGATCTCATTTTTTGACGAACCGTCGGTGCTCGACTAGGAATACTTCCTGTGGGGTCGCTTCTGGACGAAAGAGTTCATCACAAAAAGTCCCTCTTTCACCATGAAGTCGGCCAGGTGCTGGTCCCTTGTGTTCCGTTACCCTATTCCGAATTTCCCTACCTTCAGCTCACCGTTCTCTCTTGTGCCTAGTATAGTGGGTTTTGGAGGAATACATGGCTCTAGATATATCCTCATATATTTCCTCCACCTCTTCATTGGGATTTGCCGAGGTTGGCGCGTAAACCTGTATGACTTTCAGCGAATACCGTTTGTAATTCTGAGCATAAGGTACGAAACACTCGACGACACACTCCCAATTTTTACAACGTTGTTAACGAGAGACTTGTGGACGATAAATCCGACACCTATTTGGAACAGATGGTCGCCCTCCCGGTGATAAAACAAGTTGCTGGATTCGAGGATTACCGTGCCCTCTTCCTCTCTTCGGATCTCGGATGATCCTATAATATGCAGTATCTTCTCGTCCGTCTTCAGGGTGCGTGCGTTGTATGTTGCCAGGTAGAGTCGTCTTAGGTGGCAACCGAACCTCCACCGGAGATTTTTAGCACCTCCTGTCTCGCGGTTATTATGGTCGCCACCGTAGCCAGGAATAGCGGGGCCGCCGGGGACTAGGGGCCGTCTCTTCGTAACTTTCATCAGAGGGATATTTGCCATAGTTGCCACGCTTGGCGAGTGGGTTGGCAACCGCTTTTTTTTTATTGTAATATTGCTGTTATCAGGAAAAATCTCCTGGTACGGGAAGATATGGGGTAGTGGATATTATTAACCGCGAATATCCTAGTCCATGTCAGATGGTGTTTTTAATTTTTATGAGTATAAGTGGTTTTCATGTCAGCAGTTTCCAACTACTAAATTGTAGTTTAATTATTAAACTTCATAGGTTTTAATTTTGTTATGTACGTCAGATGCTGGTTTTAGTTTTTAAGAATAAGATGTCTCCACATGGAAAGTTCCTAAATAATCATGTAGCACAATTATTAAATAATTTTGAATCCTATGATCTCATTTCATACGTAAGATAAAATTTTATTTTAGGTGAGAGATTTTTTTATTACTGTTTTTAATATAAGTTAAGTTTATATTGCCAATTAAAAATAGCGGCATGGTCTGGTTTTTATTTTAATAAAAATTATTGATTTGAAAAATAATAGGCTTTTATTATTTCATTAAATAATTAACTAATTTTCCACAACAAAATATACTTCCGTCATAAGAAGATATTATCTAGAGCGAAAAGATGTTAATGTTTTAACTACATGTACTTCTCATACACTCAGCGGCACGGAATCTTGGCCAAGCGGTTATCTCATGATAGCAAAAGCTTTAAGTGTTTCTGATCAATGTTTGTTATGCAAGTATGTCAAAAAATGTTTACCCTCAAGTTCAAGAAGATAATTCATTATGTTTAAGTGCACCATGACGAATTCTTTAATTTTTAGTTGAATCGGGTCATTTGAGCGACTAAGTTCACATTTTAAATTTGTGTGTTGTGAAAAGTTTACTGTAAGGTTATTCAATTATTGTGATCTTGTGTCTTAATTCAATAACTAAAGGTGCTTTAAAGCCAATAAAAATGCCATTAACACCAGCACAAGTTGCACAAGCAGTAGCATTAATTGACCAAGGGCTGACACAGCGTGAAGTTGCTATTGTGCTTAACGTACCACGGTCCTCAATGCAGTATTCACTGAAACGATACCAGGAGACAGGCCGCTACACCCGCAGGCCAGGCAGTGGGGCGTAAGGTGCACATCGGCGAGAACGAGTGTGGAGAAAAGAGGAGAGGTTTCTACCCATTACCACCACCCAAACTGTGAGTTTCCATGGAGGCTCAATAATGATATGGGGAGGTGTAAGTTCCGACGCACATACAGAGTTGGTCATCGTCGATAATCGGCTTACAGCTACTCGATACATCGAGGAAGTTCTTCAGAAGCACGTAATGCCTTATTCGGGATTCATTGGACACGACCAATTCCTCCTCATGCACGATAATGCACGCCCGCACGTCGCACATTGTGTAGAGGAATATCTGGAAGAGGTTGGAATACAAAAATTACAATGGCCAGCTCGTAGCCCGGACTTAAATCCAATTGAGCATGTATGGGGTATGCTCAAAAGAAAGATAAAGTCCAGCTCCAAACCGCCACAAACTCTAAATGAGCCTGAAATGCAGCGCTGGCTGCTTGGGACAGCATACCGCAAGTTGATGTCAGAAACATCATTCAAAGCATGCCAGATCGAATGCAAGCGGTTATCAGGGCTAGAGGAGGAAACACCCGATATTAAAACTGATAGACAATAAAGAAACAGACTTAATTTTAACTTTGTAGTGTTTTTAAAGTGACAATGGAAAGATGTTAATTTTAGTGAAAACATGTTATCTTGAAAAGAAAAATTTCGGTGAAGTAAACATTAAATTTCTACGTTCTAAAACCATTAGAGACACTTATTGAATGCATCTACCATTAATTTACTGTTAAAAAACGTTTCAGTGCAAATAATCAGCAAATTCACGAGTGGCCAAGTTTCCGTGCCGGTGAGTGTATTTTTCAAATAGAAAAGTTAGTTCAGTGAAAAAATCATAATATTACTTCCTTTTCAGACTGATTCCATTCCATGGTAATGTATTCACGAATATTTTTTCTAAAATTATTAATTTTCTAAAGAACATTGGTGTATCTCTTCATACATTTCTCTTTTAAAAAAAGAGGCTAATAAAGAGTAGCGTAATTTAAATAAAAGTTAATAACTAATTAAATATTAACTTCTACTTTTAGCTTGTTTAATTAATGAAAAGAGTATTTTTGACGCAATTTTTCATTAAAAAGGCGAAATTGCCAGATTCTTCAATAAAAAGATATTAAGAAATAACTAGTTTTTTCGCTCTCCTGTAAAATGTACTTTTTACACTTATGCTTTTGTTCTTCTCAAGGTACGATATATGTAATTAGTGCATAGAACATGTGGAAGGGAAAGTTCTTGTCACTTCTATTTATACCTAAAACACATTCTGAAGGTGACAGTGGCAAACTACTACATTTAATAAACAGTTTTGTAAAGTTCTTTTTTTAAAATATTCATGTTTTTACTTTTAATTTGTATTTTGAATAAATAAATAAAAATTTGTAATTTATTAATGTTCTTTTATTCAGCGCTGGGATAGGCATCCCCAAAAAAATTCTCAAATAAAAACCCAAAAAAAAGTACTATACGTTCAAATTTTCCTGAGAGAGTTGCAGGTAATCTGACTATAGATGGAGTTAGTGGGTATATATCACATTTATTTTATTTTATATGAAGTTGTCTAACAACATAGGAGGCTGAGAATGCATGCTATCCGCCTGTCATCGCGGAGTGCCTCCCGGACTGGACGAAGCACTTCGAGGTGTTCAACAAAAAGTTAGGACACCCTCCTAATGCTCGTCCGTTCGGATGGGATTACGATTCACCCTCCAGAGCCCGGAAAAATTCCGGGTGATCCAGCGGTACCTAATAGAGATCACCGAAAAAATACCAGCCATGTCCTGGTACTGTTATACCCCGGAGAAGGAGAAGCCCACGAAGGTGGGCATCCGGTGGCTGCCAGTGGACACGGATACCCAAGCAATAGAGGAGGCTATCAGGGCAAAGGGATTCCCCATGAGATACGTGAAAGCAAGAAAATTATGTCCTGGCCGACATAAGAGCCGGGATGGATCCAATAACCGCCATAATGAAGGCGCTGGCGCAACTACTGGCTCGGCACTACAGAGTAGAGTAACCTGCGCCTCTTCTATTGAAACCCGGACGGGATCCAGCAGAAGCTGCATGAACTTCGCACAGTCGCTCTTCAACAGGACATCCACGTGATATTGCTGGAAGAGACGAAACTAAGACCATCCATGCATATAAAGCTGCCCAACTACCACATATACTGGCGGGACGAGGTCAACCCTCAAGGAGCCGCCTATAGGGGCACGGCGGTTCTTGTGAAGAGAGACATTGTCCACCGTCCGAACTTGACTTACCGGATTATCAGTTTATGCGCTCTATCGGCATAAAAATTCACTTCACTCCTCAGACATCCGGACGATAATGGAAGGCGTAGCACCTACCATCATCGCGGAGGACCTAAACGCAAAACACCCGGCCTGGGGATCCAGAGTGATCAACCCAGCGGGTCGTGAGCTCTACGAAGATGCTGAGACTAACAACTACAACGTTTTAGGTCCCTAAGAAACAAAGCACGTTCCTGCAGACCACCGGAAACGTCCGGATGTATTAGACATCGTGCTCTCTACTGACTGGTGCTGTACGACCTGGGCTCACAGCACCTCCCGATCTTGATCACCACTGACCTCAGGGCGGTGACTTCACCTCCCAGAGCTTTTAAGACCAGGATCGACTGGAGGCTCTACCAACAATACCTACTGGAGAGACCTCCAGCACGCACACAGATCAACGGCCGCTGCCACCAGAATATCCAAGACGATCGCGGAAGTTCCTCTAAACAAAAAGGAAAGATGAGCTGCCGCAAGTAATACGCGTGCAGCTTAACCGAAAAAGAGCGCTGAGAAAGCTCTGGGCGCGCACTCGCTGCCCCAGAATAAAGACACAACTGAACAAGCTGACGGATGAGCTGTCGGTTGCAATGCAGATCCACAAAGGAGAGGCCTGGGAGCGGCGCATCTGGAAAGTGGAAGAGCAAGAGGCGTCGCTGTACAAATTGAATTAAAACCAGACCCCCCGTCTGCCCGCTGACCAACAATGCGGTCGGGCGTTGTAACGCGTGCAAAGGTGGAGCGCTTATCCTTTTTTTTTCTTTTACATGGGGAAATGCCTACGTATACCCGCCTCGCGGGGGCAAGGACGGGTAATGTCGGACTCGCACCGACTAAAACCCTATGGTGTTCCAGCTTCGCCGCATATTGGCAGGGCGACGGGAACGATTTCGCACACATCCGCGTCCCCACCAGTGCCAGCCGCCCCATGGCAGCCCCACCTCGGGGGAGGATTACTCCTTTTGCTTCTCAGGTAAGGAATACAAGGCGTCCCTTCCTCCGTGGCCTGAACTTTACCTGCGCAACGGACTCCCCCGAGCTCGATACGGATACGGAGGCCGTGGGGGCAAGAAAAAAAACGAGCACTCGAAAGCACCTGCTTTCCCGACCCCAGGACCCCAGCGGTGGATCTGGTCTATGGCTCCGCCGACAACCAAGATTCGGCTGCGGAGGGTAGGGAGATCGACGCCTCGCAATGCCGACACTCCTCTCCCCCCGCAGCCCCACCACCACCGCATCAACGGTGCGGCCTCGTCAGAGTCGCGGAGAATAGGGTGAGTGGCGTATCGCCATACCAACATTTCTCCTCCTCCGCGACTCCACCTCGGCTGCAGCGGTAGAGGGAGAGGACACCCCTCTCGCCGTGTTCACCGCGGGTGATCAAGCCACGGCTACTAAGCCCCCCGCCACGACAAGGCGGTAATTTGTTGGGGGGGGGGGAACTTCGGGCGGAACAACATGGATTTGGTAGCGATCACTCTACAGCTACACAGCTGACCAGCGTGCTGTACTTCCTTGCGGCGGAGCATAACCGCGGCCGCATATCATTGGGCGTCTTTCTCGAAATATAGAAGGCGTTCGACAGGGTGTGGCACTCTGGATTACTCTATAGACGACGAGTATCTCTCCGGCTATGCTGTGGCTAGTGCCGTCGTCCCTAGCAGTCAGGAAGTTCTATGTCTGTGTAGAAGATGCCGAGTCCGCAGTGAAGACCATAAGAGCGGGCGTACCACAGAGCAGCTGTCTGTCACCGATCTTGTACGCTGCTTATACCAATGACATACCAACCCAGGCAGGACATATGTGGACGATACCGCCTACTTCACATCGTCCAGAAGAACCCAAATCGCCGTTGTCAGGATGCAGTGCCTGCTGGACCTGCTGCCACCATGGCTGGATGAGTGGAGGATGGCCGTCAATGTTGGGAAGACGAACGCTCTACTCACCCGCCACCTCAGAAATCTACCGTCACCACTGACACTGAGAGGCCGTGACCTACCTTGGATGCCAGATAGACAGGGCGCTGCGCATGACCACGCACGTCGACATTGTCATCCGCAATGCCAGAGGTGCGTAGGCGATGCTACATCCCGTCCTGGCATCCAAGCTCTCAATAAAAACCAAATTAAAAATTTACAAGCTCTACATTAGACCGAAGATCACCTACGGTGCTCTGGCTTGTTATGCACGCACTCTTAAGCGATCGACAGATGCAGCGACTGCAGGCGCAGCAGAACTTATCCTTACGGACCATCGTGGGTGCAGGTCGCTACATCCGAAATGACATCATAGCGGCCAACCTGAAGATGGAGAGTATTCAGGAGTTTGTGGTCCGGCTGGCGCGCGGTATGTTGACCGCGCAGACAACGGGCCACACGAACATCTCAAAGATCTGGCACCTTTAAATGCCCGGCCCTCGGACGGGCGACCTCTTGCAAGAGAACTCCTCTCTATATAGATTAGAGAGTCGAGTAATAAGCACCAACGTCATTGATTGACCAACCTTGACCATAGTCCTATTGACACTTACCGGATTTAGACATAGACATAGACATGCATTTATTCAGCAACTTACACTCATACAGTTTTGATACAGAAAATAAAATGATACATAAAAACACCAAAGATAAAAGTAGATAAGAAAAAAAAAACAGACAAAATGATGCGATTGCATGAGTGATTAGGCATGGGCAAGGAAAAAAGAATATCGATATATATCGAATCGATATTTTGAAACAGTATCGATATATATCGCGTGATAAATATCGATATATCGGGATCATTTGCATGATTTAAGGGTAAGGCCCAAAATTGAACATTACTGACGGTTGGACGACGAAAAAATTTTTTTCCCATTTATACAACGTTTTAAAATATATCTAATTGATACGAATTCGATACTCTAAACTAAATATCGATATATCGCGATTAATAATAATATTTTATAAAGAAATATCGCCTATAATAGCCCAAGCCTATGAGTGATGTGATGCTGAAAAGGGCTAGCTAGGCTAGATTGCGGTAGCGTTAATTTTCAGCAATGCCCATTGAGGTTGGACTCGCCCGCAAGGATAGTGTGTTCGCTTTATTTCTATGTTCGAGAAAGATGTTATCAAAATAATAAAATAAAATAATGGAAATGCAAAAGGATGGGAACTTTATTTATGCAGTAGGTATACACAAATGTATATAATAAATAATATAATTAGTATTTACAATAAAAAAATAAAGATATTTGTATTATGCTTTGAAAATATAATGCAGCTATTTTATCCTCCCTAAAAGATAAACTGACAAAAGTATTCTTTTACTTTTACCTTGAAAAGGCTGATGCTATTTAGTTGACGGATAGGTGGGGGCAAGTTGTTCCAGCATTTAGTAGCTGCAAATATATAGGAAACTACCGCGAAATGCTACCGTTATGTATTTTGGTATTGAAAGGACATTTGATTTTGTTCGAATGTCCTTAAAATTACCGACCTTGCGCCATTTTAGTTCTTTTAACAGATACCCGGGCTTTTTGTTTTGAAAGACTCCGAACATTAGTGTTGCCAAATGTAGCGCTCTTAATTGGGACATTCTTAATAACTTTGATTTGTATAAATAGGGACTGACGTGAGTGGGGGAATGTGGTGTATATATCTGGCACAAGCATTTTGGATCCTCTGTATTATTCGGTCAGTTTTCGAAAGTAGCCTTTCTCCATATACCGTATCGGCATAGTTTAGCCTGGAGAGTACAAGGGAGTTGCAGAGCTTAACGCGCAGATTTTTACTCAAAAAGTCACGTTTACGTGCGATCTTGAGCACGTGCCTCTCAAAGCGAAGCGCGTCATACATCAGCAACCCCAGATTCTTGGCTTCAGTCACACGATTTACCTTCTCCCCGAGGACACACACATCAGGATTATTTGCAACTATTCGATTTATCTGTCGCTTTGATCCCAATACTATGTATTTTGATTTTGCTGGATTGAGTACAAGAGTGTTGGCTTCTGACCACTGGGCGATTTTCGTTAGATCTCTATTTAAATTATTAACAGCCCAGTTAGTTTGACTTGGAACAAAGGAAAGATATACCTGCAAATCGTCTGCATACATATGATATTTACAGTTCTGAATGGCTGTATTAATATCTGCTATATACAGTATGAATAAAAGAGGGCCCAGCATGAATCCTTGGGAAACTCCTCTCGTTACACGACAAGGATTTAATAGAGAATGTGTGCCATCTTTTTTAATTATATCATTTAGTGCTGTTGTCGTGCTGTGATGCTTTCTAAAACCAGACTGCAGTTTCGGTAGTATGTGATTACTCTCCAAGTACGCTTCAAGCTGTGTACATACTACTCTTTCCAGAATTTTCGACAAACAGTGTAGGATGCTGATAGGGCGCAGGTCTTTGAAATTTATAATGCTATTGGTTTTTGGAATTGGTGTAACCAAAGCAGTTTTCCAGACGTCAGGGAAATAAGACGTGGTTATCGATCTGTTTACTACCGTGGTTATTACTTTTAGCGTGTAAGGAAGTGTTAAAAGAACCATATCCAGGTATATGCCATCAGCGCCCAAAGCGTTTGACTTAAGTGAGTTAATTATTTTGGTTATTGTGTTTTCGTCTGTAACACTTAACTAAAAATGTTGAAGAGCAGAATCGAAGGGAGTTAAAGAAAATATGTTCTGAAACGGGAGCTGAATAATTTCCAAGTATAGTGCAAAAGAGAGAATGAATCAAATCCGGATCGTTTAGTTGGTCAGGAATTACTTAGTCTCTAGATTTTTCTGATATGTTTATTGTACGTTTAAGATTGTTCCAAAAAGCTTTAGAATTAGTTAAGTTGCGGTTTATATGTTGATTAAAATAGGCCTGTTTTTCGCGATATAACGCTGAGTTAACAGCATGTTTAAGTTCTTTGTAATAACTTTTATGCTTCTCTACGTCAAGTCAAGTCAAGTCAAGCGAAAACGATTATGTGCTTCGTTCCGCAGTCTCATCATTTCGCGAATAGTGAAGGTAATCCATGGATATGTACGCTCCTTTACTTGCTTAAGCTTTAGTGGCGCGAATTGGTCGAACAGGCTTAACACTATTAAATTGAATTGAGAAACCATATCATTTACATGAGGTAATTGAGCCATAGAATCCCAGTCGATCCTTTCCATTTCGAAATTATTGTCAAATTTATGAGTATTGTTGTCAGTTACCAGTTATTAAAGTCGCCCAAGAGCACAATATTATCGCAACGGGTAAAGATGATACTGAATCAGTAAGTGCGTCAAAAAATATGTCTACGTCAAGCCATAGTGTTCGATAAGCAGTACCTATTATCAGATTTATGCCGTTAACAGTTAAATTAAGCCACATTTATTCAACTGATATTGCGGCAGGAAATACACACGTTTTGACGGCGAGATCAGGACGTACATAGAATCCAATCCCACCGCCACGTGCACGCGTGGTACTTAAACGTGGAATATGACGTAAGCGGTAACCGGGGATAGATGGCGCGCGACCTTGTTCTCCATTACGTAGCCAGGTCTCGTTTATAGCCATGATATCTACATCATGCTGCACCATTGCCACAATGAAGTCTTCATGCCTTGTACCCAAAGAACCCGGATTTAAAAAACCAACCTTCAGCTTTTGATTTTTAGGAGCCATTTTGCACAGAGAGCATAATATATATGTGAACATAGGGACACGAGCAACTTGAGTTTATGCATATAAACATACATACATACACATCTACATACACACTCGCATGCACACATATACGCAAACACAGCAGCACCGTAACTATAGCTATAGCCGTATAACAAATCAAATTTAGTGTTATATAATATTTTGCTAAAGAGCTGAATATCATAATTTATATAGCTAGTGTAATTAAATGTCGGTGTTGTATAATATATTAAACAGTTGTATATGATATAAGTTATTATGATAATATAGGATATTATAAAATGTGGCAAAAATAAAGAGAGCATTTTAAACCGGAAAATATGAAACGTACATGTTATGTATAATATACATACATACAAAATAATATGCATTATGTATCATCAGCGTCACAGCACTTACAAATAATTTTTTCAATAATATTAAAAAGTACAGTACAGTATAATTAAACGATATAAGCGGATACATGACAAAACGAGTAGGGCATAGACATATTACTCTAAAAATCATTTTCAAAAATTTTACTAAATTTACAAGCGCCAATTGTTTAAAAAATAGGTTAAGCAAACAGTTAAAAAACAACATGAAAGCAAAAGCTCCAAGTTTAGCCAACCACCGGTTCGCCAAAAAACTTGACAAGATCGATTTCACATCGTATTCTGCATGCCTCCGTGTTCTGATCTCGTCGTGCGTAAATGTGACCGTCTCGTGTCCACACATATTTCCAACCGCTCCTAGAACCCATTTGACGGGCCTTGAAGAATAACTGGCGATTTAAGGGGTAACAGGTAAGACGCTCATTTATACAAAACTTCTTCGGCGAACCCGGTAGGCCAATGTCGGCACCGCGACGGACACGCGCGCTTTGTAACAGACGGTCGCGCAGCATTCGGCGCGCCAAGCGCACAGCAAGTGATCGTGGCTGAACAGCGCCTTTTCCTTCTATGTAACCTCGCAGTGGACCCATTCGTTGGATGCTTACAATGTCCTGTTCTTCAATTTTCACATTAAATTTTTCACCAATAAGCATAACAAGGTGAGTCACGTTCTCACCCTTATGCTCAGGTATACAACTTATTTCTACATCAGTAAGGAGCTGTTCCTGATCACGATCATTCAACTCGAACTTAAGACGCTCCAATGTGTCACTAAGCTTTTTGTTCTCATCCTTATATTTTTCCATGCATTCTTCTTTTTCGAGATTAGTCACCCGACTCTCTATTCCATCAACTCGCTTACTAAGTTGCTGACAGCAAGGTAAAGCATGTCGAATTTTTGGAACAAAATGTACGTACGTACGGAAATTTTGGACAATTTCCGTACGTAACTCCTCTATCACCTTACTTGTAGCATCACAGCCACTGCAGCTAGAAGGTGATGAGTTCGAGGAACTACTCTGGCTTATTTCTGTTTGCACCTGAATCGGAGTCTCCGTATTATCTTTTCGTTGTTGTTTACAAGTACAGCCCGGACAAAGCTATTTTGGAGATACTTTATAACTTTTGGATAATTTTAAACATATTTTGTCGTAAATATTAGCACAACTGCAACATTTAATAATGTCAGCCGGACTCACAAATTTCCCGCGCAGTTCGACATTCTAGCGTTAATATTTTATAAGGAGTTGAAATTAGACTGTATTAACCCGCGAGCACTCGCAGAGATTTTCAAACGTAAAAATTAATGCCTATTTGTTTGTTCATCAGCGTATGCGTCTGAGTAGCTTCAAATAACAATCAACCGCGACGAATCGAGGTGGCAGTGTGGTGATTGCACTTGCAACGCAAGGACGTGTCAAAGTTTGCGTGGGGTGCTCACAACACCCCGCGACTTCTCGTGCTATACTTTTTCATATTTACTAAAACAGCAAGGTAAGTTGTTTTGAACCTTTTTCATTAGAATTTAGTGTAAATTTATGTAAGTTATCTGATTTATGTGTGAACAATAATAATAGAAATAAATATTAGATATTTTTGTGTTTAAGTACCTACTACTATTTGTATTTCAATGTTTTTATTTCATTTTCTTCTCAGATGAGTTGGGAGTCTGAACAAGCAAGGTTGAGAGCTATGTTGGAAGCTGGTATGTCGGACAATAAAGACGACGTTGCGTCGAAAGTGATGCCAGCATCGATCATGATTACGTTCAAGAATCTGATCACGATTCAATGTCAGAGCAGAATGCTTCATCGTCAGAAGAATCTGAGGCAGAAGAAGCTGAAACTCAGGAGCGCTTCTTTTTAGCTAAGGATAAAATAACTAAGTGGTTCAAATTAAAGGGACGTACTGCAGTAAGAACCCGTTCTCAAAAATAGTGTCTGAAACTCCAGGTCCAAAAGGTATGGCTAAGTCTTCTAAATCTCCACTTGAGTATTTTCAACTTTATGTTACCGATGATATCATAGCAGAGATAACCACTTGCACAAATACGTATATTGAGAAAATTTGCAGTAAATACGCACGTGAAAGAGATTGCAAAAATACCGATCAAACGGAAATAGAAGCTTTGATTGGTTTACTAATCTTGTCTGAGTTGTGTAAGTCTAGTCATAGAAAGCTGCAAGATTTATGGGATGAGTCTAGATTAGGCATTGCAATTTTTCACAAAACTATGAGCTACAACAGGTTTTCTTTCCTTCTAAAATGTTTGCGCTTTGATGATGTAAACACTCGTGAGTCAAGAAAAGCTACAGACAGATTTGCCCCAATCAGAAACATTTTTACGCAATTCAACAATCATTGTATTGAAAATTATAGTCTCAACGAAAACTTCACGATAGATGAACAATTACTGAAATTTCGGGGCGCTGTATTTTTCGGCAATATATTCCAAGTAAGCCCGGGCGATATGGTTTGAAAAATTTTGCATTATGCGACGCAAAGACATTTTACACTTATCAAAGTGAGCCGTATCTAGGTCAACAACCAAATGGACCTTACAAAGTGAGCTACAAGCCAACCGATATAGTAATGCGATTATGTACACCGATTTTAGGTTCTGGAAGGAATCTGACTTGTGATAATTGGTATACTAACCTCCCGTTAGCAGAAGAACTGTTGAAAAATAAAATAACGGTGGTAGGTACATTGCGAAAAAATAAAAAAGAGTTACCCGCAGCTTTTGTCAACCAACGAAAAGTTGGAACTTCTATATTCGGGTTTCACTACAAGTTGCCATTGACTCTTGTATCATATTGTCCTAAACAGAAAAAAAATGTATTACTGATATCTACAATGCATGACAATAATGACAACATTATCACAACAGCCACTAATGAGCAAAAACCAGAAATAGTTTTATTCTACAATGAAACAAAAGGTGGCGTTGATACGGCTGACCAAATGTGTGGTAACTATAGTGTTTCAAGGATATGTTCACGATGGCCACTGAGGTTTTTTTTCACATTCTGGATACTTCTGGTATCAATGCTTATGTTATCCATAATTGTAACGTCACGCAAACACAACCAAAAATGGAACGAACTGAGTTTATGGAATCTGTTGGTTTGAGTATGGTTCAAGGACAAATTCAAAAGAGATCTACTCAAGTTTCGTTACCGAAAGCACTCAAGAGGATGTTGAATGCTCCTGGGCCGAGTTCTGAAGGAGTGTCACCGACAAAAAAGCAGCGATGCATAGTTTGTCAAAAATCTATGTGCCAAAAACATATGAAGTTTATTTGCGATTCATGTAGTGAGAACAATTTTGCAAATTCATCAAGCATAATTTGTTTTTGATAAAAAATATTTGTTAGAATGTAAGAAGTTCATTTTATTTAGTCTTTTTAAGGAATGGTCTCAATATTTTGAACAAAAAGTCTGATTATTTTAATGTTTTGTAAAAAATAATTAAAAACAATTATCAAAATTTCTATTTTTTATTTTTATACCTCAAACCATACAAATAAATAAAATGTTTTCATAATTGCACTTATAGCAATCGTATGTCTATAAATCTAGTTCAAGTGTATGGGGTGGCCACAACACCGCGAGTGCTCGCGGGGCTAAAAAACCGCGCGAGTGATCGAGGGTTAAATGAATGAATGAAATGTCGATGACGTCAGTAGTGAGGACGAAGTCTAGCGTAATTTTGCAGTGCGCTTAAGCAACTCTTTAGCGCGGTTAGTACAGCGGTGATTCACGATCAAAACGAACGGGGTTCGAGACTCTCGAATGTACCCTCAAGTTATCACTTTTTCAACTTAGGAACTGCGCAAACATATACTATTTCACTCTAAGACCTCCCACTGGGCGGAGTGTACTAGAGTAATAAAGAATCGAAATTTGATAAATTGACCAATTACAAATTTTAAAGAACGAATTTTGATAACAGAATTTGTAGCAACCAGATACACGAACGTATTCCACGCAGGCGCAGCGCAAACTCCCTATTCTATTTGACACCTAATAGCGGTGATCGGAAGAAAAACAAAAGATAAACCTCGTTCGCTGCCTACACCTACAATTCCGACAATGGCTCCCACGACCGGTACATAGTTGTGTACCACGAGGAGATTCCGGGTAATGGGGGATACCTCTAGACGCGAGACCTGCGGTGCAATGATGCACTCGCAGACGACAAGAATATGAAGTTGTCGTTCTTCTCCGCTAGGAGTTAATAGTGTTCTGTGCAATTTATGCCCTACAAATAAAAGTTAGAAACGATAGTGGCTTATTTTCCAATAACGGTCATTTAAATGACATTTTAAGTAAAATATTAGGTGAATTTACTACACTAAAAATGTAAAAAGTCCATGCAAACCTGCAGCCAATTAGAAACAAAGAATCTATAGATACGTTGTATCTCTGAGGATTAAGATGGAATACCTCACTGCATGTACCTAATTATATTGGCACTTTATACCCTTCAAATCGAAACAGCAGTGCAAGCATTGTTGCTACGGCAAAAATAGGATTGAAAATGCCTACTGTTCCCACTTCGTTGCGCGCACTCTATAGGTACTACTGTAATTACTCTAACGTCCGAGCTAATCTTCGGAACTGCTGAACCGATTGTAATAAATAAAAAAAAAAAAAACTTCACGAACAAATAGAGAGTAATACCCTGGTATCACTCCTGAGTAATCTAGACTAAATATTATCCGAAAAATTTAAAGTTTTTATTAAAATAGAAATATTGTTAAAATAAAATAAATGCTCTTCAATGATTATCCTAAGTCGTCAATTAGATCACACCCAGACAAAGCCAGAGCGGATCGCTTAGTTATTTTATTTATTTATTTACATTTTTATGCACAAAGTAGTACAAATGGCGGACTTAATGCCATAGGGCATTTTCTCCCAGTCAACCATCAGGCTAAACAGAGATAGACATATAAGAGGCGGTGCAACAATAATGAAAACAGAAAGGGTAAAATATATATATATATATATATATATTTATTATATATATTATATATATATAATATATACATATATAATATATATAATAACATAAATATATATATATATACATAAAACATACATATAAATATTATTTATGTCAGAACAAATAATTTTGCCGTGCCTCAAGGAAATGTATTAGGACAACCCAATTTTTAATACCGGTGTTTGTGAAACGCTCTCGAAAACGAAGACAGTCGTCGCCTCGCGCTGTAGAATTTACACATGCTTCAAGGACGTTACTTCATGCGCATTTGTTTTGGCGGGATTGATTAATAATTTTAGTTTTTGAGACAGTTCCGTCTTGACTATCACGAGCGATAGTTCAATTGTTTTGTTTATTAAATTATTGTCGTTATTACTTGTTATTTATTAATTAATAATATTGTTCTTGTTGTTACATTTTGTGTTTTTGTTTTGTTTTAATAATGCTTAACGCGTAGGTACGTTTATAGTGTTCGTGAATACGGCAACATGTTAATGCGCCTTGGAGAATCTCATAAGGCCACGGAGGATCGGTAAGCTGTTTCATACCTAATTTTTTTAAATAACTTAGTACTGAACTGATCTGAATAGGTACATAACTGAATACATCAGAATAATAAACATACCTACACAATGGATAAAAAAGCATGACTCTAACCTTGTTAACATTTTATTTAAGTATTTTTTCATTAGTGGGAATTGAACCAGTTATTTAGTTTATTTAACCTAATTTTTTTAAATAACTTAGTACTGAACTGATCTGAATAGGTACATAACTGAATACATCAGAATAATAAACATACCTACACAATGGATAAAAAAGCATGACTCTAACCTTGTTAACATTTTATTTAAGTATTTTTTCATCAGCGGGGAATCGAACCAGTTATTTGGTTTATTTAACCTGTGAATTCGAATTAAAGTGGCTACGTGGAGACAAGCACAGTGGCAAATAGTAGGTTAAGTAGATAAGTTAGGTATTTAGACAAGTGTTGTAAATTATTAGGTATTGTGGTACCATCGCTAGTTGCGGGGCGCGCGAATTCGGCGTTCGCGCGTACAATGACCCCTAGTCAGCTGATTGTAATTCAGTAATTCCACTGCTGGTTTTATATTTAAGTATTTTCATGATTTTTTTTTTATTGAAATTAACGTTTTATTTAACTATACTAACACGATGGAGCGTGAATAAAGCTAATAAAACATTGTGAAAAGATGATTTTTTTTTCATCAGGATCGATTTTATATTTTTTTTATTTTGTCTGTCTTCGTTTTCGGGAGCGTTTCAAAAATACCCTGTATATAAATGACCTTTGCAATCTCGAACTTAACTCGGGTAAAATAATATCCTACGCAGATGATACCGTGCTCCTTTTTTTTCGCAAATACAGTAGACAAGGTTTATTTATGGGCACAACATGGTTTTGCAGGGTTAATAAATGGCTCCAACAAAACATATTAACACTGAATACGGACAAAACCAATTATATTCATTTTTATATGCGCAGCTCAACCCTTTTGCTCAGTCGCAGAGTCTAAATGTTATTGTCCAGTTATTTTTAATACTAAACTATCAAATACCTTGGAAATTCTCACCTATTGTATAACATCATGGGGAGGAGCAGCTAAAACTACACTGCTACCGCTGGAACGCGCTCAAAGAGCTGTATTAAAAGTCGCAACATTCTGCCCTATCCTATTCCCGTCCCATCTCTTACATAAATCCTTTAATGTCCTCTCAGTGCGCCAGTTATTCGTTGTGAATATGTTACTAAAAGAACACAATTGCCCTACAGACAAAAGGTCACTGATAAAAGACGCAAAGATAAAGTAATTGAAACTAACATTAGAATAAGGCATTCTTTCATGCATAGATTTTTTACATTCTTTGGCCCTTTTCTGTATAATCAATCCAATGCAATTTTGTACATGTATCCATTAAAAATGGCAGATTGTAAAAATGTAATTCGAACATGGTTACAAAATTTGTTATACGATGATACGGAAAAGTTGCTGATTAATATCATAAGTAAATTAATGATAATATATTTTACCGAAATTAACCCTAATTAGTTGGTATGTTATTCAATTTATATAAGAAACAGAAAATATTTGTAAGTGTATATATTAGTATATACACCTGAGATACAGGTTTATTCTAGTTCAGGTGCCTGTTATTGTAGAAGATTTTAAATTAAGATATTATTTGAATTAATTGTACAGTTTATTGAAATAAAAATTATTATTAATATAATAGAGACCAACCAGATGAGAGAAATATTAGAGGGTACTTAAATATTTCTCTCATCTGGTTGGTCTCTACAAATATATAAAAGGAAATGATAAATATACATATATTAATACAGTGAAATAAATACATAAACAATACGTAAATAAAATGAAAGCCAAGGGGTGATCAAACGGCCGAGGGTTAGGGGGAAAGGAAAGAAACCGGCGGACGATGCGGGCGGTATCGAGGAGCACCGCCTTCTGCATTTGAGCATAGAGCAGTCCGTCACGGAGTCCCAGTCGCCTCAGATGACCCGAGAGGCTCTACACTTTACAGAAACGACTACAGGTATAATTTCGGTCGGCAGGCCACCCCACATGTCGGTCACCTCGTGAGCCAGGTCCAGATATTTTGTTCGCTTATCTGTTTCGGCTTTCACAAGGTTCTCGTCATAAGGAATGGTAATATCGACCAAAAATATCCTTGATTGTGCCCGGACCCATATCAGCACAATATCAGGCTTATTCGCAAGAATAGTCCTGTCTGTGATGATGACCCGGTCCCATTAGAGACCGGCGCGGTTATTTTCGAACATGGCTTCCGGCAAGTACTTGTAATAAGGCAATTTCCGGTCCACGAGACCGTATTTCAGAACGAGCTCCTGGTGTAGAATTGTGGTGTAGATTAATAATCTGTGGAGCTCCTTCTCCATCCATACGGTCTCCCGGTCGGAAATGCTTTGTACTGCCGTGTCTTGCCATTGCTCGTTGGCTAAGGATAGAGGAGTAAGCCCTTTATCACACGAAACGACGTCGCTGTAGAATGGATCATCCGATCTCGCCAGGTAGTAATTATGGAGGCTGCACACTTCGCGATTATGCATGGTGAGAGCGCTTAAAAAGCCAAGCCCACCATGTTTCCGCGGCAAGTACAGCCTCATTACTAACGATCTCGGGTGATGTATCCTATGGGACGTCATAACAGTGCGGACTTTTCTATCCAGAGCGTTCAGTTCGGTCTGAGTCCGCCTGAGTATGCCGAAGGTATACATGAGGACAGGCATGACCCATCGTTATATGCGAGTGTCTTATTCACTCCCGACAAAAGACTGTTAAGCACTTTTGTCAAGCGTGCATAAAACTCATCGCAAACTGACTGTTTCATAGCCGCCTCATCGATACCGATGTTCTATGACATATTGTACCTCCTTTCCGAAGCTGAAATCCCCTCCCGGAACCCTCCAGTAAGGTACTGAGAGGGTTCAGAGAGAGGCAGAACTAGTTTGGATTCAAATAATCGCCCTGGAAGATACCCCTTCTTATCCTTATGTGGTTCTTCGCTCGCCTAGATGAGTCGCCTAAGAATCGTACTCAACTACCCCATAGACTGCCCGAGGAAGTCTCTGTACAGTAACTCAACTGTACAGTCAACCTTG
Organism: Parnassius orleans; assembly: GCA_029286625.1. Taxonomy (NCBI): domain Eukaryota; kingdom Metazoa; phylum Arthropoda; class Insecta; order Lepidoptera; family Papilionidae; genus Parnassius; species Parnassius orleans. The sequence goes on along the minus strand of JAGSMP010000075.1, from coordinate 1,909,062 downwards.
TACAGCTCAAGGACCCTCTTCAGCCATGTATGAGGCACCGAGTCGAATGCCTTTTTGTAGTCTATCCAGGCGACGGAGAAGTTCCGACGGTTGTGTTTGACCACCTTGCCAATGACCGCGTCAATGAGGAGTGGTTCTTTGGTTCCACGATCTCCGCCCCGACATCACCTGATTTGAGTACAGGTGACGAGTGATTCCCGCGCTGAAAATGGATGTTAGTGTCTTGTATATGGTAGGTAGACACGTGATGGGGTGGTATTTGCTCGGGTCTGTGGTATACTGGTCTTTAGGAACCAAATGAGTGATCCCAGTATTGAAGAGGCTCGGGAGCGACTTCTGGTCGAGAGCCTCTTGGAAACTGTCGGGCGAGCACACCGTGACACACCACGAAGCCCTTCAGCCAGTAGTGGTGCAGCCCATGGAGCCTCGGACTATTCCAGTTCGGGGCCCTTCGGACCGCTTAAGCTACATCGTCCGGCATTATGATGACGGGGCCTATGGGCGTAATATTCGCACACTGACTCGCCACAACTTCCAACCAAGAGCTCTCGCAGTGGTTTACCTGCTCTGACCACAGGCCGCGCCAGAATGCGACAGTGTCGGCTTGATTCGCTGCTGGGCCCGTTCCACGTACCATCGTTCCAGTACGACGCTCCAGTGATTTATAGAGCCTCTTTTGATCACTCTGAAAGAGACGATTCGGGTTGAACCGCCTCGACCTCTCATTGTATCGCCTAATCCGCTTCCCCCAAGCAGCGATTCTTTGCTTCAGGTCGTCTATGCGCTCCGCTAGTTTCTGCGTGATATCCGGCTGAGACAAAATTATATTTGTCCCAGCAAACGCCATTCTAACGGTGCGCACAACTCTCGGACGACCTGAAGCTTGTCAGTCCGATGACGGCCCTTGCCTTTGCGATACGGTCTTCAATTCTTTTTCTCCAGGCTGGGATAGCTTTAGTTTGTCCAGTAGCGCGTCCAGCCGTGGAAAGCTTGGCGCCAATGATACGGCAGACTGCCAGTGCGGCGTCAAAAATAATTGAGTCCGTCTCGCAAAGGTCCCGGCTGGCTTCTAAATAGGTCACCAGTATTGGGTTTAGAGCCCTCACGACAGCCCGATTCTTCTTGCTTAGGGGTATGCGGGGAAGTCGTGGTCAATTTTCAAGAGGAGTACTGCGCGTTTCCGTTATCGCCTCTTTCAATGTGCTCTTCATTAGCTCTGGTTCATGGCGACTATTCCATCATCGTCTGAATCCACAACAACTGAGAGATTCACGGCGGCATCCACGTGTGCGGGTTTTATTACTATTATTATTTTTATTATAAATATGAAATATATGTATATATGAATAAGAGCTGTGTTATTTAAAACTTGCAACGATTTTTTCACATGGTTACGGACTTGATTTTTAAAAACAAACTTGTCGGGAGCTTTTTTAATGTTATTTTAAAATTAATGTACCTACCATTATTTTCAAATATTTTCTCATTAATGGCATGCCATGTATAAGTTTAATCGATGAGTAATCTGAATTAGTAAAATAAAAAAAACAATTACATGACACAAATTTATTTAATCTAACACAATTTTCATCATGAACATCGAAGAACAAAATGTCAATACACTTTCAACCAAACTTAAGCCTCAATTATATTCTACAACAGGACGAGGTTTCCATGTATATAATTAGTTAAACAGTTAACAGCTAAACCTAAAACATGTATCGTTGCAATAATTAGCTCAATCAATAATTCTTGTACTCAACTACCTACGTTTTACTTAGTATTTTGACACTTGTATCGTAATTCTATGTGTTGTAAGTTTGTGCAGACATTAATAAACATAAGAGCATGACTCAAGAGCGTCGCCAGTCTCTGGGCCTTTATATATTTTTATATTTAAGAGTGAATAATTACGACATAAACTTCACTTTTGAACACAGTCTTTTCTGAGGTTTATCTGCAACGCTGATTCTGTACTATAATAGTTGACGGTTTTCACATGCGCTCGAAATATTTTACGGTGTTTTACTTTTATCGTAATTAATCACTAACAAAAAATTAAGTAAAAATTTAAATTTTTTGCGCAGTGGTGTCTGCGTAAGTGCATTCATAGCCCTATTTCGTTCCGCGTGTGGGAAGAGACGTATAAGGGAAATGTCAGCGCAGCGTCAAAGGCATCTGTTAGTGCTAACAGCAATCCGCCTGATTGGCGATCCCAGTAACAGCCAAGCTTGGCGTTAATGGCAAATCATTTCTACAACGGGGGAGGCCTTCTAGTAGTGGTAAAATCCACTACTAGAAGGCCTCCCCCGTTGTATTTTTTACGTTCCCCGGTTTGATGAAGTAACAATGTTGGCGGGGATTGAACAACTGGTTGTCCGCATAAGATGAAACTTAAGTAAGCCGAACATCCTGCCCGGCTCCATACTGTTGCCAAGAGTTTGGTTGGCTTCGATTCCCGCACGGGACAAGTGCTTGTACCTGTGCTCTAATAGTAGTTTGGTCGGATTACGAATTCGAAGTTTCTAAATGTTCACCTACTTTTTTAATTGACATAGGTAGTGCATTGGGGCAATTACGAAAATGGGTATATTCAGATTTATATTAATTTCTACCAAACGCAGCGACATTTATTTGCTGGAATCAACTGGAGGGACGATGGGTAATTACAATGGTATTTAATCATATGTTGCTAATTAATATATGTAGAAATTAATATAAATCGGAATATACCTACCCATTTTCGTAATTGCCCCAAAGCACTATACTTTATAAACATCTGAAAACATTTATTAAACTTGTGGTTTACAGTTATTATCTACTACTGGACATGCTCAAATGTGTATATAGTACCATTAATTTAACGTCCCGTTGAAAAACTATATAATTATTTTCCATAAAAACGTTGCACAAGAAACAATATTCTAAAAATCTATTAAAAAACAATTTCATAAAAGCGTTTAACATACAATAATTATCTACACATGGATTTTTATTACGATACAAGTGTTTGCAAGACTGTAGCACAAAATGCTATGTGTCTGATAAATCAATAGTGTTTAAATTTTTGTTTTCGGCTACTTCATGTTACAAACACCTACTTAGTGGCGTACCTTTGGAAAATGGGGCATATGGGAACCGAAATTGCGCTTCTTCGTGATATAATTCATGTATTTCACACTGCGAGTAGCGACATCGGTTGCAAAATTAAAAAAAGTTGTTATAAGAATATTTTTTTGCTTTTGGATAATTTTTAGTTTCATAATTCGTTAAATTTGCGTAACCCTTTGATTGACCCAGAGAATTACCCCATGTGCACCCTAGGTTTGCCACTTATAATAATTTTATGAAGTTAGTTTAGAATACATTAATATCTCTAAAAACTAATTATAAATTTTTACTTAAAACAAACAGAACTTTATATTGTGAAAATAATTCATGTAATATATGCTGCCCATATTACACCTATATACTTTTGATAGTATTAGCAACACCCGTATTTATCACAAACTAATAGGAAGTACATACTAAATATCTGTTTTTTACTTATATACTTGTTACTTATATAAAACACAAATAAACAAAAGGCATTATCACTGACACTTTATTTATTTCATTTGCTATTTGGCTATAACATTATTGCGTTACAGTAAATTATAATAAAAAAAACAGCGGCAGCTTTAAGGACTGCCGACAGAAGTGGAAACTTAATGATATATGCGTGTACGTGTACACAGGCCGCTATACTACGTGCCGCGTAGCGACGTCTCGTATGCCGCGGCCACACTATCGGCCGGCGCTATCGCAATGTATGTCGGCCGGCCCTTCGTGAATACTTCGTCCCTTCGTGCGAAGTTTCAAGCACATCGCTTCGCTGTCGGTAAATTTTTCGAACTTCAAAGGGTTTTATCGCGATGGACTTCGCGTGTGCGGCCACACTTCAGTCTGCCCACAGACATCGTGCGTAGCGGATGTGTTAAACTAAATTAGGGTTTGCGACGTATTTCCGACATGGATTGATGTAATGAAAACAATTTTGGAATTTATAAGTAATTACGAGTCCGAGCCGATATTATTTATATATTTTTCTTATTTTTTAAAAATTGACACAATACTAAAAAATAATTATTCGCTGCCATATAATATCGAGCGACCGTGGCGTCCATTTTGTTTTAGCGTGTGTTTAGCGCGATAAAATTTACAACGCGCAGTGTGGCCAGGCACCTTCGCGCTAGGCCGAAGGCGAAGTTTTATCACGATAATTCTATCGCGATGTGTGTGGCCGAGGCAGTAGTGACGTCTCGTAGTCGCGTAGCGACGCGTAGACAGAGACATGCTTGTGACGCGAACCTATAATATTTTCCCCTACCAAAACTCGCTCAACGCGGCTAAAAGAAGTTTTCACTTCAAAAAGGCAGCAAAGGAATTCATACAATACTTAATACTCAGACCAAACATCTGAGAAGGAGAGCTGTACACACAAATGCTTCAATTATAATAACATGTCGGTAATCGTAGATTACTGTTTTAATAATAATGTAAAAAATAGATTTTGTTTTAATGCCATGCACTTTAATTCCATAACAAATATTGTAGGTAAAATATTTGAGGGAAAGCGTTTAAAACTGCAGTAACAATTTTGGTATAAATATTAAAAACATCTCACTTGGGAATTAAAGGTTTTTCACCCTTGGACCTTTTAAAATATAGTAATAATTATTGGTTCCAAATTTCGTAAGTCATTTTACAATTTCTTAACTATTAAAATATTAAATATGTTAGTAAAATGATTACGTAAGGCGGAAAATAGTGTGCTTAAACATTTGATACAGATTGCATAATATAGTGCATAACCAATATAAATAAGTTATATATATATCGCCTTACGTAATCACTTTTACCTAATTTACAGATAACTATAAAATTTCTACTTATACATAATATTATACGTCCTGTATTTTAGATCATAATATTTAATGTCACATAAAAAGGTTCCCAACCTTTTCTGGACCACCGCCCCTTTAGCAAAAAAAATCCAATAGGAAGCTTGGGGGCAAGATAATACAAGTTATTTTTTTTTGAAATATTCAAATACTGTTGCATATTATCTGTACCTAATTCATATTTTTATTTATCTATTAAAAATAAAAATTATAAAGTAGAAAGACGACAACCAAATCTAATCTTAACTAAAGCAAATTTTTGGAATACGTACCAAATGCTAAATTAAAAATGCTGAGGTATTAATGTTAAACGTTAGATAAAATATTTATTTGAAGTATTTGTTGTGTTCTATAAAAAAATATTCATATTGCAACAAATACTAACATATTTTTACAATATTCGGTGCTAATAGGGTAATCCACGGTCACCCCTCTTGACTGCCTACCTCCTACCCCCTGGAAGTCTAGCGCCCACTGGGGGACGGTACCGTCACGTTGAAAATCGATGATCTACATATTTTGTAGGTGTACGTTATTTTTAAATTATTTTAAGCTGTGCTGTACTTCTTTATAACTATTACATCGTTTTACACTTTTTTTTATTTTTCTAAAGATGGAAGCGATACTAATACCAATAACGATTATAAAAAAAATTTTAATATAATCTATATAACATTTTGATGTCAAAACAAGCAATCAAAGTATTATATGTAGTAATATAATTTACATTGCTGTAAAAAGTCATATTCTTGTGCTTTTTAAATTAAAAGTATAATATGGAACAAAGAAAACTAAAAAAGATAAGTATAAATAATATAACTTAAATAGAAAATTAAAAAAAAAACCCCGAAACAGAAAGAGCTGATGATCTTCAAATGGCTGAATCGATTTTGATAAAACCACACCAGAAACCACAACTAGAAAACCTGCTTTTAAATAAAAAAAAACCGCACCCAAATCGGTTCACCCGTTTAAAAGTTACGGTGCTACAGACAGACATACACACACATAGCGGTCAATTTATAACACCCCTCTTTTTGCGTCGGGGGTTAATAAGATTAAAGATCAAATAAAAGAAGTAATACAAAATAGATTTTTATATATTAATTAATTCAATAGCCATGAACCTAGTCTAACTACGCTAACACTTACCATATTTTCTTTCTTGCAAGCGATGTGACTTAGTATGTTTTAGCATATAATAATGATTTTTTATTTATAGTATATTAATAATTATAATTAAAACTTCAAGGGGACGGTTTAAACGTGTGAAATCAAAGACGTTGAATTCAAAAACTAATACATAATATGTTATATAGACATAGCAGGGATAAAAAATAAATTTGCATTGAAAAATACTCTGAGTGCATACTTTAATATTTTATTATTTACGGGTATATAGTAAAGTGCATTTGGTAGCTATCTATATTATGCAATTTCTTTTTGTGTAAAATTAAACTTTTAATAAAAGTAAAAACCGGCTTTAAAAATTTCTAGTCAGTGCTGAGACATAGATAGTGTAGCCACAGAATAAATAATAGTACTACGGTGTAGCAAAGAAATTAAAGCTCCGACTTACGCAGAAATTACTATATGTATTCGTTTTAGTTTTTGAAATCAGTTTTTACTTTTTGTTAAAAGTTTAAATCTTTTACGCCTTTGAGTGGTCTAAACATTATCACAAGTTCAAGGTTATACAACAAGAAAGTCGTCTATTTAGTCTAAATTTCCACCCTTAGTGATGGGATTTTCTTCATAAAATTATATAGGATCACCTCGAAGTATGATCTATTTAATAAAAATATAATGATTTAAATCGGTTCAGCTGTTTCCGAGAAATCGGTAAACATGGATAAAAACATACGTGTCGAGTGGCATTTAACTTTTTAATAAGCTTTTCTTTTATCATAGTTATGAAAAAATCATAAAATATATATTATACTAAAATAATTCTTAATTATACGGGGATGGAATATTTTCCTTCTCTAATTTATTTCCCTATAAAATAAAAATGGGTAAATTGATCAATACAGTAACATCAGTTTTAGCGAGAGTATGCAACGGTCATGGAAAAACGCCGCGCCCTGAGGAATAGGAATGAACTGAAAATTTTAATTTTTAGAGTTTCGTGATGCTACTAAATACTATAATGATTTACTATTATATACATAGTGTACCAAATCTTCATGATGTTAAATTCTAATCCCTACTACGTACAAAATTTCCATCAATTTTACTTAAATGAATGTTTTTTTTAACAAAATTTAGAAATACTAAAGAGTAAAGTAATGGAATTTGCAATTTTAATATATGTCGCAGCCAACTGACTTAATTAGTTTTTCAGTTAACAGTCTAACTTAACAGCCTAGCCTTTTTACTAAGCGGCGCCGTTCAACTAGAGGCTTGAATTATATTCAGCCAATGCGTCCAATACAACAATACACCTATCTTGCAATATCAGCGACAGTAAGTTAACGTGCTGTGGTGGGCCTTGGGCCACCCTAAAGTCGCGTATATTGTTTAATAGCGCATAATTAGGCACAGACCAGCGACATTACATGGCATGGTCACCCAATTAATTTCATTCAACGAGACGGTTGCTAGTCTGTGCCTAATCAATCAGGCCGCTAGTTGAACGGCGCTGTTTAGTAAAAAGGCTAGGCTGTTAATTGAAAGACTAATTAAACTAGTTGGCTGCGACATATACATAAATAATGCTAGGTGAAAATGTTCTATCGTATGTATATGATACTTTGTATTTGTTTAAGTACTTTCTATCATCTACTAAGTACAATTTTTTGTTTGATAAAATTTTAATATTTTAACATAATTTTTTTCAGAAATTTTGGTAAATCTATAGACCTTAGGATTCAATTCAACACTTTAAGTGTGAGTCTTTATCCATCACGTATCAGTAGCGAGATCTTAATTTGATATTTCACACGTCCATTTGATATTATATTAAAAGTCTTATCTAATTAAATGAAAGACAAATACAGTTGCAATGTACCTTAAACTCGTAATTTATGACAATATTGTCAGTCAAATGATATTTTGCCGTGCAAATGAATGAATGATTATTCTGTTGTAGATATATTTTAACTTTATAGTAAAAAGATAAATTATTATTATATTTCCGATGATATAAAATCATGGATGTGAAGAATTATGATTACGTGTGTAAAAATTTTTGTATTTTTTTTTCTAAAATACTGCTTAGCAAACAAAATCGTAGGTAAATTAATTTGATAAACCTAACTTTGTGTATAATATTATAGTGCCAACTGTTTTTTCGTAACATTACATATTGTTACATTGTATGTACTATTACTCTTTACTTTCTATTAGTAGTGTTATTTAAACCTTAGCGGACCTTGAAATTGAGTATATATATATATATATATATATATATATATATATATATATATATATATATATATATATATATATATACTTATATTAAAATGATATGTCCCTATGTATTTTACATATATATTTATAAATTTAAGAAATATAAAAATATAAATTTAATGATAAATAAAATTTGGAAGAGAACTCACTTGGCATTTTTATAGGCCGTATATGTATAATTAATATTGTTTGCATAAATACAAAACTTTTGATTAAATGTGATGAAAGATTTAAGTAATTTAAAAAATGAATGTAATTTTTATTACTTAATGTAATTTTTATTACTTAAATAAGCATGTAAGTAAAGTAACTGCTGCTTAATATAATATCTATAAATATAAAACAAATTAAAACTGTTTAAACAGTTTATACTAGATTAACAAAATATAAAAAGTAAGTTTATTACAGCAACGAGAAGTTTCTATGACAAATAAAATAGGTCCAATTATACCGCCTTCCGGATCCTAAAAATCGACTTGTCTTATACACCTTGCTTGAGTTGTATTTATTTCTCTATTCACGGGAACAGCTGTTTTACAAAAGCAAGGGTCGATCGCGTGACATTAATGGGCGACGGTCTTCCGGAACATAGTATTCTGGGGCCACACCAGCGCAAGGCAACAATTTCAAAGGCCGTGTTGCAGACGACGCTCCGCAATTACGGCAATGTGGGCGCCGTACATCCAGTGGCCTTTGCCACCACCACATACCCTCTTCGGGCTTATCGTAAATATTTTCGGATCTGTAACTATCGTAGGTGTCTCTCGACCACGTTGATGATTCACTATAGCAAGGTGTTACGGGGGCACTTCGATTAGGCTTTGGTTCATTACTAGAGCTGACCTGTTCTGAGAGTGATCCACGTCTCTGGAATTATTAAAGAGTACGATTGGAGATAACAGAGCAAATTTTCCTATAAAATTCTACTGATTAAAAATCAGGTTTATAAATGTTTAAAATGGGAAAAAAATTAAAAACAATCATTTTCAAAAAATTTTGTTAATATTTATAATTACCTTTATAACTTTATAGTTCGGTATCTTAAAGCGTCACACTTCCTGCAGAAACTTGACCGGGCAGACGCCTTGTCTGTTGTCACCGGATCTAATCATCACCATTCCATCAATTTCATCACCGACCTGAATTACAATTTGATCGCGCAGTAACATTAGGCCGTTGTCACCATCGGATACCTGAAATTTATTTATTTAATATATTAAAAACTCGCTGAGTACAAGATAAAAACGTTATTTACTACATAAAATATTTAATACTCGCTTTCACAGAATACCAAATTAAAATTGCAGCTTAATGCCGCTTTGTTTCGTATGGTGAGTGTAGAGAACCGGAGATCCTTTGCATTCGAAACGGAAATTCCATCTTAGTCCTCAGGAATAACAACGCATCTACATCTTGATTCTTAATCGAGAATAGATGTTAGATGTCTATGAGTCACAGTATCCAATTACCATCAGGTGGACTGTGCGCTCGTTTGTCACCCTTATTCTATAAAAAAATGAAAATGCCGCGTCGTAAGTGGACAGTATGGGAAATGGCAAAAATAAATTTATACGCCAGACGTAAATACACAAACTGGTGCAGCGTCAGGGAGTAGGGTGAAGGTGCGAGACGTCCAATATTTCGATCGCCAATCCACTCGCCAAGCGTGTCGATTATGGCAAATCCTTTTATAAAAACTTTTACAGACTGACGAAGAATAAGATGATTTATTAAAAAGTGTAAAAGGTATGTAAAGTTACGTAGGTACTTATCTAATATATAAAATTTATATTTGTTTGTTCGTATTTTATGCGCTGGCATACCGTTCATCAGATTGCGGTAAAACTTTGTCAACTTATTAATTGCACTTGCGCGAAGGTTATAGGTATAGGTACAATTAACTTATAGTAGGTGGCGCGCGTATCGTACCGACAAATTTATTTGAAAGCTATATATCATTCAATTTCAATGGATGTATTATTATTTTTAATTAAATAATATAACTCTTCCAAATTTAAAACGATATTTCCACAATTATTTCTTTTGCGGCCGCAATGCGCCGAGGTACCAGCTAGTAATTTTATAATTAATTAAATTATGTTCTTTATATTCCCGAAACGATTTCAAGCTGAACAAAAAAGAATACCGTAGTAACGTCAATGGTGAGTATATCATTCACCTTTAATTGCTCACTATGCTCAACGACCTGAATAGTGTCTCCCAACGAATAGGTCTTTGGATGAACATGAAAGGTCATGCGTAACGTCCATGTCACACCAATGTCGGTAGTTTTTGGGATTATTACGATCGAAGTTGTTGACGAATAAGTTTACGTAGGCCAAATTGTCCGACTAGGTAAATCAAACTTCGACTTAGAAATCAATTGACGAATTAAACTCGGTAGGAAAGCGTTCGGGAAATTCCATCACATGTTTTCGTTACGAATTCCTCAAAATTTGAAAATAATACTAAAAGCGTGCAACTATGCCAAATATCTCTGATTATAATATAAAATAAATATCCCCTATGAGGTAATCTGTGTTTAAGTGGTAAGAGTATCTGCCAACGATATCTATGCCACGGTTTTTTTTAATAGGATAAGGGTGGCAAACGAGCACACAGTCCACCTGACGGTAAATGTTTGCTGTGGCCCATATACATCTACATCTTTCCTCGATTACGAATCAAAATCTAGATTCGTTGTCACCCGTGAGGACTAAGATGGAATGCCTCGTTTCTAGTAAAAAGGGTCTCCGGTTCTCTACACTTACCATACTAAACACAGCAGCGTTAAGCTGCTATTTTACGCTGGTATTCCCCGGTAGCGTGGTCCTTCCCCGGTCGAGCCGACCCATTCGTGCTCTAACTAAACAAGTAATATAGCTGCTGCATGGCTCTATCACGTAAACAAATCCTCCTGGAATTTTGAAAGGGTCCTGGGTTCGAAATCCAATCGGAGCAAAAATTTGTATAAAACCTCAGGTAGCTGTTTTTAATTAATTGTTAACTCAGTATATCTGACACTGTATCTAAGTGACCCTCATACTTATCGTATAAGCAATCATATCGGGTACATGTTAGGCACGAGTTTGCGCGTTTATTTGTGGCACTATAACATCTCCTGCGCAGTTGATTTTAGAAAATGTTCGAAACCGACCTGGGGAATATCGTCATATTTCTATTAGAATATGATAAGTATAAGCTTTGAAAAATCTTCAGAGGCGTCAAAAAAAACGTCAATAGGCAGTAATTGTCTGTTTATCAGTTAAAGAATGGCGCAGCTACTGAATAATAAAGTCAGCCCTGCTGCTTGAGTGCGGGACGGCGGTCATTATACGTCCTCAAAACATTTTTTGTTTCTTATATATAATGTTTTCCTCCCTATTACCACTATTAAGTTTTTTTGTTTCTTCATTGTCAAAGGCGCCGCCGCGACATAAAAGGTAGCCGCCTGCGGCGTACACCCGCAGGAGAATTCTTTATTTTAAAAAGAAGCGCCGTAGTGAAAGGTTCTTTGCTACCTAACTTGTGATTATTTTTTATACTAGTATTTTATTACAATAACCATACGAGTAAAATTGTATTCTTAAAATAGAAAAACATTTATTTAACAAACACAGTAAAAAATAATAAAATAATAAGTGTGGCTCCGGGTGTACCGATACTATCGTAGTGAACAGACTATACCTAGAGAGCGCTCACTTTGAAATATACCAGCTAATTATTATTAATTATTAATATACGTATGAATGAGTATAGCTTACTTGGAGATTATGAGTGACTTGCAATGGTCTCTCCCCAGCTTGCAGTTTAGTGCAATATTTAGAAGGGAAATACCCGATCTTGCCTAAGCACTTCCCTTTCCACCAATCAGGGTCAGATGTATCAATGACTGTAACCTTATAACCAGCTTTCAAATCCAACTCATCAGCGTGACGGGATTTGAAGTTATAAAGTATCACATACAGATTAGTGGGCAAAAGCCTCTGATATTTCTGTAAATAGAATAAAATATATTTTATTGATGTGTTATAATCTACTTTAAAAATAATTGACAAACAAATTTTATGGACAATTTTTTTTAGTTGATTATATGGTGGCGGTGCAAGAATAGCCACTACCCCATATTGTCGAGTGTGTGTCAAAGAAGGGAAATGAAGCAGGGTAGCAGCATCTTTCTGATAGCAACTCAAAATATTTAAAAATTGCGTTTGGTCAACTAAAGCGAGACCACTACGGCAAATATCACTCCTCCTACGGGGCAATCTATGGGGAGGCCTATGTTCAGCAGTGGACTTTTCATAGGCTGTGATGGTATTGGTGGACTACATAATATATTGACAACGAAAAATCATAACGGTCGAGGTAAATAGACATTGAATACAAAGTGAAGAAAAGAGTTACATCACAAAATTAAGGTGTTACTATCGACTATCGTATAAACATTACAGATACAGGTTGGTAAGAATAACGTTAGGACTGTAATAAATCATGCACAGATGATGATTTTTAGTTGTATAATGTTGGTTGCGTACAATTTGTTCCAGCGAATGACCAAAACGTTCGTCTGTACTAACCGTGCTTTCACACATTTGCACATTTTCTGTAGTACCTATTAAGCAGTCGTTATTGCCAGCTGGGTGCACTCTGATGTTTTCAGGGGTTAGGGCAACTTGGCGTTCTTAGTTCAATTTTTTTATGTATGATAATATGGAGTCTTTTGATATTTATGATTCAATTGTATTCATAAGTCAATCACTAGAACTCAGTCGAAAAATTCAAAGCGTGCAGTCCACTCTGTGATAGTTAGACAATCGTTTGATCTGATGGTTTGGTTGATCATATTAAACAAAAGCGATCGATCTTTAAAAATTTACAATATGATTGGATTTCAAATACAGAGTCGGATTTTACTAACCTTACCTAGAAAATTCAAATCTCGGACATATTCCATTTAATATATTTGTACCTGGACGGCCGAGCTTTGGCAAAATAAACTTGATATATTTTATGTAAATACAAAATTTCATCCAAATGGCAAAGAACTGACACTGGCAGATAATGCCGATATGCATTAAGTTCGTCCATTGTAACCTTAGTTGTAAGGTGTAACAATAAAGAATAAGTAAATCAATAAATAAATACAAATATTACTCACTTATAGTATAGGATAATGTTAAAATTTGTGGGGAGATATTTCTGAAATTAGGTTACATACGCTCGGTTGTTTGACTGGTGAAGGGCAAGGACTGGCACTATTCGATGAGAGGCTTTTATCTGGCTCATCAGGCAGTTCCACACTGCTCATGCGGCCTCCTCGTGCACTTAATAACCTCCTGCTATGGACTGGAGACGATGGAGCTGTACAGAATATATAATGCAAAGTTATTACTAGTTTTAGTTTTATACTAGTATTAAGCATGTCTTTTTTTTATAAATTAATAATAACCTTAAATGTAAAAACTATTGTGTAACATTGCAGAAAATTTTAAAACAAATTAATTCTCGCGACTAATTTTTTTTTAAAGTTAAGAAATAGAAACCCGCGCATTACGTACATAAGTTTATATTTTCGTTTCTTTTTAAATTAACAAGTTTTTTGTATTTTCAAGAATCGGACCCTATTTTCTAATAATGATTCGGCTTGCAATTATACATAACATCCAAATAATTACAAAACCCTTAAAACCCCCTCAGAAATGAGTGTAGGCCTGTGCCCAGCAGTGGGACATATATAGGCTGCAACTTTAACTTTAACTTTAATTACAATGACACAACATAGAAAATAAAAGATAACCAGCAATATTGCCAGATAATTTTCCTCATTTCCAGACAGTTATTGTATTTACAGTTTAGATTTTCAGGCTTGAGCATTTGCTATAATAGACACAGCTGGTTATTGATTGCTTAATTAGACTAATATAATTTGAGAGCATAGATATTCTCAGTTTTTAATAAATCTATGTTTGAGAGACACTTTATACTTTATAGAGAGATAATCAACTACACTACATCTAAAGTGAGAGACGCGTCTTACGCTATCGGTTTGGTTTAAAAAAAAATTACGTGACTAATGGTAAGTTAAGGCTACTGTAGACCATAGACACCTGCAACCAAATTCAAATAAAAAATGCTACAGATGCGTTGTCACCTTTGAGGACTAAGATGGAATGCCTCACAGTTTGTAATAATACTGGCTCTCTATACCCTTCAGACCAGGACACAGCAGTGCATGCACTGCTGTGCTACCCAGATATACTCCTAGGCAGAAAGGGGTCCTACCATCTAGTTTTATGACTTGGAATGTTCCAGATTTTTGTTCCCCAATAAACATCGAAATCATTGCCTTAGTCACGAAGTGATAATTTTATCTCCACCGTAGGTTTTTTTTAAAGATTTTATTAAGTATATCTCTCATTCAGTTTTAGCTGATTTCTATTTATAATTAAGTCGTATTATTAATAATCTCCATACCTTTAACAAAATTTGCTTATACAACATACATACAATATATATCACTTATAAAGAACAGGCAACGTGCTCATAAAATTTAATTAATCCTTATCTCCTAATAATACCGCTAGCCAAACAATGTGGTATTAACAAACTGATAACACTGAACATTTGTGTTGTGGCCATCGAATATTATGTATATAATGGAGTTACTGTATAATTATACAATTTGTCTCTCTAAACTTAACTTTTTAAATCTTTTCAACTTTCTAGTGATATAATATAGGTTGAGAGTTGTACATTTTCTACAAACATCGTTTGGCACGAGTATTGTACAAATAAAACAAAATGAAACCTACATGATTGCGAATAGTTATAAATCGTGCGATTGTTTATTCTATTACAGCCGTGTCGGATATTAATCCCTCTGCTGTTATCTAAAAAAATTAGAAAAAGAAAATAAATCACATGCGCAAAATAATAGACGAGAAACAAAAAATGAAATCATGTGATAAATAAATCATATCTTGTATATTTGTGGAATACGTTAGAACATCAATATCGGTCGGTGCTAAGAAATGTATGACATAAATCGGAGACACGGAAATCGTAAAACGATTCGCCTTATTATTACCTTTGAAGGACCTAGAAAGCGCGTCACGTGAGTTCTCTAGACAGCTTATGCTATACAGTATACACAGACAAGCTAAGCTGAAGGGTAGTCACAGAGGTGAACATTGCTTGTGCCACAACATTGAATTTTTGACATTAATTTATAACCGAGTCCAAAAAACCTTTGAATGTTCAAAACTGACGACAATTACCTTGTAATTTAATTTACACACATTTATATGACATCAATTGTGATACATCTACACTATGATCTATGGCATTGTCGAATAATTCTGTTTTATCGTGAGTGGTATAAAAGTTTATTACCACTCACATGACCAACACACAGGATATGTCAGAAAAATGTGGCTTTTGGTAAAAGCAACCTTTTACGCTTCAGTCCAGATATAAGTTTTACTAGTCAATCGAATCCTGCCATCTCTTTCTACACTGTCAAACGACCTATCTCAAAAATTACCAGATCCAAAACATCCAGACCGTTGATTCCATTTTTGAAATACTATTCTCGTAATATGATCTAAATCATATCACAAGCATTTAAGTTTTAATTAAATACTATAGGAGTATTATGTTTAATAACACTATTATCATTTATACGTGGTAGAGTCTTGTAGCACAAATGGGTCAGCTCGACCGGCGAAGGACCACACTCTAACAGAACACCAGTGTGAAATAGCAACTTAATTCTGCTCTGTTTCGTATGGTGAGTGTAGAGAACGGGAGACCCTTTTTACTGGAAACGAGGCATTCCATTTTAGTCCTCAGGGGTGACAATGCATCTGCATTTTAGACGAGGATAGATGTAAGTGTCTAGGGATACAGTATCCACTTACCATCAGGTTGTCACACCCTTATGTAGTGAAGGCGATGTTTGACTTGGAGGTATAAATGTTACGGGTAACAACCGTAGAACTAGTAAACCTAAGTTTTCCTGTCTTTGTGGTTTAAAGTTAAAAAGTTAAAGTTACAGCCTATATACATCCCACTGCTGGGCACAGGCCTCATCTCATTTCTGAGAGGGTTTTGGGGCAAGGAAATGTCCGCCGCGTGGCCCAATGCGGTTTGGCGAACTTCACATGTCTTCGAAATATTTTTTTTCTTATTTCTCAGACATGCAGGTTTCCTCACGATGTTTTTCTTCACCGTCGAGCACGTGGTAAATCAGCACTTAAAATTGCAATTAAAAACTTCATTCATTAGTGCTGGCGGGGATCGAATCCGGGTTGCTCGCGTACTGTGAAACTTACA
This sequence comes from Parnassius orleans, assembly GCA_029286625.1. Classification (NCBI taxonomy): domain Eukaryota; kingdom Metazoa; phylum Arthropoda; class Insecta; order Lepidoptera; family Papilionidae; genus Parnassius; species Parnassius orleans. The sequence continues at coordinate 1,892,374 of JAGSMP010000075.1, read as the reverse complement.
GCGAGCGCTAACCATCTGAGCTACCACGGCTCTTTGGTTTTTGGGTTAAGTCCGAATAATTTAAAAATTACATATACATTTCAATGACTTGATCTATAGTCGCTCGCCTTTGACAAATTTAACACAAGTCATTGTTTTTTATTATTATTCGGTTTTACCTATTTGAAAAAGCCAATTGCATGATGATGTAATTGCCCCGACAAATAGTGGAATAATTGTTTCTAATACGGCAATGTTATTTTACATTTGTGAAAAATGATACGAGAAAAACTATGCATGTAATATAACTATTTTATATAATTAATACCACGTCTTTTAAATAGTGCATACCTATAGTGCAAGCACAGGATTAAATTAGAAATTATGCATTTAAAATTGTGTTCTTTATATCGAACTGAAACAAACGTTTAAATACAATGAAGATAATTTAGTCATCAAGGTTTTTTGGACTCGCTGGTGAACGTTACTGATCGTACAGAGGACACGGCTGCCCTGCGCGGGCTGCTCCCTGCCCGGGCGGCGTCGCAGCTCACCGCACTCCGGCGAGTCCAGCGACAGGCTCTTCATCCTAAGGTTCAACTTTTGGCGTCTCGGCGAATGTGGCGCTACAACAGTCACGTTGCATGAGCATAGGATTTAACACTTACCAATTCGTTCAACTGACTCCCACATACCAGAAAATTTTACTGTTATGAATACTTTTTGACATATACTTTGTTATAATTTATAATTTAATATTTTGAAAGCAAGTAAGAAAAAATCTTATGATTGATATTGGAATTTATGACAAAATAAAATCGTATGTTAAACTTAAAAGTATTTTAGGATTAGTCTAAAATGTGAGTAATAAATGTTATTTTGAACTGATAGCGCGAAGTTTAAACAAAAAACTGATCAAATACGAAAATTATTGCACAGTATACCCAGATAACATTAGTTGTATAAAATTACAAATATCACATATAAATTATAATCATGTCTAAGTATAGGTGTTAAAAAAATCAATAGAAATACTCGTGCTATCATTTCAACTTTGATTAATAAAATTATTGAAATACATATAATAGTGTGCATAAGCGTAGCAAACCAAAATGCTCTAATGAAATACCAATAACGAGCAAAGAGAAATGCAAATGAATATGAATGTCGAAAGAGGTTAAAGAGTAAAAAGTTTCACAGACCTATTAAGTCTACTGACTCTACAAAACAGACAAATTTTATCAAACATCATACAACTGATTTAAAAAATATATCTTTTTATTCAGCACATCACCAGTAATGATATATGTGTACGGGGTTGTGCTGGAAAGTGGTATGAATGATGTATTTTGCAATGCTCAATAATACAAAAATAATTTCGATCGATATCAAAAATATTCTAAGAAGAGGTATTTAAGATTCCGATTTTGGTACCAGGTAAGGGACTGGTGCGGTCTGTCTGCATCAACATATGCGCACTCTTCGAATTCCTCATCGAACCTGCGTGGACAAAGTAAATAGGCACGAGTCGATCATTCTTTCACAAGTACTTTTATTTAAATCCTTTTTCTAGACGGCCTGTTATAAATGAAAACAAACAGTAGTAGAGTTAGTAAAAGAAGCGAAAAAAAGTAAAATTAATTTTATAATCAAAACAATTATTACAAAAAATTTATCGATGGTGAGCGTGGTAATTTCATGAGAATAGTTTAGGTGTCATAAGGGAATCGTGATTAGAGACGCTCTGTAAGTACCAGGAGTCCATAGATGCAAGTGAAAGTTAGAACAATGTGTTAAAATACAAATAATCGCCAAAGACAAAGTCATGCGACCGTCAGCACGCCCACCAAGCCATGCAACCACTTACATTCATCCAAACGACCAGTAGGAAAAGGCGTATTAAATCAAAGATGCAATAGTGCAAACGTCGGGGATCCAAAGAAAGATCTGTTTTGTTCTGATTTTTATTGTAACAGTAACAATATACATATCACAGAACGCGGGGCGTTTCGGGGTTATAAACACAGAGATAACTAAGAAGCGGCTGTCAATGTCAAATCTCCTTGCCACACTGAGTCAGTGCTCTTGTCATGAAAACGAAACTATGATTATGTTTTCACTATCTTGGGATAGGTACTAAAATCATTTTTTCTTGCGAAAGCTGGCCGTTGGCTTGAGAATAGAAGGCGGCGGATCGCCGTTCTCTTTAACGAAACATAGGGGTTGTCCAAATGGTCGCGTAGTTGTTTCTTCCGATTCTGTAAAAATAATCCCGAAAAAGAAACTAAATAATAATATTAAGCAAAATAAAAATTATAAAATAACAATATAATTTAATATTTATTTTTAAATTAAGAATATAATATATTAATTAATAAAAAATAATTAAAAACGTGTAATTAAAAACAAATACCAATATGTATAGGGATTAATTGTGCAAAATATTTCGCCGCGACTATCAATGTCATGGAAAAGCCCATAGGCAGGACAGGGTCAAACATCTAGTGCGGTTGCCTAAATATCGAGCTTTATCTATATTCGCTCCTATAATCTAAACAAACACGTCTATCACAAAGAAGGAAATAAAAATAATAATACAGAACACACAACAAAACGTGGCACTGGAACCGAGACAGACGGGACAAACAAAGCTCAATCGGCAGCTGTGAGACAGAGAGCGATGCGCTACGGCAGTCGTTGGCGCATACTTTCCGGCAGGGAAACTGATCGGTGCTGCGGCGAGCCGCGGCGCGATTTCGAGCCCCACATGGACAAACTCTTGACGCCGGCGAAGAGCCGCCGCCGCACGCCGCCGTCGGGCCGCATCGCCCCGCCTACCGACAAGCACCGCTCAGTACCGCTCCCCGCCCCGCCCTGCGCCCGCGACTAACGAAGTGCGTGCAAAATTCGACACTACTGAAAACGAGTGAAGTGAAAAGCTGCCGGTTTGTCGGCGGCCTACGGCGCGGTCTACGGCGCGGCCGAGCGAAGCGAGCGAGCCCGAGCGGCGCCACACCTGAGGTGGAGGTGGCGGGCTGCGGCGCCACGGCCAGGCCGGCCGCGGGCCGCGCCGGCGAGCGCGCCGCGCCCGGCTCCTCCGGCGCCGACACGCGCACTACCGGGCCCCCGCGCGAATCCCCGCCGCCCGGCTTCGCTATTTCGTTGGCCCGCTTCAGAACTTGGTAGGTCTGATCCACTTCCTCCTCTGAGCATCGAGCGAAATGTTAGTCAAACGAGCCGTTACGTCACCATGGAACCCGACGGGTGACCGCAAGTCTACGTGTCTCTAAGTTAGTGCGAAACGTTACTGAGTCTGTTTCCTGAATAATGTTAATTTACGGGAATGTTAGTTTTATGGATGCTGGACTTCTAAATGGTGCACGGGTATCACGCCTGGCTAATACTGTACCCTCGTTATAGTAGCTATCGAAATCGTCATCGAACTCGACCGATCCTTTGAAACTAATCTTGGTGAGTCTCTGTCCCGGCAGCCAGCCGTCCTCCACCCCTGAATAACGTGAAATTAACTTCTCACGTGGGGTAACCTTAATGTGTGTGTGTCGCAAGTTGTGTGTTTTTCTACGTGTTGTGAAAGCGTTGTGAATAACCAGTGTACTTGTTCATCGTTCGAGAGGTGTGAAAAAATGGTACGCTTATGTAATAAAATAATTGAATACTTATTTATTTTAATGTCGTACTGAAATTTTGTGTTCTGTACGCGATTTCACCTTTATGGCAAATTCTCGTTATGTCAAAAAGTACGCGAAAATTTTATAACTATTATTATATTTAAGATTTTATTAGCGACTGTACCTTAATAAGTAGGTATACAATATATTATATAATAAGGCTAACGGGTCACGAATCCAATAATATTAAATAAATATATCTTGTCTGTGAACTAAAGTCGTTAGAAGCAAACTTTAACAACATCCAACAGTACGGTCGGCTGAAAGTTTTGGAAAAGTTATTATTGTACTTACATCCTACCACATAATATTATTAAATTTTATTAATAAACAGTTTATAAGAATGGACTACGAAATAAGTAATTTCAGGTATCAATTTTTAATTTACGAAAGTTTTCAAAATTATAATTATTAACTAATGAAAATTATTATTTTTTCTTAGATATAATTGAAATTCAAAAAATACAAAAACTCCCTCTGACCCTATTATTTGAGGAATATACATGATTCTGATAGTAGTCTATGGACGGTCTATAATATGAACACTTACTTTCTTCTTCGAAAGCGGTTTCTTGGACTCTGTGCGACTCAATTTCGGAGGTACTTTTCTGCCTGCGAAGGAGCTTTGACTTAGTCTGGCACTTGCCGACTTGCGGCATGCAGTCTGTGTGCACGTTCATTTTGCAAATACGACAACGTAAACCTTGACGGGTGTGCCCTGAAACCAAAGCTTGAATAAGATAATGAATTGAAACTTTTGTTTTCAGAAATCAAAAGAAGGAAGTTGGAGATGAATATAACCCAACTACATTCGAGATGATTATTAGGATGCATGTAACACATAATGTCACTACCTAGTTTTCACCATATTTTATCAAAATAAATCAAATTAGATTCTTACTACACACTCCTCAGACTCCATTATAATATAAAGTATTTTCAATTTCAATATATTAGTAATTTATGGTTAGCATAGATTACTCATATTCATTTCATACGTTCAATATTTCATTCATTACAGCCTATCAAAAGTCCACTGCTGTATATTCCTCCCATAGGGATGCCTCATAGGGGGGATATTTGCCATAGCTGTCATCGCTTGGGTGGCGGGTTGGGAACCGACAACACAGTGAAAATGTTCCTATATTTATGTGCGGAATGCTACAGACTAAAATGCTACATCGTTTCATGTATTATTTTTGGCTGAAGGCCAATGCCACAATAAATTAATAAAAATTTAAATGATTTTTTTTCATTGCCATACAATAAGTACTGTAATACATTTTGAAAAATATAAATATGTTAAGTGTTATTTTTTTACAAATTTTCTACAATATGTTGATGCGTGACAATCACATTGCGATGTTTTTGGGAGATTTTGACGGCAGATTAAGCCAGTAGACAGTCGATGACGATAGTATCCAAGTTCTCAAGGCTCCTAAGCATACTAATAGCTTATGGTTGATAGCACTTGTTTTTTCGTTTTCACTATTAGTTTACATGCGTAGACATTTTATACTCAAAATTTACTAAAACCATTATTTCAACGATAATACAGGAGCAGCAATCCGCCAACGGTCAAGTTCCCGCTAAAACCCTTTTTCTTTTCTGTATTCTAAATTCAAATAAACTTGACCGCTGGTGGATTGCTGCTTTTCTACCGACTTCAAAAAGGAGACGGGAGTCAATTCGACTGTATGTTTTTTTTTAATGTGTGTTACCTCATAACTTTTTCTGGGTGAACCGATTTCGATGATTATTTTTTTAATTGAAAGCTGGTGCTTCTCATGTGGTGCCATATAAATTTGATCAAGGTCTGACCAATAGTTTTTGAGTTATTCTTAATAATTTGTATTGAAGTCGGTTGTACAAAACTTTTAATTTTAAATTATGTATTATCGTTTTAATAATGGTTTGAAGTGGATTTTGATATTGCGATTTTGATTTGATTTTTGAGATTGTGATGCGATTTTCTATATTATATAGTAGATACAAGTGCTTAGATGGTGATATAAATCTTAAGATTTTTATCTGTTTAGGCGCCTTGAAATACTATCGTTATCAACTGTCCGCTAGGTCAAGGGCGAACTGTGAGAGAACTGATCTTGTTTGTGTACACGACTATTTAATTGCTGCGAAATACCATGATGAGATATTGGAATCTAAAATCTGACCACACCGGTTGCAAAAGAAATATTGGCACGGCCGGTGTATAAAGCATCAGCAGTGCTGTCTTCCGCATAGCAATGAATGTTACCAGTTTGCAATATATCATTGATATGCAGAAGAAACAGTGTTGGTGATAGCACGCAGCCTTGAGGAATATCAGCGTTAATAGGCTTATAATCAGAGCATGCACCGTCTACTACGATCTTGATGCTCCGATCAGCAAGGAAACTGGTGATCCATTGCACAATTTCTCGGGAAACCCATAGGAAGGAAGCTTCGAAAGAAGCGCTTTGTGCCAAACCCAATCCAAGGCCTTCGCTTTATCGAAACTAACGGCCGACGAAAACCGTATTGGCGGTCACTAATCAGCTGGTGATCCTCAAGGTACCTCATGAGCTGGCAGTTTATAATGGATTCCATTGTTTTGTAGAACAAGGAGGTGATGGCGATAGACCTGTAGTTAGACGGGTCTGAGCGGTCGCCTGTTTTAGGAATCGGGTGGACGAAAGCCGTCTTCCATGAATTCGGGACTAGGCCTCGGGAGTACGACTATCGGAAAAGACCGTTGCCAACTCCGGAGCATACGTTTTCTGCACAATAGGAGGTGACTCCATCAGGCCCACTCGACTTGTTGACCTCCAAGGTAGAGGAGTGCTTTGCGAACCGAATGCTTTGTAAATCGCACATCCGGCATGTGGAGCACTCACACCGCTGGATGGTCGGCGGTGTGCTCCCCCCGTCATCTAGAGTCGAGTTGGACGCAAGGAGAGAGCTTAACAGATCGGCTTTCTCCTTTGTGGCAAGGGCCAGAGAGTTGTCCTCTCTGCGCAGAGATAGAAGAGATGGCTGACAGAAGTTCCCTTGGACAGCCTTGGCAAGAGACCAGAATGCACGGATTCCCGAAGGAAGGCGAACTAGCTTCTCGCCAATTCTACCGATGTGCTCTGACCTTGCCTTGGCAATGACTCTTTTGAAGGATCTGGAGGCGGAATTATACTTCTTTGTAAGAGTGCTGGTGCATCCCGAGACGTTGATGCTTTAGCCCAGAACCGGTAGCACTCCTGCTTATATCGTGATGTTATTTTACAGGAGCGACCAAACCATGGCTGGGATCTGCCTCCGATGGCACCACAGAACATGGAATAAAAAGTTCCATACCCTGAAGTACCACATCAGTGTCAGCAACAACGCTGGGATCATCCAGCGAGAAGCTAACCCAAGGGTAAGATGCAAAAAAAGACGGCATCCCATCCCAATCGGCCGACCTATAGTGCCAAACACGGCGGTAGCCTGCAGAATGCAACCGCGAAGTTAGGGTGAGTGGCACCACACTCCGGACTAGACAATGGTCCGAGGAGCCAAGAGGGGCGGCGACGGAGACCTGATATCCGTCCGGATGAGAGATCAGCAGAAGGTCCACCAGGGAAGGTGCATGATCCTCCATATCTGGAATCCGAGTAAGTGAAGTAACTAGCTGTGTAATACCATATGCCAAGGCAAAGTCATAAACAGATCTCTCCGCATGATCGGTTAAACGTGAACCGAGCCATTCACCTTGGTGGGCGTTAAAATCGCCAAGGATTAGGATCTCTGCAGATGGGGTCTGCTGTAGCAAGGAATCTGTAGCCATTTGGACGTGGTCGATGGTCTGTTTCGGCATTACGGCTATGGGACCTATAGTGGCACCCGTAGACGCGGGGATGGTCGTCGCTGTTTACGCGTAGCCAAAAGATAGCTTAGACGTCACCAGATGGTAGTGGACGGCGTTTAAGTTCGAATATAGTTCGGAATTACGAATGGGTCGGCTTGACCGGGGAAGGACCACGCTCTCACAGAATACCAGCGTGAAATAGCAGCTTAATGCTGCTGTGTTTCATATTGTGAGTGTAGAGAACCGGAGACCCTTTTTACTGGAAAAGAGGCCTTCCATCTTAGTCCTAAAGGCTGACAAATCATCTGCATTTTGATTCGCAAACGAGGATAGATGTAGATGTCTATGGGCCACAGCAACTACTTACCATCAGGTGGACTGTGTGCTCGCTTGTCACGCTTATCCTATAAAAAAGAAAAAAAAGTTGATGGTGGGGGTTGGGGGGGGGGGGTATATGGTACTTGCACTCACCAGACGAAATGCAGAAGCAAAGCTTCTACTTCACCTTGGTATTCTGTGAGGTCTTGGTACCTCCCCGGTCCACACGTGCAACAGGAAAAGCTGCCGCGTGGCTCTACCACTTGTCCGGTAGTTAAAACTTTTATGAGTACGCGGCCCCTTCTCCATGAGTTACCGCTGATTTCTCACATTCCTTCCGAGTCAGGGATATCTTTTCATGCCTTTTGCTATCATCCTTTCCTAGTGTCTTTTACCATATACGTTATTTTGTACCTCCTTTCTTCTTTATCAATTGGTGGCGGTATAATTCAATAAGATATAGATTTCTCTTCAACTCGTTACTTATTGTTATACTAATATTTGGTATACAGTGTTGCAGGTAGAGTGAACATATACTATAACTCTTTTTTATAATACTTTTTATAAATACATTTCCTGTTATATCTTAATAAATAAAATAAAATCTATATACCAAATTCAGGAAATAAGCAGCGATATTACTTCAGTGAATATACCCTACAGCTTTGCAATGAAAATCCACTTTTCTACTGTACTTATAGTGCGATATATGGATCGCATAAAAATATCGCGAGTGCTAACGGTTGCATATTTTTAAAGGAAAAGTAGTCATTGGCTCAGTCTAGGGTAAATTAGATTTCGAACAGTGAAAGACTACTTTTTTATCGTAGTATCTACGAAAACTTCACACGCAATGCAACGAGCACACTCTCCATTAATTTTAACAAGTTTTGTGGTTTGTATGTTTTGTAAACTTCTTTTAATTTAACTATGTTTAGTACTATGTTATTATAACTCGCCGTTGATTTCACAGTAGTTACGCAAATAACCCGAGTTCAATCCCCACCAGCGACAGTGAAATTATGAATTTTAAACTATCGGCGCTTATGATTTATATATTTATTACGTGGTTTGCAGTGAAGGAAAACATCGTCGGGAAACCTGCATGTCTGATAAATTAAAATAATGTATGTTTAGAAATCGTAATGTAAAGTCTGCCAACACGAATTGGGGCGGCGCTGCAGATACTTTTTTGGCCTCTTAAAACCCTCTCAGAAATGAGAGGAGGCTGGGCCTAGCAAGGGGGACAGGCTGAAACTTAAGTTTACTTTTACTTTTTAGGGTCCCGTACCCAAAGAGTAGCCAACGGGACCCTATTAATAAGCCTCCACTGTCCGTCCGTCCGTCCGTCCGTCTGTCTGTCAGCGGGCTGTATCTCATGATCAGTAATAGGTAGACAGTTGATATTTTCACAGAATGTGTATTTCTGTTGCCGCTTTAATAACAAATAAAAATTGAAAATAAATTAAATATTAAAAGGGGCTCCCCTACTAGAAACTTGTGTTACGTTGGTACGGAACCCTTCATGCTCGAGTCCGACTCGCACTTGGCCGGTTTTTTATGCACTACTTGTGCTTGTAAAAATAAAAGGAATGCAAAATGCTAACAGCTTTTAAGACCTCTATGTCTATCATACAAATTTATTGCTTACTTTAAGACTATTAAAAGGTTACTCCAGCAATATCTAAAATGAAGCTCTTTCATGATGTAGATAAGACAATGTGCCAGTGAATTAAAATTATTATTCTGAAACACTTATTGCAGAACTATTATATATAATGAAAATATCTTTTTGCTAACATGCTACAATCCTAATAACGCTTTGAATCTTTCGTGATTCGTTTTGACGTAAAGAAAAAATTGTATTAGTTGAGTTTCCAATTTCGCATTGCTATTAAAGGATCAACTATAGGTATTTTCAACGCGAACCAGCAAAGAACCAATTTTAGGTATTTGTTTTTAAATTAAAAAAGTCTAATAATTTATACCATCATATCACAACAGCCTTTTAAGTCCCCTGCTGCATAGGTCTTTTCAAGAATAGTTACTACGCTGGGCAGGCAATTTGGTGAGTGCAGACCTGATCTCCTATCCTATTTACCAGATGGTAGGACTCTTTTTGAAATCCAAATGCGTTAATACCACCCTCTCACCTATTTCTGACAACAAGTCGCACTGCTGTGTTCAGTTTGAAGGGCATAAGAGCCAGTATAATAACGGGCTGTGAGGCTTTCCATATAAATCCTCAGAGGTGACAACATATCTGTAGCCTTCTTTGTTTTCAGTTGGTTGCAGGTGTCCATGGCCTGCAGTATCTACTCACCATCGGGTGGACTGTTAGTTCGTTTGTCACTTCAATTTGACTAAAAGAAAACCCTCGCACTAGTAATGCCTCATCAACAGTCGGTTAAATTTTGGTTCTACGATTTTGGGTAGATATTACGCTATCAGTCTGTCACCAAATCGTCGTCCATCCTTCAGCACAGTTCACTTCATATAGGTGAGGTGGACATTTGGAGAAAATGTCAATATATTCCCTGGCACCTCAATCACAGTAACAAATACTCTAATATTTTTTAGAAGTCTAAAATTGTTCGATTTATTTATTTTTCTACTGGGATACTTTTAGGTATTTGTGTTAAAGGTTTTTAAACTTGATGACGGGCAACGTGAGCTTTCAAATTGAGATTATGATCAGCACCCTACAGTTTTCTCTAAGCAACCCGTTATAAAATCGTTACTGTTAGTCATAGTGCTCGACCTACATTATCACTGACCCGTATGTTCAGAAATTTTGCCTACCAGTGTATCAGATTTTGAGGTTAAAGATAAGAACATAAAAAGGGTTGTGTTTGGTTATAAAATGTTCTTCGAATCATTTTGGATATCTTCGTCAAAGTAAAGATTAAATATCTGAAAAATTTGTTTGAAAATCCAATTTACGAGTATGTACTTACTTAAATCAAATTAATGTTGCAGTTGTAGTTTAGGTTTTCAAAATCCTTAGGCATAATAATTATAATAGTAAATTAAATTTGAATAGACAAAATTTTTATAAGATTTAAGTGCTAATGAAAATAATGAATATTATATAGGAATGGCAAAAAAAAACATTTATTACATAACGAGGAATAAAAGCTGCGCATTTGACCATAACTAATAGAATACATATTTAGGCAAAGCCTGCAACATTCGTAGACTGTATTATTTTGGGTTTTTAAAAAGAAACTAACGCTCTCTTTGATACGATTATTTTGTTATTAAAATGCGAAGCAATTAACGAGAATTTTATATAGCTTGTACGCCATTTTGCAAGATATAATAATTATGAATTTTCAAGTAACAAAAGTGATCTAACAATGGACGGCAGAAAGTTACGTAGTTAAGAGCATTCTGGGTTAAATTTTTGGAGTTTTCGAAACTTTCGCTCTCCATAAATTTAAGAGCGTTTGACAAAAGTTCAGTCAAGTCATGTCGATACTAAAGTAAAAGCGTGGCATTTGTGTATGTACTAATTTAAAATATTATTTCTTTGAATTTATATAAAGACCAACGTGCCAGGCAGCGGTAGGGTAATTTCATTTTATTATAGTTGGTGTTTCGTGTCATTGTTTTCCTTTAAAATGACTCAGTAATGTCCTAAACGTTATTTTCAAACAACGATTATTTTCGATTAGGAGTAATAAATGATGACATTCTTTTTTACTTTAAATTAACCTAAATAATTGGTCATCAAATTTAGATTAACGTTAAAACTCGTACTGAAATAACTATTATTTGATTTTGAAGAAACAAAAAGTAAAAAGAAAGATTATAAATGTTATCTTAATTATTTGTGAGTGGATAGAAGAGGGTAAATTATAATGTGACACATGTTAGTGCACGCATGGTACACGTAAAGTTAAAACAGTTAAAGTTACAGCCTATATATAGTCTCACTGCTGGGCACAGGCCTCCTCTCATTTGTGAGAGGGGTTTAGGGCAAGAAAGTGTCCGCCGCGCTGCCACAATGCGTGTTCACGAACTTCACATGTCTTCGAAATATTTTTTTATCATTTCTCAGACATGCAGGTTTCCTCACGATGTTTTCCTTGTGGCGGCGCTGTCGTCGCACCACAATCGAAAATACATCGAAGCCTAAATCGCGCTATCAAAGTTCCGAATTAAAAACAGTATATATGCAATAGCTCCGAACTACGGAGCGTTGGCCGCTCCCCGGGCAGAACACCTTGTCCGGCGGGAGATCTCCCCTTTTCCTCCGGTCATAGTGATGACCAACCGACGTGATATGAACACGGCAACCAAGAACCACTGTGGCGGGTGGAAGGAAAAGGGGAGATCTCCCGCCGGGCAAGGTGTTCTGTCCGGGGAGCGGCCAACGCTCCGTAGTTCGGAGCTATTGCATATATACTGTTTTTAATTCGGAACTTTGATAGCGCGATTTAGGCTTCGATGTATTTTCGATTGTGGTGCGACGACAGCGCCGCCACATCACCCCCCTGCTCAGACCGGAGGTCGATAGTGCAGTCTAGATGTCGACGAATGTGCAAGTGCCAGGGAATTGCCTTGAAGTCTGCGGTGAGTCGAGAAGAAGGCAAGTAATCTGCGAGAGTGCCGTGAAGCAGAGACGAGCAGTAAGGCTCAGAGCCGTGCCGAACACTGTAGCACAGAGAGTAGCTTGAAGGAACAGGAAGCATTATTATAGTGCTGCGATGAACCTTTGTAAAGCTAGATGGCTTGCAGGATGTGAAGACTGAATATTTGCTCGGGAGCGAATGAATGGGGTACTTGAGAACGATGATGAAGATTTGAAGGTAGTTTTCCGAAGGTTGTTGGTTGCGTGTTCACACATCACGTCGGGGCACCACTGTGGCGGGTGGAAAGAAAAGGGAAGATCTCCCGCCGGGCAAGGTGTGCTGCCCGGGGAGCGGCCAACGCTCCGGATGGTTCGGAGCTATTGCATATATACTGTTTTTAATTCGGAACTTTGATAGCGCGATTTAGGCTTCGATGTATTTTCGATTGTGGTGCGACGACAGCGCCGCCACATCCTTCACCGCCGAGCACGTGGTAAATCAGCACTTAAAATTGCAATTAAAATTTTCATTCATTGTTGCTGGCGGGGATCGAACCCGGGTTGCCCGCGTACTGTGAAATTTACAGCGAGCGCTAACCATTTGAGCTACCAAGGCATAGTACACTTATAATGTACTAATAAAGTTAAATAAAGTAAATATTATGATAATAGAAAAAATCAGGTTCAGACGGAGTTGATGCGACTCAAAATGAAGTACTTACAATATATTTATTTAAAAGGTATTAAGCGCATTTTGTCGTCAGTTGGTTTGCACCACAACATAAAACTTAAGTTGTGTAATCATACGTTTATTACGCAAGATAATGTCTTCGAGTAGCAGCCTCGTAACGGTAAGCGAAATTTTCGAAGTGTTCAATCTATGGGGGAGGCCTATGTTCGGCAGTGGACATCTTATATGCTGTAATAGATGGATATTTCATTTGATCGACAGCCGTCATTGAGCAAAAAGTGATTTCCTGGCAGTTAATTACTTAGCTCTACTATCTTCTATGTTATCTTATTGCGGTTGTGCCTTTTTTGAAAGCATCATTTTGATTGGAAGTGTAACTAGAGAAATCATTTCTATTCCGAAGATTTCATTAATAATATAGGATACCACCGAGTTTTTAAAAATTATTTTATTTTTCTGTCTCTTGGATGATAGACAGAGAGACAGAAAATACACCGTAAGGTCAAAAATTTTATGTTGCAAAATAGATTTAAGTGCTAAATGCTTTTTCATGGACAGCTTTCGATATCGCATGTCACTTCTACCCTAAATCTGAATGTCTTATTTTAAGAAATTCTTTAGTGATGTGCAATACGTGTTATTATGGAATTTAAAATACGATGTTTATAAAAACATAGAATTGTTTATTTTTACCCTAAATAATAGGTCAGGGAAAAACTTTCTTCGTATTTTGTTTGTATAAAATTGAAGAAAAATCTCTTTGGTTGTACTGTTTGTATCCGGATGGTTTTAATATCAATACATATAGGACATTAAGAAAAAGAAAAATAAGAAGTAAAAAACACTTTCCCGCCATTTTTCACTTGTTTTTCTGTCCGCCAAAATGAGTGAATCTAACGAAGAAATTCGATACATTCTGAAGTTTTATAACAAAGAAGGGAAAATGCAACTCAAGCCGCGAAAAAAATTTGTGACGTTTATGGACCTAATGCAGTGTCAGTAAGAGAAGCACAAAGTTGGTTCAATCATTTTCAGTCCGGAAATTTTGATGTCAAAGATGCAGCTCGCTCTGGTCGCCCTCATACGGATAAAGTCGATACCATTTTTGAAAAAGTGAAGCAAGATCGGCATATTAGTAGTTACGACATAGCCAAGGAATTGAGAATTGACTACGAAACAGTTTTGACCCATTTGGAAAAGTCTGGCTATACAACAAAGCTCGATATGTGGGTACCACACGAGTTCACTGAAAGAAACCTAATGAATTGTGTACTCATTTCCGATTCTCTATTGAAACTTAATGAAACCGAACCGGACCGTTTCACTGGTGATGAAAAGTGGATCATTATGGTCAAAGTGAAACACGAAATAAGGTGATGCAGTGTGTATGGTGGGATTGGAAGGGCATTGTTTATTATGAGCTTTTACCGCCGGGCAAAACCATCTATTCGAATGTCTACTGCCAATAACTAATGAGACTTAAGCAAGAAATTGAGAAAAAACGGCCGGAATTGATCAACAGAAAAGGAGTGGTGTTTCATCATGATAACATGGTTGGGAAGTGTTAATGCATCCACCATATAGACCTGACCTTGCACCCTCAGATTTTCATCTGTTTCGGCCTCTTCACAATTCTTTGGGTAGTGTTAAGTTAACATCAAGAGAGGACTGACAAAACTTGTGGCATTTTTTTGATCAATAATCCCACGATTTCTACAGCAACGGGATTATGTCACTACATACAAGATGGCAACAAGTTATCGAGCAAAATGGCACATATATATTACAATAAAATGTAATTAAACTTTGAAAAAAATTGTCTTGAATTTGTATATAAAATACGAAGAAACTTTTTCCCCGACCTTTTAGTACAATATTATGTAGACCAGAACAGTACAACATTATGTAGAAACATCCAATCATTTTATTTCGACGAGTCAGTAGTAACACTGCCATATCTTTAAGCAGCGGCACTACGGACCACTGATTTCAGCATTGATTAAATATTTGTTTGGCTACTTTGGAGCTTGAAACTAAAAGTAGTCTAAGGTGCCATAGGCTGGTATTGAGATTTGCCAATTCGCCAGGAAAGCGTGACAATTACGACCGACGATGAATTGTTACTGACTAATGATGATGGTGATGATAGAAAAAAAATTAAGTACATATTTGTATTAAAAAACATAATTATTGCAATAAATAATAGGCATTCAACCTTACGACCACAAAGATCTCAAAATCCGATAATCTCGAAGAATCCGATTTTTAATATATCTTACCTGTGCTCTCTCGCAGTATTAGAAAATTTCAAAGAATAATTTTTGTTTTGTGTTTTAAGAAGTATAAAAGTTTCACATGTTGTACTAACCTCGTAGAACTTGAGAGCATATATCACAAGGTGTTATTTTCTTGTACGTATATTCTTGGAAGTTGTGAGCCTCCGACTCACCACCAGAACGCATCGCATCGCGAGCCGCACCGTTCCTCCTATAAATGGTAATAATTTAAGTTTCCATGCTATTAAAATTAACGTCACAAGAAACCACATTTCATATTTCTAGCAAAACCGAGCCAACTCGTGAGCTAAATTTTATGAACGAATCGCAATTTCTTAAAAAGACTAAGGAAAATCAAATAATTACTCTATGTCTTCATTTGTTCTAATATAAAATAAATTCAATAATTCGCTGTTATAAATCATTATGATAACAAATGGTAAAATTTAAAATTGTGTACAACCGACTTCAATATAATTAAAAATAATTTATTGTTGATTTTTTTTAAAACCACTCGACCGATTTCGATAAAATTTGAATGGGACCACCTGGGAAGTATATACCTTTGTAACAAAAAATAATTTTCCAAATCGGTTCAGGCATCTTCGAGTAATCGGTGAACATACATAAAAAAAAAAGATTCCGACGAATTGAGAACCTCCTCCTCCTTTTTTGAAGTCGATTGAAAAGAAGTTGTAGTACGTAAAGAATGAAACGTTTTTGTAATTTAGTAGTCAGGCAGCGACTTCACAAACAGATTTTTCATGTAGCGAGTCATTTATCAACCTGGTACTTTCCACAGACTGTCACAATCAGGGGCAATAAACGTCACGGATATTGATCGATGAGGTTCAAGGTCAAGGGTACGTGGTGGAGTAACGAGCTGTGCGGCTTCCAATGCTAGGTACAAGACCTAATGACTCCGACTTTTATAATGAGCGTCCATCCTTGAACGTCTACAGTCTGCCCGTTTGACATTATTAGACACTAAACATCGTGCAACTTAATGATGCAAACAAATGAACAAAACATTTAGCATTGAAATTACAAGCAAAGGAAATATTATATAATATTAATAGCAGTAAGGATGACAAACGAGCACATAGCCCACCTGATGGCAAGTGAATCCTGCAGCTCATAGGTACCTATATCTATCATCAATTAAGAATCAAAATGCAAATGCGTTGCCATCGCTGAGTACTAAGAAGTGCCTTGTTACCAGTTATAAGGGTCCCCGGCTCTCTACACTCACCATACGAAACACAGCAGCATTATGCTGCCATTTCACGTTGGTATTCTGTATGATCGTGGTACTTTCCCGGCCGAGCTGACCCATTCGTGCTGCAGTCATAATACAGCTGCAGCGTGATTTTACAACGTAAAAAAATAGCATCACATTCAGTCGACTAACAACTAAAAAGAAATTGGTCGATAACAGTGCTTTGATAAAGAAAACTAATAATTATAAACTAATTACCGTTTAACTTAAATGTGTTAATATTGGTTTATATAGATAAATTAGATAAAAGGATCTACAAGTGGAATGGCGAGCTGGATGCTTAAATATAAATTAACAAAAACATGTGCAAGGTACACCTACAGGGTAATGTTACCTCATGGCCATAACCGTTGACACCGCGTGGTACATTTGATTTTTTCTTTATTGATGCAAGAAGAGAGAAACATCAAAATGAACATGATAAATGCAATTGAATCAGTACAATTATTTATAATTGCGTACAATCTGTGATGTGCAAATGTTTATACAAAAAAGACAAATAAGTCCACTGTCTTGTGTGTGAAATTAAATATCACAAAATAAATGTTTTTATGTATATAAAACACTGATAATATTTTAAACGGATTTTGCTTTCACTTTCTTGAATTGAACACACTTAAAGCAGTGGCACAAAATAACCTAACATCAATAACTATGTAACTATGTAATAGCTACCAACAAAATAATTTTGTAATAAAACGAAATTGTAAAACATGTCTACTTATTTAATACTAAATGACACTGTACTACAGCATAAAAAAGCATTAATTTCTGTTACTAGTATTAAAATTTAATACTAAAGCAAAATTATCTTTAAATAAACTAGTTTTTATGGATTTTATCGCGTATATTAACTTATATTCCCGACTTTTCGAGCACTTTACAGCACCTATGGTTACGGGACTGAGGTGTTTGACGTCCCCATGTCATAGTTAACCACGGTTACCTCCAGATTAAAATTATTAATTTTTGGTCCGATCTACGCAGTATGAACTTATAGTATCTTGAAGTCTTGCAGTTGTATGCTTGACTTGGAATTTAATTTTATTAATTATAGAATTCCAAGCAGATGGTAGCACCTTGCCACCTTGTCATATTTAAATGTGCAGTGTTCGCGTAAACATAGGAAATCAATATTATCTTTAAGCATAAAGTAAATATTTTGTTTCGTCGTCGTATGCATCTCGTTATGTTGTACTCACTCCAATAAGCGCCTATTTATTCAAAGCGTCGCAATTTTGTTGACACCTGAATATTCTGAGAGGACTTTCCTGCCTTTATAAGGTTTCTATAAAGGAGGAAAGCATCGAAGGTGATTTAAAATAATTTGCTTTCTTAAAAAACTATATTTGTATAAACTTAAATTACAGATAATGAACTTAAATGCCATAAGACAGTGTATCGTTAATGACACCAAAAATAATATTTTAATTAGTATTATGTTTGATAAGAGTCTTTGAGAAGCCTCTTAAGTAGTGGAGCCAATTCAAGTACTTTAATCTAATTTATGTCGGGACATGACATAACAGTCTATATAAGTTATTCTTTATTTCTATTACATGATGTTACATTTGCAGAAGATTTAATTTAAAGTGAGCTACAAATGCAACTAATATCCACAAGAGGTTGTTATAAAGTAGAGTAATCGCGGATTGGAATCAATCTGGTTCAATTACGGTCAACATGGCGTACCTCCAATACGAAATATTGACAGCTTTATCAAGCACGACATGTCGATGATTGGACGTATTAACAGAAATACATTGGGCCCATTTGAATTTTAACCAATCATACTGAGTAGAATTTAAAACTTTTATACATATTTTACGTGATACCTATCCTATGCTTAATTTAAAGGTTTCCTCTTAATTTTGATGATACTGTTGATGATTAACTATAGTAATTGCTTCTGTATAGGAAATACGTTCTTAAAATTTTAAGCTACCATATGGTATATTTATGCTACACGATATGTTAATTTTTTCTTGTTGGAATAGTAGCGATAAAATACATATCCAGTAAATATGCAGGAGAGGAGAATTATTGTTTGTTTTCAGACAGAAGTTTGATTTGCCAGGTAATCAAAAACAAGCGGAGCCTGCTTGTTAATAATCCCTATTCGTTCTAATTGAAAATGTTGTACTTTGTTTGTTTGTTGAAATCGGATGGAAAAACTTTCCTAGAATGAACCTAATTTACCCGTAGTTTTGCTCATTTAGTCAAACGTTATTCTTGACATCGTCAATATTCTATCAAAACGGCGCCAACATATAAAATAATATTTTGTTGCGTTTTTCCATACTTTAATCACGTTTGAGTTTAAAGTTAATATATATTAAGGTAGGGTTATTTTATTTGAATTCTTTGAATGTGTGGATTACATATTAAAAATTATCAAACTGTAACGGGAATCGAAAAACACAAAAATATATTTTTTTAATTACGGATTTGTGCAGTAATTTATTTACAGTTAAAACTGTTCTTTTAATTTTGGATATAAGATATGAAAGAAGCATATATTGAAATAATTATCAGATAGGCAAACAGTCAAATTTGTGATTTAAAAAAAATATTTAGGTATTTTCACAGTTCAAACAAAAACTTATTATAACAATCAGGTGTTACTTTGTGGAAATTAATTAGGTACATTAAAGATGTTAAAATTATTTAGCAGTTTTTTCTTCCAACTGGGAGACATTGTTTTTATTTATTACGCAGATCTTATCTACATCTTATTAATTTTAACATCTTTAACAAATAAAAAGTGTTGAAGCATTACAATAATCATTTTATAAATGTTAAACGAGTTGTAAATATCTTACTTGTCTTGGGGGCCAGGGTGCGGCGGTGGGGCACTTGGCGGCTTCAAGCTGCGAAAGGCCTTCAACCACTTATTCTTCATACTTCCTGCTGATGATGACGAGAGTTTGCGATCGGCTGCCGCGGCGCCACTGTCCGCCTTCGCCGCGAACAATTCTCTCTGCGCATAAAGCATCGTGTTTAATGCCAGTAATCAAATCAAATTATTTACTGGAGAGACAAAAAATCCTCGGATTCGATTTTTTTGCTTTCTGTTTTTTTTTGCCATTTAAAGCCATCAGTGTAATTTAGAAACCCACAAACAAATTTTAGTTTTGCTTTGATGGAAACTAAAGTGTATTGCAACTGGCATTGTTATTTTTTTATTTTAATATTTATTCAGTAAATAGTTTTTTAAATTCTTATAAGTAGCCCTTATAACGGATAAGAACGATTCTATTTGATTATTAAATGCATATTTTTCTACTTTGTTTAGAGCCGTATTGGCTCAAGGAGCAACCCGACTTCAATCTCTGCTGGCACAACGGAAATTGATCACAGTTGCGGCGGTTAAAAAACATCATAAAAATCTGTATGTCTGAGATATAAAAAATATATATTCAGGGCATGAAATCCTAAAATTTCTTTCTTTCTTGATTCTTTACCCTCTAAGAAATAACTGAAGGCCTAAGCCCAGTAAAGGTACTCCGCAAATGTTCTGAGCAGACACAATTATTTGTTTACACATCAGTAATGGTAGGTAGCAAGCAATCCGTGAATCCGTGACCGTAAAATGAAATAATTCACAACAAAATGATAATTCACAAAAGAAAATGTAATAATTCAAACAGTATGCAAGCAAGAATTGAAGTAAACAAATAAATATTCAATTTATTTCAAAACGTAAAACGTAATTAAGAATCGTAATTAAAAAACAGTACGTAATGACAGTGAGAGGAAATATTAAATCAAAGTTTCGGCATGAAATTTCACAGTAGATAAACTATAGAGCATTATAATAATTATATATAAGTAAAAGTAAAACCGACTTCAAAACAAAAAAATAATAATTTCGATATTATTCCATTGATTCTGAAGTAGGCGCTAAGACATAGTGTATCGAAGATTTAAAGTCACGACTTCAGAGCTATAACGTGTTTTTTTGGTTATTAAATCAGTTTAAGATAAGAGTAAAGTTCAGAATAAAAAATCTAAGTTTTACTTGGTCAGCTCGACCGGGGAAGGACCACGCTTTCACAGAATACAAGCGTATAATAGCAACCTAATGCTGCTGTGTTTCGTATGGTGAGTGTAGAGAACTGGAGACCCTTTTTACTGGAAACGAGGCATTCCATTTTAGTCCTTACGGGAGACAACCATAGGAATATATCTTATATCTATGGTGATAACGCATCTGCATTTGATTCGTAATCGAGGATAGATTTAGATGTCTATGCGCCACAGCAACCACTTACTGTGTGCTCGTTTGTCACCCTTATCCTATAAACGAAAGTTTTAATTTTATTAAAATGTTTAATTAGTTTACCTTTAGAGTGGACTAAAGAATAACAAAGTTCAAGGGAACAACTAGATTATCGTCGGAATAGTTACATAAAAAATTTCATTCGCTATTTTTCCATTCTTAGATTTGAAGTTTTTTCTTAGAATTTATATAGGACCACCCCTGAAGTATAACCTATTCAATAAAGGAAGAATTTTAATGAATTTTCTAAAATCTGTTCAGCTGTTACGACCTGGTAAGACATGCAGGAAGTCAATGGAAGCAGGTGGCTCGGGAGCATGCTTTGTGTCATTCCTTGGGCGAGGCCTATGTTCAGCAGCGGACTTGTGAACGGCTGTAATGATGATGATGATGATATAATTTTAGTTTTGTAAACATATAAAATCTTTAATTATGTAAACATTTTATAAGGTTAAATTGTGATTGTTGAGAGAAATATAGTCTACATAATATAGTCACTCCGCTTTTTCTCACGCAGTTGGAATTTGTTGAAGCGATAGCGCTGCATACTTGCCTTAAAAAATGATTTGTAAAGACCAATTTTTGAATAAAAATATTTTGAGTTTTATTAACAGGTATTAAAGGCACGAAAATGTTGCTCTACTATGTTAATATATTGTCTGGTTTTTCAATATGTCCAACGAAACAGAATTAGAAACCCTCTATTTGAAAGCTCGTGGTAAGCGTCTGTCAATAGTAGAGTTTCTAACATATTATAGATAGCGTAAAATAGCAGCTTAACACTGCTGTGTTTCGTATGGTGAGTGTAGAGAACCGGAGACCCTTTTTACTGGAAATGAGGCATTCCATCTTAGTCCTCACGGGTGACAACGCATCTGCATTTTGATTCTTTATTGAAGATGGATGTAGATGTCTATGGGTCACAGCAACCACTTACCATCAGGTGGACTGTGTGCTCGTTTGTCACCCTATCCTATAAAAAAAAAAATTAAACATATTAAAAACAGATTTAATATTTGAACATAGTAGAGCAACAATTTTTATACCTTTACTATCTGTTACTAACGTAAAGCGCGTAGTGACGAATTAAGAATGTCCCCTACCCTATATCGTTCCGTGGGTGTCGTAACAGGCGACAGAGGGAATCTGAAACAGGAGATGGGCAGCAACATTTTCCCGATAATAACTCATTATAATAAAAAAACTGCTGATGCCAAACCGCCTGTCAAACGTGGCAACTATGGGCGAGGCTTATGTTCAGCAGTGGACTTTTATGGACTGTAATGGATGGATGGATATATGAACACCTGTTACTACACCTCTTCGTTCTTACCTACTATAGTTCACGTACATAAAAAATCTAAGCTTTAACAAAATAACGTAGGTCTGGCAACCCTGATTATACTCTATTATACTATCGTATTTAACTGTGGTAGAGCCACGCAGCAGCTTTTGCTGTTGCACGTATGGGCCGGCTCGAGCCGGGTTAGTACCACGACCTCACAGAATACCGGCGTGAAGTAGAAGCTCTGCTTTTGCGTTTCGTCTGGTGAGTGCAGGTGACCGGAGGCCCAATTCTCCCCCCCCCCATCAACATGGTAGTGGAATTAAATTTTAGACTACCCCAGGAGGGTACCAGCACCCCTGGAGAATCCTCGCTGAGCATCCACGACCATGCTACTCCACTCCTGAGCGTGGGTGCTCAGGCTGCCCCGCGTATTCTGGGGCAAAATTCCGCTCAAAACAATAACTGCTCGGGGCAAACTGAGCAACAAAACCAAGGCGACCCCTGCCACGCTATCCGTGGATTTCTGCAACATCAGGGACTTCTCGAACCTAAACGCCGTCCACTACCATCTCGAGACGGTGAAGCCGGCCTTGCTCTTTCTGACCGAGACGCAGGTGTCCTCTCCGGCTGATACTTCGTATCTCCTACCCGGGGTACAAATTGAACACCTTTGTGCCTCGGGCTGGAGTTGCGTGTACGTCAGAGGACATCTGTTCTCGACGCCTCGGCAGCCTTGAAGGTTCGGACCTGTCCATCCTTTGGCTACGCGTAGATAGCGACGACCATCCGCGCGTCTACGGGTGCCTCTATAGGTCCCATAGCGGTAATGCCGAAACAGACCGACTCATCGACCACGTCCAAATGGCCACAGATTCCTTGCTACAACAGGTCCCATCCGCAGAGATCATGATCCTTGGCGATTTTAACGCCCACCACGCCGAATGGCTTGGTTCACGTTTAACCGATCATGCGGGGAAATCTGTTTATGACTTTGCCTTGGCATATGGTCTGACACAGCTGGTTACTTCGCCTACGCGGATTCCAGATGTGTAGGATCATACACCTTCCCTGTTGGACCTTCTGCTGACCTCTCATCCGGACGGATATCAGGTTTCCGTCGATGCCCTCTCGGCTCTTCGGACCATTGTCTGATCCGGAGTGTGGTGCCACTCACGCCCCTCGCGGTTGCGTTCTGCAGGTTGCCGCCGTGTTTGGCATTACAGGTCGGCGGATTGGGACGGAATGCGGTCTTTCTTTGCATCCTACCCATGGGGGCGGGTTTGCTTCTCGCCGGATGATCCCAGCGCTGTTGCTGACTCTGTCACTGATGTGGTGTTACAGGGAATGGAACTATTTATTCCATCATCTGTGGTACCCATCGGAGGCAGATCGCAGCCTTGGTTTGGTCGCTCCTGTAAGACTGCACTACGCAGTAAGCAGGTGTGCTATCAGGCCTGGGCTGAGGCTTCGGCGGCTCGGGATGTAAACACCAGCATGCTTAAAAAGAAGTATAACTTCGCCTCCAGGTCCTTCAAAAGTGTTATTGCCAAGGCAAAGTCAGAGCACATAGGCAGAATTGGCGAGAAACTAGTTCGCCTTCCTTCGGGAACCCGTGCATTCTGGTCTCGCCAAGGCTGTCCAAGGGAATTTCTGTAAGCCATCACTACCATCTCTGCACAGGGAGGACGACTCACTGGCCCACGCCGCAAAAGAGAAAGCCGACCTTTTAGGCTCACTTTTTGCGTCCAACTCGACTCTTGATGACGGGGAGAACACACCGCCAGCCATCCCGCGGTGTGAGTGCTCCATGCCGGATGTTCGGTTCTCACAGCGCTCGGTTCGCAAAGCACTCCTCTCCCTGGACATCCACAAGTCGAGTGTACCTGACGGAATCCCCAATTGTGCTGAGGACGTGTGCCCGGAGTTGGCACCGGTTCTAACGCGTCTTTTCCGGTACTCCTACTCCCTAGGCGTAGTCCCGAAATCATGGAAGACAGCTTTTGTCCAACCGATCCCTAAAAAAGGCGGCCGCTCAGACCCGTCCAACTACAGGCCTATCGCCATCACCCCCTTGTTCTCCAAAATAATGGAATCCATTATAAACTGCCAGCTCATGCGGTACCTTGAGGATCACCAGCTGATTAGTGACCGCCAATACGGTTTTCGTCGGGGTCGATCAGCTGGTGATCTTCTGGTCTACCTGACTCATAGATGGGCGGAGGCAGAGTCCAAGGGGAGGCATTGGCCGTTAGTTTGACATTGCGAAGGCTTTCGATCGGGTTTGGCACAAAGCGCTTCTTACGAAGCTCCTTCCTAGGCTTCCTGAGAAATTGTGCAATTGATCACCAGCTTTCTTGCAGATCGAGCATCAAGGTCATTGTAGACGGTGCATGCTCCGACTACAAGCCTATTAACGCTGGTGTTCCACAAGGCTGCGTGTTATCACCAACGCTGTTTCTTCTTCATATCAATGATATGTTGCAAACCGGTAGCATTCATTGCTATGCGGATGATAGCACTGGTGATGCTCTATACGCCGGCCGTGCGAATATTTCTCGGAAAACGTCGCCGAGTACCGGAACAAACTTGTGTCTGAAGTCGAGTCTTTGCTGAACAAAGTCTCGGATTGGGGCGACTAAATCTAGTTCAGTTTAATCCTCAGAAGACACAAGTTTGCGCGTTTACCGCTAAAAAGAACCCCTTTGTCGTATCTCCTCAGTTTCAAGGCACTCCCCTTGTTGCCTCAGCCAGTATCGGAATCCTCGGCGTCGACATATCGAGTGACGTGCAATTTTGCGGTCACTTGGAAGAGAAGGCCAAATTGGCCTCTAAAAAGCTTGGCGTGCTCAGCAGAGCGGGACAGTATTTCATGCCGGCACAACGCCTGCAACTTTACAAGGCGCAGGTTCGGCCTCACATGGAATACTGTTCCCATCTCTGGGCTGGGGCTCCCCAGTGCCAGCTCCTTCCACTTGACCGCATCCAGCGCAGAGCGGCTCGAATCGTCGACGACCGAGTCCTTTCCGATCGGCTCGATTCATTGGCACTGCGAAGAGATGTTGCATCTCTTTGCATTTTCTTTCGCATTTACCACGGGGAGTGCTCTGAGGAATTGTTCGGATTAATCCCAGCCGCCACATTTCACGAACGCACATCGCGGCAGAACTCCCGATACCATCCACACCATCTGGATGATTGGCGGTCCACCACTGTGCGATTTAGAAGATGTTTTCTTCCTCGCACAACTTCCTTGTGGAATAGTTTACCACCAGCGATTTTTCCGGACCGATACGACTTAGGGACCTTCAAGAAAAGAGCCTACTCCTTTTTAAAAGGCCGGCAACGCATCTGCAATTCCTCTGGTACCCCTGGTGTTGCAGTTGTTCATGGGCGGCGGTAGTCACTTACCATCAGGTGAGCCGCATGCTCGTTTGCCCCCTCTCCTATAAAAAAAAAAACTATGTTTGCTAATCCGCCTGCTAAGCGAGACGATAATGGCAAACTATCTCTACAACGGAAGAGACGCATTTTTTTCAACTTTTACGGGCGGATAATGAAACAGAAAGTAGATTAGTAAATGTGTAATTATATCAAAAATTTATAAATGTAATAAATTAATTCCTATATGTAGACATAAAACATGTAACGATAACAGGATACGCTATCTCATTATTCAGACGGAACAACTAACGGTCTGCTTCTATATCACATCTCAGTAAAGTACCGAGTATTTCTTTTCTATGAATAAATAATAAAGTCATTGAAATTAATACACTACATTTTTACACAAATAAGGGCGATGAGCACACAGTTGATCTGATTGTATGTGGATGCCATAGCCCATAAACACCTACATCTATTCGTGATGAGATTCGGATTAAGATTTAAAATGCAGATTTTTTTTATAGGATGAGGGTGACAAACGAGCACACAGTCCACCTGATGGTAAGTAGTTGCTGTGGCCCATAGATATCTACATCTATCCTCGAATAATCGAATACAAATCAAAATGCAGATGTGTTGTCACCCGTGAGGACTCAGATGGAATGCCTCGTTTCCAGTAAAAGGGGTATCTGGGTACACTCACCATACACTCACCATACGAAACACAGCAGCGTTAAGCTGCTATTTTACGCTGGTATTCTGTGAGAGCGTGGTCCTCACAGAATACCAGCGTAAAATGGAAGTCCCAGTCGAGCCGACCCATTCATGTTACAACTATACTACTAATATAGCTGCAGCATGGCTCTACAACGTATAAAGAGATGCCGATCACTCCTGAGACTATAATAACTTTATTTAGTTACCAGAAAATCTGGGTTTGTTCGGTTTTTATTACTCACTATAACGAACATATATATCTTGCTATTTTACGCTGGTATTCTGTAAAAGTATTGTCCTGCACCAGTCAAGCCGATCCATGCTAGAGTACATAATAGCGTGACTCTACCAGCTCTACTATTTCCATAAAAGCTGCCAGAAGACCCAGAAATAAATAATTAAGTTGTGATTTTTTGTAGAAGTAAGGGTGAAAAATGAGTACACAATCCTGATGGTAAGTGGATGCTGTGGCCCATAGACCTCCACATAATCACAATAACACACCACACTGTCATCGTCGTCGATTATGAATAAAAACACAGATATACGAGTATTGTCATCCCTGAGGACTAATATTGCCTCTTTAACCCTAAAAAGGATTTCTGATCTCTTAATTCACCGTGCTTAACACAGCATATACACACACCTAAATACCTTCAAATAAATTTATTGGCGAATACTTTTTAAGATTTTTATCCAAAAAATATATTGTATAATTTTAATATACTCGTAGTAGAAACATTTGAGAAAACTTGAATCGGTTCATAAAATGCCTTTAGGTGAAATATCAAATTTAAAATTTTTGTGAAGAGACTAACTTCTTGTTACGGTATTGTACGCCCTAGGACAGATGTAAAAGTTAAAATTTTATATAAAAAAATGTATGTACAAATTATTTCGATTCTAAAATAATGCCATGATACTACAAAGGCAAAGGTCACAGGCTTTTCAATTCCGAAGAATTTGAAGCTTCTACAAATAACTTCTTGTTACGGTATTGTACGCTCTAGGACAGAGATGTAAATGTTAAAGTTTAATTAAAAAAAAATGATTGTAATGATAATGATTGAAAAAATGTTTCGATTTTAAAATAATGCCAAGACACTAAAAAGGCAAAGGTCATAGGCTTTTCGATTCCGAAGAATTTAAAGCTCCTATAAATAACTTCTTGTTACGGTAGTGTACACTCTAGGACAGAAATGTAAATGTTAAAATTTAATAAAAATTTAAAAAAATGTTTGTACAAATTGTTTCGATTCTAAAATAATGCCAAGACACTAAAAAGGCAAAGGTCACAGGCTTTTCGATCCCGAAGAATTTGAAGTTCCTATAAATAACTTCTTGTTACGGTAGTGTACGCTCTAGGACAGAGATGTAAATGTTAAAATTTAATAAAAATTAAAAAACAAATGATTGTACAAATTGTTTTGATTCTAAAATAATGCCAAGACATGTTCAAGATTTCTTATAAATGTCTCCTATAATTTTAATAATAAATAATAAGCAATGGGGACAGATCTCACAGTATGATTTTGGTCTCTTAGGAGAGAAGCAAATCCCTAGTGTGTACCTCTGTAAAAGCCAGGGCAGCATCAGATGCGGCTGAACTAAGTAAATGGCGCAAATATGAGTATCTGAGAGAATTATGATGACTATATATTTAAGCCGTTTGCTGTAAAGACTATAGGTTCGTGGGGTCCATGTGCGGTGAATTTCCTAAAAAAACTGTATCTGCTTGTCGTCGTCACCGCTGGTGATAAAAGCGCTGGGTCTTTACTCGCTCAAAGGCTAAGTATAGCCATTGTGCCGGGCTGTGTTTTGTGTGGTGAGTGTAGAGAACCGGAGAACCATTTTACCCATTAAATATTTTTATTTATTAATATCGTACATATGGCGAACTTAATGCCTGGAATATGTGCTCGTTTGTCACCCTTATTCTATATATATATATATGAATAATGTCAAGATGTATTTCGTTCCAGAGTCTTAAAACCGTAAGAGCGAAAGAGTGGGACATATAACCAGTATGGTGTAAAGGTGTCAGCAACTTTAACTTAATAATTATGAGAATCTCCTAGGTATTGAAAACGCAATATTGTAATGAAATATAAAATATTCAACGCAATATTGTAATGAAATATAAAATATTTCATTACAATATTGCGTTGAAATTTATATAATCGCGTTTCCAGATTAAAGCAGCATACTTCTCTTATCAAAGCCGCAATAAACAATGTCGCCTAAACGAGTCCTTATCTACTGAACCTTAAAAGTTCGATAATTTTCCTTTTTAAATTTAGCCCAGAGATGCGGCGTGTAAAGCGATTGACATTAGATAGTAGTATTTTAGAATCACGCTCCATTTGTTAAATTTCCTGCCAATCATATTAATACGAACAGCAAGGAACCGCTTTTCCCTGTTTATGTCCTGGTCATCCCACAGGTCATTAGACACAATATGTCCTAAATATCGCAAGCTCGTCACAAAGTTCAAACTTGCCGTTCAGATATAACGGTAGACAAATATCTTTATTATGCGCTCCAAACACCATTCCCACAGATTTGTCTGCATTATAAACTAAGTCGTGGCTTGTTGCGTATTTCTCACAAATAGAGTAATTATCTCAAGGCCCCGATTGAGGGGCTCAATAAAACCATATCGTCTTCGTAGGTAACTAAGGTTATTTACACATTTCCCACCTACATGACAGCCGATACCCGCTTCATTGAGCTCCTCAATTAGATCGTTTACGTAAAGGTTAAACAGCAGAGGAGAGGTCAGCCCACCCTGCCTAACCCCACAAGTCAATACAAACACGTCCGAAAGAGAACCGTCTACAACACTACATTACTATGCGAGTTATACCAATTAACAAGTAGCACCCACCGATTTTAACTTATCCCACAGGATGTTACTATTTGTTTCAAAGAAAAAAATTGCAAACTCAAGTGTCACTAATTAAAATAAATTTCGATAAATTATCCAGAATAATAGATTCAAATAGTAAATTCAAAAATTTGCACAGATTGTAGTGATTGAGATAAGCCTATAAATAGAAGAATTGGAACTAAAAATATCGGTTACGGTTTTACTTTTACGTGCCCTTACGTTTACACGGTATCACTTCGGACTCCGGACTCACTTTGACTTTTGCGCCTTTTTATATGTTTTTTACAGATGTTTAAAATATTTAGGTTTTACATATTATATTTTTTACAGATGGCGTTCGATAAATTTCTTATAAATTCTAACAAGAAAATCTTTTGTGTATAGCTATTGCATGAAGAAATCAAGCGTAGATAGTCTCAGTTTAATTAAATTTGTAAGCGAGAGGTCTGTGGTTCGACCAAACTACATCATTTATTATATCGATTCTTGATAACACCGACCACAAGACCCGTACGATGCAATCAAACCAGCTCTTGCCAGTCATCCGCGTTTTTATTATGTAAAAATATTGTATAATTCTTTAAAAAAATTCAGGTGTGCACAAATCAAATAATTTCCCGAACAATATAAAATTTTGTTTTAGTTTTTTTTTTATTAATAATAAATATTACATATTTTTATGTTACGTAAATAAATGTATATTGAAAAATTGAAAAGAAGCTGTTTTCTTGAAAATAGTCGTAAATTTTTTTTTACATGCTTTAGTGTAAAACTTAGGCTTGGGACATACTTTGGAAGTAATAATAATAATAATAATAGTCCTTTAATATATATATAAAGGACTGGCAGAGGCTTCATACTATGACTATAGATGAACGCAAAAAGGTTTGGAATGACAAGCAACTTCATGGTCGATTTTTTAAAACATTGACTAATCCTTATCTAGACATGGTTGCATCAGTACATTGGTTACAGTTTGGTGACCTTTTTGCAGAAACTGAAGGTTTTATCTGTGCAATACAAGACGAAGTAATTAAAACGAACAACTACCGGAAGTACATTTTGAGGGACGGCACGGTTGACGTATGTCGCGCATGTCACCGCCCTGGAGAGTCCCTCAGACATGTTATTTCCGGTTGTTCACAACTATCGAATGGTGAGTATTTGCACAGACATAACCAAGTAGTTAGAATAATACACCAGCTTGCCTTAATGGCATAAAACATTGCTTTGGTTTTATATCATAAAACCAAAGCCAGTCCTTGAAAATAGAAGTGTCACGTTGTACTGGGATCGGTCAATTATACAGACAGGTTTATAGTGGCAAATAAACCTGACATTGTGGTGGTAGACCGAACTACACGCAAGGCAATAATAATAGATATCAGTGTTCCTCATGACGAGAATCTCGTGAAAGCAGAGAATGATAAAAAAATAAAATATATCGACTTAGCTCATGAGATTGTCACTATGTGGGACGTTGATTATACTATTATTGTACCAATAGTTGTATCAGTCAATGGGCTAGCAAAAATATGGACGATTATCTGTCCAAGTTAGGTTTGGGCAAGTGGCTGAAGGGATTGATTCAAAAATCGGCCTAATTAAATACAGCTCGAATAGTAAGAAGGTTCCTATCTTTGGATGCCTAACTTCACCGATGGCTTAGGATTCCTCGCCGCGGTGGATAATAGCCGAAATAATAATATTATTTATATAGATTGTATTTATATTTATAATATTATAATTTTGTGACAATATATGTGATAATGTAATAATAATAAGAAGTGCTCGAAAATGACCGCGCCAGGCTCTACTGGGACCGGGCCATCATCACAGACAGGACTATTCTTGCGAATAAGCCTGATATTGTGCTGATGGACCGGGCACAGTCAAGGATATTTTTGATCGACATTACCATTCCGTATGACGAGAACCTCGTGAAAGCCGAAACAGATAAGCGCACAAATATCTGGACCTGGCTCACGAGGTGACCGACATGTGGGGT
This sequence comes from Parnassius orleans, assembly GCA_029286625.1. Taxonomy (NCBI): domain Eukaryota; kingdom Metazoa; phylum Arthropoda; class Insecta; order Lepidoptera; family Papilionidae; genus Parnassius; species Parnassius orleans. The sequence continues at coordinate 1,861,177 of JAGSMP010000075.1, read as the reverse complement.
GGACTGCCGACTGAAATTATACCTGTAGTCGTTTCTGCGAACGGGTTAATCCCAGTCAGCCTCTCGGGTCATCTGAGGCGACTGGGACTCCGTGACGGACCGCTCCAAGCTCAAATGCAGAAGGCGGTGCTCCTCGATACCGCCCGCATCGTCCGCCGGTTTCTTTCCCTTTCCCCCTAACCCTCGGCCGTTTGGTCTCCCCTGCCGAGGGCTTCCATCTGGTTGGGTTTTTATTTATTTATGTATTTTTTGTGTATTTATTTTATTTTATTGATATTTATGTATGTTTATCATTTTCATTTACAATTATATATTTATACAGCCCAACTAGATGAGAAAACTTATACATACCCCAAAAATAATAATAAAAGTTATGTGACAAAGCTGCTACGTCAGCGCAGTCAGTCAGCATCTTGCCAAGAGGTGTTAGCGCCGTGCCTCGGAAAAATTGAAGGTGCAAAGGCCCGCTTGTGCACATGGCCTCACCATGAAACAGTGCCGGGTCTGGGCGTCTCCCGCTAACTGTCGCCCATTAAATGGATGATGAAATTTAGAAAGACGCGCAAAGGGCCGCTGCCTGAAAGTCGCCAGGGCGCGTCTGGAGCTGGCTCTGGACGCGACATCATGCGAACTACCAGCAGGCTTCGCGGGCCCAGAAATCGGTACCCGCCACTGGTGGAGTATGCCGTATGCGATGGACAATCCAGATGAATACCAACGCATTGCGGGCGTATTTTAGGGCGAAAAAGGGAGAAGTGACGGGTTTTGTGTACTGGGCTAGGATGCATCATCTTTTACTGAGCTGGAGTCATCTATAACCGTCACCGAGCAAAACCTGGCAGATCAAGTTCGGTATATCTTGCGCTCAAAAATATTTGATGGCGCAGGACTGTTCCCACATCGGATGAAAATGCTACGGCTGAGGATGCGGCGCCACAAGTTACAGAGAAAACCGCACACGTTGATGCTGATTCAGACGATGATGGAAAAGTTGCCCAGGAACTAGAACTAGAGCAAATGAGGAGTACATTGGAAGAGGCGATTGTGGAAACGCGCAGTACGCCTCTCGAAAATCGACCGCGACTTCCCCGCACAGCCCTAAGCAAGCGGGATCGGGTTGTCGTGAGGGCTCTAAGCCCAATGCTGGTGACCTATTTGGAAGCCAGCAGGGACCTTTGCGAGACGGACTCAATTCTTTTTGGCGCCGCACTGGCAGTATTACGTATTGTTGGCGCCAAGCTCCCCATGGCTGGACATGCTACTAGACAAAGTAGCGCCATCCCAGCCTGGAGAATAATAATTGAGGAACATATCGCAAAGGCTAGGGCCCTCATCAGCAGACTCATATGCTTCAGGTCAGGCAATAACAGGCCAAGTATTGTGCGAACCGTCAGAATGGCGTGTGCTGGGACAAATGTCAGTTTGTCCCAGCCGGATATAATGCAAAAATTGACGAAGCGTAACCAAACAAAAGTAAACCACAGCGAGGGCCCTTGGACGGAAGTTGTGGCGAGTCAGTGTGCAAGTGTTACGCCCATGGATCCCGTCATCATAACGCCGGACGACGTAGCTGAGGCGGTCCGTAGGGCCCCGAACTGGAAAAGTCCGGGGCTCAACGGACTGCATCACTACTGGCTGAAGAGGATCGTGGTGTGTCACTCTGTGCTCGCCCGACAGTTTCAAGACGCTCTCGACCAGAAGTCGCTCCCGAGCTTCTTCACTACTGGGATCACTTATTTGGTTTCTAAAGACCAAGATCCCACAGACCCAAGCAAATACCGCCCCTAACGTGTCTACCTACCATATACGAGACACTAACATCCATTTTGAGCGCGAGAATTACTCGTCACCTGGTCTCAAATCAGGTGATGTCGCGCGCTCAAAATGGATGTCGGGGCGGTGGTAGTGGAACCAAGGAACCACTCCTCATTGACGCGGTTATTGGCAAGGTGGTTAAACGCAGCTGTCGGAACTTCTCCGCCGCTTGGATAGACTATAGGAAAGCATTCGACTCGGTGTCTCATACATGGCTGAAGAGGGTCCTCGAACTGTACAAGGTAGACTGTACAGTAAGAGACTTCCTCGAGTAGTGTATGGGGCAGTGGAGTACGATCCTTTATCATCTGGGCGAGCGGATGACAGCTGCGGAGAACCGCATAAGGATAAGAAGGGGTATCTTCTAGGGCGATTGTCTGAGTCCAATCTCGTTTTGCCTCTCCCTGAACCCTCTCAGTACCTTACTGGAGGGCTTCGGGAGGGGATTTCAGCTTCGGAAGGGAGATACAAAAGTGACCCACCTTTTCTATATGGATGATCTCAAGTTATTCGCCTCCAGTTGCTCCCATCTTATGGAATTGCTAAACATCACTTGTGAATTTAGCAATTCTATTAGAATGGAGCTTGGCCTCATGAGGCCATTTTGATAGGCTGTAATGAATGTTTACAGGATGCAGTGTATTAGTTAATTCCAAAAAGATTGCGAACAGTTTTTGGTGTATACGTATGTACAGAAAAATCATAACTACTAAGAATTATTTATAATACATTTTCTTTTGTTATACTAACTATATTCTATCTATTATTAAAATTTATTCTCTGTCAGCACAGTGGTACAATATTCATTGTGTTTTATGAGTTATAGTGTGTCCAATAATATATTTAATGTGTGTAATATATTTCATTTTTATTTCATGTAGAAAATGTTGCGTCCTCTCAGTCGTATAAAAATTTAACTATCAGTAATTAAAAGTATTTACAAAAAAAACATATAATAGCTTTTAAAGTCGGTGCTAAGACAAAGTGTATCGCATAATTAAAACCCTGGCTTCAGAAGCTTTTTGAAGTCAGTTTGTACTTTTTTAGGTTTTATACTTACTAATATTATAATATACTATACGAATATTTCTCACCACTCCATGGGTTGACTGGTAGAGAATGCCTCAAGGCATTAAATCCGCCATTTGTATTCTTTTGATTTAAGGAATGCGATAAAGAATAAATAAGTAAATAAATAAAATATCACAGAGATGTTTTTTTTTCTCCACATTTATTAGGCACTACTCTTGAAATATATCCAATTTAATAAAAATATAATAATTTAAATCGGTTAAACCGTTTCCGAGAAATCGGTAAACATACATTAAAAAAAACATACGCGTCAATTATAGAACCTTCTCCTTTTTTGAACTCGGTTAAACATGGTAAATAGTGAAATATGGGACCCTGAAATACAAGAAAATGCTAGAGTAATAAAAATAATATTTGGGAACATCATGTTTCATCAACAAAAACTTGCGATTAACTTGATATTTTACTAAAATTTACGGCCGAAAGCCCTCTTATGAACCCTCATCCTTTAATTAAATCTAATGGCGTTGAAGACACTTAAATTTTTGAATTTAAATGAGTTTTTATTACACTTGTAAAACAAAATACTCTTTGGTGTAAAACATTGCCTGCGATTACTTTATTTGGAAGAATTCAGTTAATGATGGTGAAACGTAAATACTACTTGTATCTTAAAGATTTACACACGCTGAACTCAAGGTTTCCATAATGCAGGACAATAACAGAATAATGGCATATATAGCTATTAGTTTAAAATATTACTAAAAATTATAATAAGAATTGACAATAATGAAGTGGAGTACAATAAAACAGAATAAATCTCTTGTATTATGTGGAGACTTTAGTATTAATCTCCTAGAAGCTTCCTCTACTACAGCCTAAAAATCAGTGATTTTTTGTATAAAACGTTATTTAAGCTTATTTACAATGAATGTGATAATACTTTTACATCTAAAACACTTTCCTCGAACAGTTACAAGACGTTCAATGTTTGGGCGACAGTAGGAGTCCATAAAAGCAGGCAAAGATTATATGAACTTGAAACATGAAAGGTCATATAATCCTAGCATGGAATTTAGGGAATACATACATAAGTACATACATAAACTCTCACGCCTATCACCCAGAGGGGTAGGCAGAGACTACGGACTTCCATTTGGCACGATCCTGGCACACCTCTCTCGCCTCCTTTACATCCATATATCTACGCATACGCTCGTCAGTTAAGAGTACTCCTAATCTGGCCCATTTTCAATATATCGCCAATTTGGTCGATAAATCTTCGTCTAGGGCGTCCCTTTCCGACTCTGCCGTTCACTTCAATTTAGGGAATATGTAAAAAAATATTCTAAAATATTTAAAAGAGTGTGCTCCATAACTAAGTCTTTGCATTTGACCAACAACTTTAAGACGGCTTCTAATAAAATTAAAATGACGTGGAGTATATTTATATAATTTATTGTGAAACTGGTAAGTTCAAGTCTCGCAATTCAAACTACCAATAGTAGTTTGTATAGTGTAGTATATAGTAGTCTATAGTAGTACATAGTAAGTACAATATACATTAACTAAATCAGATCAGGACGTTGTAATAGGTTTTGATAAATATTTGAAATATTTAATGAAACATAAATATAATACCTTTATTTAAATCTGGTAGTACATTTGACCCCGCCGATTTTAAACCTACTCGTATTCCTGTACTGCTAACACTTATTAGCAAAAATATTATTGATCAAATGTAAAAAGAAATAATGTAAATAATTTACTATTCGGATTTACAAGGGGTCGCTGGACAACTGATGCTGGTGTTGAGCTGATTAAACATAACTTCAATACATGGGAGAATTAACAGGATGCTTTGGGTATGTTCTATGACCTATCCAAATCCTTCGATTTTGTTCATCATGAGACATTAATCAAGAAACTACAACACTATGGTGTAAGAAGTGATGCTCTTAAGTTTGTTTATTTCATATTTAAGTTAGTAAGAACGCAAAAAGTTGTTATTATCGGTATGAGCTCTTCCGGGTCGATAGTACAAATGAGCGTGCCTAAGGGCTCTATTCGCGGCTCCTTCCGTTTCTTGTCTATATTAATGACTTACCTTACATAGTAGGGGATAACCATGATATAGTATTATTTACTGATGATACTTCATTAAATTTCAAACTAAAACGACAATTACTGACTAAATAAATAATGCTATATCTAAATTAGTAAATTGATTTTAAATGTATGCAATTCATAGCTCCAAATGTCAAATATCTAAATACTAATGTCATTTTAAATGGGGAGGAGCTGAGTCTTGATACCACTATTTTTCTTGGAATCACACTAGACGCGAAGCTTCAATGGGGCCTCCATATATCAAAACTAGCAAGCACACTTAGTTCTGCAGCATATGTTTAAAAAAATAGAAATCTTACCAGTGTTGAAACAGCTCGACAAGTTTATTTTAGCTATTTCCATAGCATAATGTCGTATGGTATTAGTAGACACGCGACTGGTAGGGAAATTGTATTTGTTTCGTAGAAGAGGCCATTAGAGCAATATATGATTTAAAAACCTAAAAAGTCTAAGACCAAAATTTAAGGATATTAATATATGTATTAACTTTGGCCTCTCAATACATTTACGAGAATGTTATGTACGTACACAAAAATAAAAGTAGTTTTACAACAATAAGTGATATTCACTCTGTAAATACTAGGAGCAGACACAAGCTAGTAGTACCAGTTACTCGACTCTACAGAGTCAGTAATTCAGTCTTGAGGCGATGCATAAGCTTTTACAACAAAATCCCAAAAAATATACAAATTGTGACTTCCGCCAAGTTAAAAACTTTATTAAACAAATATTGTATATAAAGGGTTATTACATTATTAGGGAATTTATGGATGATAATAATCTCTGGGAATGAGGTGATCGCTACCACACTCTACATATTAAATGATTGTAAACTTCTTTTTTCAAAAAAATGTCGGGACTGCTGGGTTTCTTGCTAGTTCTTCCCAAGACAGAGGTATTTTCCGAACTAGTGGTAAATTAAACATAACAATGACATTCAATAAGTATTATTTATAATGTATATTGATTAAAAAAAGTTTATATTTCTACATAATATTCATATAATCGTAAAAGATTAAGCAACGCTTCACTCTTTCCTCAATAAAAGACATATTTTATTTTCTTATAAGGCCATTAATATATATGTATACTCGTATAAATCTGTTATTGTATTTTGCTCCAATTTCAACACATAAAGTCCGTAAAATATAGAACACACTGCATGACGTATGCCATCCGCGTTTCTATGATTTCTGAGCTGCCTTGAAATTTATTACGTAAATGCATAATAATGGTGGTTATTTTATCTATTTGCTTAGAATTATTTGACATACGACATACATTACTCATAGTAGTTAGCTATATTCAAAGTTATTTTGTTGAAAATATAATCCAAGTTTCTTAGGATCAAAAATACCTAATAATATAAAGTTTTTATTAGTATAAAACATATTCGAGAATAACCATAGTTTTTATCATCTAGAATCTCTTCTATTATATGGATGTTGAATAATAAATTATTAAGGTCTAGTCTTTAAAAATAATTTTTTATACAGAAAGTTTGGTACAAGGTGATAATAATTATGAGTAAAACTTGAATACGGCAATGTTTAAGAAGGATTAGATTAGTGATAGTTTGTTTATAGTTTCTTTCACAGTTCTTAAAACATACCAGTCGATCGACGCTCAATAATGGATGCCATACACGATCCAGTTTACCGTCAAGTTTGCAGCGCGCTTGAAGCGGCGTCCAGTTTACAGTGCATCCATATAGACCACTCACGTTCAAGTTCGCCGTCTAGTTTGCATGATACCAGTTGAAACCATGGCGTCACGCAATCTTGTAAAGTTATGCATTCTTGACAGCTTATACACCCGTTCAAGTTTACATGACGCTGCAATCTTGATCAAGTCGGCAGAATCGAAATTCAATTTTTGCTTTAAGTAGACTTGTCATGCACACTGATACTCATACGAGTACACAGTCAAGTTTACCGGACGCCGCTTCAAGCGCGCTGCAAACTTGACGGTAAACTGGATCGTGTATGGCATCAATAAGTATAGGCGCGGTGTAGTAATATCCACTACCCCATATGATCCCGTGGATGTCGTAAAAGGTAACAGATGGAAATAAAACAGGAGATGCATCTTCCTGATAACAACTCGAAATAACAAGAAATACTGCTGGTGACAACACGAATGCCAAGCGTGGTTACTATGGCAAATATCCACCCTATGAAACAATCTATGAGGGAGGCCTATGTTCAGTAGTGGACTCTAGATGGACTGCAATGAATGAATGAATAGTAAATATTATAATGAAAAACAATGCAAACTTAAACAGTGGTCAAAGTTATTCAAATCAATCTTACGGAGCAATTTTAATTATCAGTTAAAACGTACCGACATCACAATATGATTATTGTTTATTGTTTTCTTTTTTTTTTCAAGATTTTCAAAGATCTTGGTTTTTGAGAAATGCTCACGGGCCTAAGCCAAGTGCGCATCCCTTTGGGAATCAAAATTTGAGGTGTCTTCTTGCAAAAATTTTTGGACAATACGGCAAGTGTTGAGGATGGATGCTTTTTGCATGGTAATATAACTATTTTCAGGAAGATCTAATAGTTTAAGGGAGTGGGACAAACATTTCGGGATCACACCAGTACTGGAGAGCACCAGCGGCTCAATGTATACTTTGTTCATTTTCCAGATTCTAGTTACTTCTTCTTTTAGTTCTGTGTATTTATGATTTTTTCAGTAATGGTTTTTTTGCAGATTATGGGATCGCTATATCAATTAGGTATACTATTATTATTTATATATTTTATTATTTTAATGGCTATTGTTTTTGATTTCGATTTTTTTTTATGTAAACCATAAAATAATTTCATTTTAAGAAATTTAAAACATACACAACCCATAATATTTCTATGTTTCTTCGGAAAAAATCACTAACATTATTCAATATTTATTTGTACGCGGTAAGTGTGATGCGGCAAAGTTTCCTAGCTGGAAGAAGGGTCCTCTTCAATAACACTAATTAGCTATCTGTGCTTACCAACGAACATTCTAATTGCACACTGGGGTCTGAAATACAGATAATATATATTTATCTAGTTCAGACACAGATGTATTATAATTTATTGTGTATGAAGTTAAGTATAGATCATAATCCTGCACTGCTGGCCGTATGAGTAATCTCGAGGTCGCTCAGCAAGCTATGGAGAGAGCTATGCTCGGTTTTCTCTCTCTTATATCCGCGTGATAAACTTCATAATGAGGATATCCGCAGTAGAATCAGTGTAAAACCGACATAGCCCATTCCTTTGGACAGGCCTATGTTCAGAAGCGGTTTAGTAATTTTTATGATGATGATGATGAAGTATACATTCTTAGTTCAGGGAGGGCGAGGACCTGTAACCACAAGTATCTTTATACTTAAAAGAAGTCCTCAAACTTGTAAACTTGGAAACAATAAACTTTCATTTCCTTTTTTCATTTCATTTCATAGATCATTGACCAGTCATTTATATATTCTATTAATTTATTAATATTATTATAGTGATTGTTATGAAAATGGTGAAAAAAAGTCAAAGCTAACATATTTTTATTCAAAATTGGCCTTTGTAAAGCAGTTTTTGAAAGTCAAAAACCTACAAACTGCTTCTAACGAAGCGATGGAATTAGTTGAAATGTTGGAAAAGAAAAATAAGAGAATGCGACAGTAAAGAAGATACTCGTACTATATTTTAAATTTCCTGTTTATTTTATTTTATAGAAAAAGAATGATAAACGACCGCACATTCCACCTGATGAGTGCCTATATAGTCCACCTGGCGGTAAGTGGCAGGTAGTAGTAGCCCTTAGACACCTTCATTTCTGTTCTCGATTATGAATCAAATTGTAAGATGGAATGTACTACAGTTCTCTACACTCATCATACGAAACACAGCAGCATTAAGCTGCTATTTTACGCTATTATTCTATGAAAGTGTGGTCCTACCCCCGGTCAAACCGACACATTTGTGCTATAACCATAATATAGTTGCGGCGTGGGTCTACTTCATATTAAATGCCCATGACAAGAACCGCAGACGTTTTTTATTGGTAACAAGAAATTCCATCTAGGCTGACTACAAAGATTTTTTTAGAAGAGTATAACGTTGTCAATGCTAACGTTTAAGTTAAAAAGCTAGATTGAATTTCTTTTACTGTTTTTTTATGATTTATATTAACTATGGTAACAGTAATTTTAATTGTTTTTTCTTAAAGAATTTTGATGGAAACATCTCAGTTACTGTTATTTCACATATCACCATCTACCCATCTATAGATGTTTACTTAACTTTCTGTTTTAAATAAACTGCATGATAACAAGTCGAGACGTTACGTATAAATTTCGCAAAGTAAAAGAACTAATTGGATTGGTTATTAATCTGAGTGGATCCACTATATCGCCTCAAGACCCGCGGAAGATTCAAGATAAGCCGTTAAAAGTGTTCTTGAAACTAATGAACATTGTTTGTATGATCATACAAACTAGTATCACTTGTTGTCTAAAACTGATTAATTGTGTGGAAGCAACACTAAGTATTATGTAATATTTTGCAGGAAAGGCTTAATCTTAGTTCATACAGCCATTAATGTGAATAAGAAAATCATGTCTGTATGTTGTTAACGGCAACATGCATACATTGTTTTCTTTTTATACACATCTATAGTACAATATCTTTCGAATGATATTAGCGTCATTCCTCTCTTTTTATAATAAATACTAAAAGGTACCTACTTTAATTTTCGTTGTCCGTGTATTAATATAATGAGGATACGCACATACTCTATAATTTTTTGTAATGAAACTGAAGTGATAAACTTACAGTCCACCTGATGGTAAGTGGATAGTGCAGTCCAAGGACACCTGCAGCCAACTTCAAACAAAGAAGGCTACTAATGCGTTGTCACCTCTGAGGACTACGATGGAATACCTCACAATCTGTAATAATACTGGCTCTCTAAACCCTTCAGATCGAAACACAAAAGCGTGAGCACTACTATTTGGAAGAAGAAATAGGTAAGAATGCCGGACTTTTAGGCAGAAAAGGAATCCTGCCACCTAGTATTGGTCACCACAGCCTTGTGGTGCCGAAGTGGTGGACCAAATTTGATAATTAAAAACTGAAGGTAGCTCGGGTTAACTTTGACTTCTGCCCCTCGCGACTATGAATGGTGCTGCAAAGCACTCCAACGTCGGGAAAAAAGAAAAATAAGATAAAATTAAACGAAACAATATCCGTAAAGTTAGTTTTATTCAAATTCGCGTGAATATAAGAAGTCATTAAGTCTTACTTAATTTATTACCTACCGTCACAGAAATTATAATTCAATTAGTAACTGAACCGATTTCTGTGTAGATAACAGTAAAAGTAAAGTACTGAAATCCTTTAAAAAATTGATAATGGCATTAATGCAATATAAAATAGATTTATCAAAGTTTAGCTACTACAATATGAAATAGATTAATTAAAGTTTACGGAGTTACTGGACTAAATTATGCTAATAAACGTTTGCGTGACCTTTACTTCCTATCTAGATAGGCGTTTTGTGGTAGGATTACAATTTAGAACCACTACACTTCGACCACAATAAATCAAAAGCTGTTATCGACAAATCACTTAACATAAACTAAATGACCCAGTTTCAAATACATAATTTTTTTTAGAATAAGAGTGACAAACGAGCACACAGTCCACCTGATGGTAAGTGGTTGCTGTAGCCCATAGACATCTACATCTATCTTCGATTAAAGATCAGAATGCAGATGGGTTGTCACCCCTGAGGACTAAGATGAAATGCCTCGTTACCAGTAAAATGGGTCTCCGATTCTCTATAATAATAATAATAATAATAATAATCTTTATTGATAATTGTACAGTGAATATGTGAAGTCTCTGATTGCTGAACTAGGAATTATACCTGTATCTCAGCAATCACCACACTCACCACAATCTATAACACTCACCATACGAAGCACAGCAGCATTAGGCTGCTATTTTACGATAGTATTCTGTGGGAGCGTGGTCCTACCCCGGTCCAGCATGGCTTAACCACGTAAAATACATATACATAAATTTTAATAATATTTAAATAAATTACAATACACATACATATACAATTCTCACGCCTGTCACCCAAAGGAGTAACCAGAGACTACGGATTTCCAATCTGACACACACTGCTCTCTCACTTCTTTCAGATTCACACATCTACGCATACATACTCGTTAGTTAAGAGCACTATGTCATCAAATTGGTCGATTCACTTTTGCAGCATAAATCACTGTCTCATGTGTCCAAAGTAAATTCACTCGTTTCATGTGTCCAAACCACTGAGGCATTTCTGTCTTAATCTTGGTTACGTCATCCTCTTGCAAACCACACATTTCTCTTATCACACAATTTCTCACCCTATCATTCAGAGTCACCTAGGGTAACACACTTCTAAAATAACATACTTCTTAATTATAGCATTTTTACAGCATTAATTCTTCTTTCATCCTTCTTCTTCTGTATGGTAGTGAAAGTTGCCACACCCAACTTTCACTTTAATATAGGACGAACATAACATCGTAAATTGCCATACGTGGCTTTTTTGAACATTCTGACTTCCAACAATGGAGTCGAAAGTCACAATATTTTTTTACATCTTAGAGGCAGCAGTGTATTGAATGGTTTTAAAGTTTTTTACAGAATAAGGAAAGTTTTAAATGTACATAGAGGTAGGCAACTGGTTTCGTGTCAAGCACAAATAAATGCGGAGACTATAAAGCTTCTTATCAAGAATGGGTGACGGTGAAATGAGTTATCTGCCATAAAATTTCTTTTATTTACATAATTATACTCCGCAGTTCTTTATTTTGTTGTTGTTTTCTTTGAGATTTCTTTTATAAACCATCTTGGAGTTTCTTAATTAAAAGTGAACAGGTACACAGGTAAAATGAAAATCAGATCCCGTTCAATTTTCAGAAAGCTTACTTAGAGTAATTTTGAATAACAACATTAACGAAAGAGATCTTTTAATTGTTCACGGTAACAAAAATGTATTCGTTGCTTCATTTGACATTGTTTGTATTTCTCTAAAGCTAAATTAACGAAACGGTAAAATTCCTTTATTGTTTTGTCTACTTTAAGGCTGTATAAACGCCCCAGCAGTATTCTATTGATGCAGAGATGTCTGAATGACTGACTCTATACACGGCCGGTGGAGTAAATTCTGTACCCGTACATAACCAGTTATGTTTCTTCTTTATTGGTCTGAGGTTTATATCTTGAAAGAACAGTTATTCTACTCTATTAAATCAATAACTAAAAGGTAATTGTGATACTTGGCCAGACTAAAATTATATCTAAGCCCGAAGTACAATTGCTTTCTAAATATTGGCTGATCTGAAAGTAATCCAATCTTGTTGTTATACATTTTATGCTAAAATTGCAGAGTCGCGCAACAAACAATTGATTTGACAAATGGGAATTAATCATTTTTATCTTTATCCTTGAAGAGCAATTCCGGTAATAATATATTATTAAGTCATAACCTATGAATATGCTTTCTATGGAAAATTATAATAAAAAAATTACATTATAAAATCTTTAATTAAATATTTGCCTAAGCTAACATATTCTTGTCTTTTTATTTAGTTTGTCGATGCCCTTGATATAGAAGTCTGCTACACGGGAATGGATGAACTCCTTAAAGGCGTATTGCTTCTTCGAATTGAAATTTTTACCAATCAAAAAGTTAAAATCAAAATCATGCCTATCAAAACAAAAAACATAAGAGGAAATCTGTTGAGGCAATGTCTAAAGAATATGGTGGATAAGGAAAACTTGCTAACGATTATTGTGCAGTATGTGGCCGGACGTTGTAATGAAGAAGCAATGGCAACGAGCAGGTCACCATTTTGGGTTGTTTGAGTGTAAGCTTCTCCACCATCGTTTGACAGATTTCATGTCGCAATAGTGAATAACATTACAATACTTGACAATACAATCAAAGGGTCAGCAGTAACTTTTTTCTGTAGAAAAATATTACTACATTCCTTAAAGCAAGTAAAGATCTGAGGTTAAACTTGTTGAAGGAAAGCGATTGAACCAATAACACAGTTCGTTCGTTAGTACCTAGTGCTAGATATTGAAAAAATCTTTCTTTGAGTTCATGTTATAAAACATTGCGATATTACAGAAAAAAAACCAAATCAAAAGAAACAAATGAATTATAAGTGGTTTTGAAAAGGGAATCCGTTATGTTACAGCCGATAAAAGTCCACTGCTGAACATAGGCCATTGATTGCCATATAGGGGGGACTTTCACGCTTGGCAGGATTGGCTACAGCAGTTTTTTAATTTTTTGAGTTGTTATCAGGAAGGTGCTGCCGCCGAATCCCGTTTCAGTTTCTCTGTGTCGCCTCTTAAAACACCTACGGGGCGATATCGGGTAGTGGATATTCCTACACCGTAAGTACAGAGTAAATAAGGAATAACATGCCTTCAATATAAAGTTAATTTGAATTTTGATTTCCAAGTCAAAACAGATGTTACAGTTCCAAGTAATCGAATTTTTGCTCAATATTGATAATTATACAAGAATACTTTTGAAGGTCAGTTATGCTTTCACCATTGGTTCGGAAAAAATCCAGCGGGACTTTTTAAGTATTAAGTACCTATTATGTATTACAATTGTGGTTTAAGAAACTTTATTTTCTCTAAACAAATAGATTATTTCCCTTAATGAGAAACATTCATTTATTGGAGCTAGACATTTTAATATTCAATTAAATATGAAAACATTTAGAAATAGCACGGTGGCGATCACCTCATTCCCAGGGGAATGTATATACTCTTTAATAGTATAATTACGTTTATTAAACAATTTTTGCTTAGTAACAAATTTAATCATTTCGATGAATAATTTTTGGTGCTTTTTTTATAAAAGCGTATTGCCCATGACAGAATTACTAACACTTTGGAGCCGAGTTACTTATATATACAGGGTTATTTTTCAAAGAGTAGCCAAATTTTAAACTTTACTTGAAATGTATAAACAATTATATACCGTTGTTGCAGTTTTTAAAAATACGAGTAAATAAGGCTTCTATTTTTATTTGAAATTATCCCAAATTTAATGTGATTTATGGGCAACAATTGAATGTGATTTTGAACGTTTTTGCTTACCGATCGACCCTTACGAATTAATGCATTACCACGCATTTTGAATTTAAAAGATGAAAATGACAGAATTATTGAGATTTTTTTTTAATTAACTTTTCTTTACCATTTGCCTATATTACTTATTCTGAACCTTCTATGCAAATTTGGCCGGTTATTGCAAAATAACCCTGTATATATAGGTTGTACTTGTTTCTAGCATTTACAGAATTTATACACTCCTTTGGACTTGGTTACGAATTGTTTTTATGGCTCTCTTCTACAAAACAATGATAGTTTCACTGTCAGTCGAATTATCCCAGAGCAAGATTCCATACAACATAATACTATGAAAATAACTGAACTAAACTCATTGAGTTTAACAACACATTAAGGGTTCTAATTTTTTTATAGAATATGCAGCAGAACTAAGTTTACTAGCAAGTTTCTTCCCATTTAAAAGCGCACTGGTTGACTAAAAGCGACCCTGTTTATCATGGGATGTTGTGAATTTAACGTATTTCGTTTTATTACCGTTCAATTGCCGTTTAAGTCTTAAAAATCAACAAAGTATCATTAGCACATAAAAATATATCATGGTTATTCCCTACCAGATAAGGTTATATAAACTAAAAACAGGAAGGGGCCAAGAATTGAGCCCTGAGAAACACCCATAGACACTACCAACACGGAAGAACATCTGCCATCGATAACACATACTCGCGTACTATTATTTTTAATTATGATATGATAAATTGACATGCAGGAAGTCGATGGATGCAGGTGGTTCAGGATTTAGGACTGTGCTTTGTGGCATAGTATAGTGTTAAAAGTATACGCCACGATTGAGGAGATAAAGACGGCATCGAAGGAGGAGCTGAAGAAAATCACGAAAATGATTTTTTTAAGTGCTTCGAGGATTGGAAAAAACGTTGGGACAAGTGCATTATATCCGAGGGGGATTACTTTGAAGAAGACAAATTAGATATTCATGAATAAATAAATACTTTTTGAAAAAATACAAAATTCGCGATAATTTTTGAACAGACCTCGTACATACCACTATAATGGTATGATTATTTTTATTATGACTAAAAGGTAAGTAATTCTAATAGTTAGCAAACCGAGTCTAAAAACTAGTTTATTTAAACCAATCCAATGGTCATTTTATAAAAGACCGTGATACTTTGTGATAGGAATATGTACCTAGTAAATAGCTTTTAGAAGGAAATAAAAGCTACGTAATAATTATCTTTTGCCTTTTATTAATTTCTTGTAAGTAGTTTAATGCTACAACTGCACGTCACCAAAACTTTGTCTGCGTAGCACTTTAAGTAACTTTTCCAATAAGTTCTACCTGATAAATGAACTGATTTTTTTTATTAACAGTCACCATTTAGTCACTAAATCTTGACACATATTTCACAGCGAAATTATATATAATCTTTAAGCCAGAATCCTCCTTAAGACAAATGAATAACCCCGGTTCCGTTGGAGTAATGTTTCAATCTCGGTATATGAAAGTCACTATTTGGTCACTAATCACATCTCATAAGCAAACAATATTGTTGTTTTCGAGGGGAGGCTGCTCTCCTAAAGTATTAAGTCACAATTTTTTTTCTAAGTCACAAATTGTCACCAATTGCTCACTAAATCTTGACATAATGAAATTTAGGATATCGTTGGGAAGGATTACTAGCTTGAAGGACGAAGAGTGTGCCGTAGAGTCATAACACTAAGACAAAACGACGTAGAATAAAGGCGAATCCAATCAAATCAAATGAAATTCAAATGTCGCTTATTCCTTTTTGGCTGTTAGGCATCGAAATGAAATTGGATTCTCGGGAACGGCTCAAACGCTTTGGGTGAAATTTTGTATGTAGATAATGTTTTATCTTCCAAGTTTAGCTATATCTATAACAAATAATTTGTTGATTATTTGTAATAATATGCTATGTATATTATAGACAGATTTGATCCCAAAAATCTTAAATCGAGCGTCTGTTAGTTATCGTGTGACTTCTTAACGCCTTTACCAAATAAGAAAAAAATTAAACCCTATAAATCACGCTGTGGTCTAGCTATTGGTACTTTTCATATTTACACTGCAAAAAAGTCCAGAGTAAATTGGCAGTAAAACTCATTGCACCACCTACTGGAAAGGGCAGAACACCCTCTACCGAGCTGGCTAGTATATAAAATACTAGCTGTTTCACGTGACTTCGTCGGCGTCGAAATTATTACGATTGGATTTAATGTTTAATTTTTTGCGCGGAACCCTAATTCTTTTTCCAAAGTAAAAGTAGTAAATAAAAAAAATGTGTGAAAAATATTATCAAATGTATAGTTATATGTATAGTTTTAATTTGCAACGAACGAATGGTTAAAAAAAATTAAAGTTACAGCCTATATACATCCCACAGCTGGGCACAGGCCTCCCCCCATTTCTAAGAGGGTTTTAGGGCAAGGAATTGTCCGCCGCTCTGCCCCAATGCGTGTTGGCGAACTTCACATGTCTTCGATTTTTTTTTCTTATTTCTCAGACATGCAGGTTTCCTCACGATGTTTTCCTTCACCGCCGAGCACGTGGTAAAAAACGAACGGTTAATTAAAATCAATCAAATTCAATTATAGATATTATTTTATAAAGTTTTTAAGAAATAGATCAGATTTGAATTTATTATAACGACAGATAAAGTCACATTAAGAATGCAAAATATAAAAATAAAGCTATAAAGTTGAGGAAATTCGCCCATTATTTTTAATATCGGTCTACATGAATCGTCTCTTCACATAATCTTTTTATGACTTCGTCTTCCCAGCCTTCTAGTATAAACCTAACAAATACCTACTGAACATACGATGCAAAAGAAAAGTTTCTAATTTGTAATATTGTTTTGCTGCAGTTTATTTAACTTTTAGCAGATACTATTGGCAGTTTATTGAAAACGATTATTCGCAGGATATTTTGGTTATTTTACTTCTTTAAAATCGAAACGCAGTAAGCAATTACTTTTTTAATTGTAAGGGCAGTAAGGGTGAGAAATGAGCACACAGTTCACTAGATGGTAAGTGGATGATGTGGTCCATTGACACCTACATCCTCATTCCTCAATTGAGAATCAAAATACAAGTACATTGTCAACTCTGGTGACTAAGATGGAATGCTTCTTTACCAGAAAAAGGTCTTCTTATTTCGTTCCTAACCATACAATTTAAGGCAGCGTAACGGCGTTATATATTCGTATACCTCTCCTTTAAGCTTCGTAAATCCAGAAACAAGCGAATAGCGGTGATAGCTCAGTGATCACTATAAATTTCAATATTCGCGAACAACCGGGATTCGATCCCCGCCGGCTCCAATGAAATTGTTAATAGCAATTATAAGTGCTGATTAAACCACGCGTTCATCGGTGAACTAAAGAGAAGATAGATATAGATATATAAAAAATATGCTCTAAAACTCTCTCAGAAATAAGTTAGTAAAAGAAAATTGATCATAATTATTATTACAGGCTATTGACTTACATCATTTAAAAATGCTTGCTCCAAACGATGTCGATTTTTATGTACCTTACTGTATTCAGGCAGGCTGGATTGTCGCCGCATACGCATTCTCTGTTCTCTTTCCATGGTCATGAGATCAGATTTTTGGGACAGTACGAGATAATGCAGTCGATGTACTAAATCCATTTTTTTAAGTTTCTTAGAGGGCTTTTTTAAAATGTTAAGCATTTATGTGTCACTATCTAATATATCTAGAGACGACAAAAACATAGCATTTTAACTATTTGAAATTTTCTTAAAAACTAATTTTGTGTGAGATAAAATACAACATAGAGATTATTTGAAAAGAAAAATTAAAATATTGACTTTAGTCGAAAGTCACATGTCGAAATGTCCGAAGCTAATAGACAGGCGTGAGAGGAGAATTCGCGTCATTACATAAAGTGGACTCTACGCGGTACAAGCCCATCTGCGAAGGCGGGCGCGGTACGACTGACGTAGCGCCGAATATAGCGTGGCGGCACTCTCTTGTCTCCCAGCAACCGTTTGCTAACAACACGCGCTTTGATAACTAAAAGCCAAAGCTAAAAGCCTCAAGTCCTCTAAATCTGAAATAGCACACGATTCCCGCTCAAGATATTTGCCTGCCACGAGCAGTTCGTATCGGTTTCAAGGATCGCGATCCGAATATAAATCACGAAGTTCTAAGCTCCGGATCAGAAATAGGATGATTAAGGAATAAAATGGGAATACGACTTTGGAATACGTTAGGCATCCTTTAATAGATAGCAGGTTTTATAATCTGCCTCGGATTCTATCGGGCTCTATCTCTCTTACCTTACTTTTTACCTACTTTCTTACTTACTTAGATATTTTCGTCGATTGTGAACCGATTTTACCGATTCTTTTTTATTAAACAGGTTATACTTCAAGGGTGGCCTTATATTAATTCGGAAAATAAAATCCACCTCTAGGCATGGAAAAATATAAAGTTTTTAAAGTAAATATTTAGACATTTTGTTACCTTGAACTTGTTATATTCCTCAGCTCTGAGAGTCTAAAATAAAACTTTTAATAAAATATAAAATCTGACTTCAAGATACTAAAAAGAATAAAACATTTTCCACGTAATAAATAGCTTGCGTTTTAAATCTTGTGCTTTTAAAAGTGTGGGTTTTAAATCTTTTATACACTATGGCTGGTGTTCAGAGACAATCTCGACTTTAAATATACTATGCACTATGCTACATAAATTGTGCGAGTTAAAGTTTGAGTTTAAGCTCGAGTGCCTACTCAAGCTTAAACTCAAACTTAAAACTTGGGTACAAAATATAATTATAAAAAATATCGATATTTTCTCACAAAGCTATCGATATTTATCGTCAATATTTTTAATCGCGATTTATCGATATCGATATTTAGTTTAGAGTATCGAATTCGTATTAATTTCGATAATTTTAAAATAATACATTTATTTAACAATGAAATAGACAATTTAATTTATCAGGCAAAACAACAAAAGCAACTACAAAAGCATTCATGTATGGTTGTTTTTCTTTTTTCGTGGTCAAAACGTCTAATAATAAAATGTTGGCCCTCGTCCTACTACATCATGCAAAACATGACGATATATCGATATTTATCACGGGATAATTATCGATATTGTTTAAAATTTCGATAAGATAAATATCGCTTTTTTCACTTGTCCATCCCTAAGCTCGAGATTGTATCTGACTAGAATACCGGCCTATCTCTTAGGACCCACTACAGAAGCTACTGTAGTTTTCCTTTTTATTATAAGCTAATTTTTTTGAAACTGGATGCAGGTTTCCATTGGCTGCAATAGCCACTTACCATCAGATAAACTGTTGAGCTTTTTAAAACAATCATTATCAGTTAAGGAGAATAAATACGAGTATTTGCAGAACTGCATGGAAACAAGTCTGTTTGGTCTCTTATCTGTAAATAGCAAATATATTATAACTAGTTTAAAGTTAATTCATTCATTTAGCTTCAATATGTCTGATATAAGAAATTAATTATTATGTAATGATGCATTATACTGTGTTTAAATATTAGTAATAAGAAAATAAAATTATGTATAATTATATTAAATTTGTATGTAGGTAACGTTAGAAATGTGTTTATTTAAAATCCTATCCCGTATTATCCAAGCATACATACTACGTAGGCTGTTCCATAAGTCGTGCAATTATATAATAAAATAAAATTGTGTATTCCATGCAATACATCATGGATCCTAAAAAGTCTATTTTTGTTGTAAATAATTGCCAAGAGTTCATGGTTGTCCCAATCATCGTGACTTCAGAGTGATATTTTATTACAACTAGGTAACAAACGTAATAATAATAATTAAACGTTTCTAGTACAAACCGACTTAAAACTTTTACCCTTTTGGGTGTTCTAAGGAATATCACAAGTTTAAGTTAACAACCAGCCCGGCTAGCATGGGCGGGGGACAAAATTTTTATCCCCCAATTATATCCACTGACAAGAGATAAAATTATCTTGTTATGTCAAACGTGGAGAAGTATATCCCCGTTTGACATAACGAGTAGAAATATATCCCCCGTCCGTAGCATGGAGCTAAATGAAAGATAAAAAATTATGCTTTTTTGACATTTGAAAGGGATGATTTTATCCTAGTTCATTGGACGTGGGTTGAAGTTTATATTCATACAAAAAAATCTACCTAAGTCTAAGTCTATCTCCCATTTTATCTACTGCGGATATTATATCCACCGGTGTGCCCATGCTCTAAGGGTGGATAAGAGTAAGCGAGGGGATAAATATTTTCTCCTTTCCCCGGGGATAAAATTGTCTCCTGCCCATGCTAGCCCTGCAGAATGAAGTCTAAACAGTTACATACATTAATAACTTCATCTCCTATTTTTCTCACACTTAGGGATGCAATTTTGTCTTTAAATTTATATTGGACTAATAAAAAAAATTCAATTGGGTCAGCCGTTTCCGATAAATTGTTTATATTTATATATATATTAACTGTGCTCCTGACTTCGTTCGCATATAATGTTAGTTAGTAACTTATTTGTTGTGATGTTTTATTTCTTGGGACTATTGATTGTATTTTTTATAAACTACACCACAGTTCCAACTCTAACAGTAGTAGTATAGATATTTTTATACTTAAAAGCAATTCATCAAGAAACAGTGCATGGATGATTTCAACACCGAAGATGTCGTATCCCCTTGATATTATATTAAAATGAAACTAAGTAACGTAGAAAAAAATAATATAATATGCACTAAGATAATATAAAAATAAACTAAAGAAGAGGTTAACAATTACTCTAATTTCTAAAAAGTTAGAGTTGATTTATGAAAACATATTATGGAGGGAACGACAATTCGTCTGTCGTGCAGTAGTGGCGTAAATGAATCCATCACTCCTCTACGTCCCGGGGGCGTAGTAAGAGGTGACTATGGGAAACGCCAGCAAAATCTAATGGGTTTCGATATATGGCTAACCAAATCGGTTATATCAGATGCAGACATAAAGTACCCAGACTGGCTACGGAAAGCTTGGTCGAACGTGCGAGACGTCTAGTATTGCGATATTCAATCTGTCTGCCAATCGTGACAATTATAACAAATCACTCCCACGGGGTTGAGGTCCTTCCATTGTTGTCTTTTACGGGCTGATAATGAAGGAGAAGAAGAATAGATAATTCTTTTGACATTTTTACGTCTTAACGTAATTCAACAAAACTCTTCAGTTTCTGACCTCCTCCAAACTTTAGATCCGCTCTTGCAAGTTACGTTGTTAATTGTCATTGAAAAGTTGTAGGTGTTTTGTTTTAAGCAAATTTCTTGTATAAAATTAAAAATTAAAAATTTTGTACAACCGACTTCAATGTAAATAATTATTAAGAATAACTCAAAAACTATTGGTCAGACCTTGATCACATTTCTCTCTCTTTTTTTATTTAGCTTTCAAATAAATAAAAAAAGAGTCATTCAAATGGGTTCACCCAGAAAAAAATTATGAGGTAACACACATTTAAAAAAAAAGAACATACATTCGAATTGAGTACTCCTCCTTTTTGAAGTCGGTAGAAAACACCCCCTCACCGACATCATAACCGATGGTAATATTTATGTCTACAACGTTATTTTAAGAGTTGTTTCTTAAAATAACGTTGTAGACAATTTCCGGTCGGGCCAAAATCAGTTATTGGGTTTTTCTGTCAAGAAATTTTCAATAGCAGCCGGGATTCAAGAAGATGGTTTTCACCCCCGTGCGTCGGAAAGCACGTAAAGCCGTAGGCCCTGCGCCTGATCTCTCTCCGGTGATGTCGGATTACAGTCCCATCGGACTATGACAGTGAATAGAGAGTGCACCTGTGCTTGCGCATACACTTGGGCACTATAATCCTATCCTGCGCAGATGGCTGAGTCTCCGTTGAGACTGGCCGCCGTGACCGAAATTCGGTCTAGAGGACATTATTATTATTATTTGCTATAGTTGCCACGCTTGGCAGGCGGGTTGGCAACCGCAGTTTTTATAATTTTAAGCTGACAATAGGAAGATGCTGCTGCCCATTTCCAGTATCAGTTTCCCTCTGTAGCCTCTTACTACACCCACGGGTCGATATGGGGTAGTGGATATTCTTACACTGCCAGTACACGTTAATGGTGTCACAACGTCAACCAGCACACCTCTAGGGAAGCCAGTTAACCAAGCGGGCTAAAATAATTTGGTTCCTCTCAGCACGTTCTCAGCGCGACGCTGCACTTATGAAACTAAATCTACAGCTTACTAAATTGAACATTACGATGGTAATGACTATCGATACTTTTACAGATTTAAGTCTGTCCGTTGTAAACAAAATTTCATATGCGATATTTTTAAAAGAAAAATATAAGACTTGTGTAAAAAATTTAGTTTTTGTCTTCTTTTAAAATTTCATTTAACAAATAACAATTTACATTAATAAAGTACAATTTCATAAAAAAATTGTTTAAATTGGTAACGTTTGGAAAGTAATACAAATAAAAAACTTTATTTGGTTAAACTTATAATGAAAGTCACAAATTTCTTATACTCGTAGAAAGTAATTTATGTATATGCAATATAAAAGTATCATTCTAAAGTAAAGTAAAGTAAGGAGTACAGTTCAATTAAATAAGTTTTTTTTAATATTCGGAAACAAGACGATTTATAAAAAAATTCTACAACCGTAATAAAAAATACATTATTAGTAATTAAACGAAAAATTTCACATTTATTTGTATTTAAAAAGAAATGCTATTAGCACCATCACCAGTTCTTAAAAATAAAACACAAAATTTTCGACACCATTGATACCTTATGGAAAAGAACCTTCAAATCAGTACGATAATCACAGGTTTCCAATAATCCAGAGTTCCAAAGCATACGTATTAAATTAATAGATTAATAACGAAAGGACTTCCCTGGTAGCTCAGGAAATAACTCGCATAGCACGCAAAGAACCTAAGTTTGATTCTAACCGAAATAGTTGATAGCATTTTTAAAATTTGATTTACCATGTACTCGGTGTTTTTTTTTAATAGGATAAAGGTGACAGGCAAGCACACAGTCCACCTGATGGTAAGTGGTTGCTGTAGCCCATAGATATCTACATCTATCCTCGTTTGCGAATCAAAATACAGTTGCGTTGTCAACGTGAGGACTAAGATGGAAAGCTTCCATCTTAGTCCTTACGGTTCATTTCCAGTAAAAAGGCTCTCCGGTTCTCTACACTCACCATACGAAACACAGCACCATTAAGCTGCTATTTTACACTAGTATTCTCTGAGAGCGTGGTCCTTCCCCGGTCGAGCCGACCCATTCGTGCTACAACTATACAATTAATATAGCTGCAGCATGGCTCTACCATATTTGGTGAAGAAAAACATTGTGAGGAAACATAAAATTTGAAAAAATTAAGTAAATAAATGATTTCATCAACACGCAGTAGGGCAGCGCAATAAATTTTGTCCCGTCCCAAAAAACAAACCCTCTCAGAAATATGAAGATGCCTGTGCCAAGCACTAGGGCGTGTACACGCTGTTAGGGTATTTTTTATTAAGAAAAATCTTTCTAGCTATATATCTTAATTCACAAAGTTTTTATGGTTAATATATTTTTAGAAAATACTTTTTTTTAAACTTAATATAAGCCAGTGCTTGACCACAATACCACCTGGTGGTAAGTGGTGATGAAGCCCTGGATGGTAAATTGCAGTCTTAGCGCAACAAAAGCCTTATTCACTCTTGCCTTGAAGACGCACAGATTATATTCGGACGGAAAGACAGACGCCGGCAAATTATTTCACCCTTTACTGTAGTACGCAGTACGGACTGTATTAAAAAAGATTAGGCAAACCGTTTGGTTCTAATGCGTGGAATATCGACAACAAAGGGGCGAAGACCCACCGACCGTCTGGTTGTCCGTTGGTGGAAAGGAGAGGGAAGATTTAAAGCGTGTAATTCCTGCGCACACTCTCCGAAATGCATTCTAAATTTATAATCATAAAGTATATCTTATTATATATATATATATATATATATATATATATATATATATATATATATATATATATATATATATATATGCATTAGATGTTATTATATATAATGCATTACACCGATAGAAATACACCTTATCTTATGGTCAAAATTATGTGAGCAAGGTGTACCTAAAGAGCTGGTCAACCACTTTCAGTTCTGGTACGATCATCAAATTAACCAGGTTAGATAGATGGGTGCATTGTCTGAGACGTATGGACAGGAGTGTGGAGTGAGACAGGGTGGTCTGACCTTCCCGGCGTTCTTTAGCCTATACATCAATCAGTTGATTGAGGCGCTTAGCAGCTCCGGTATCGGATGCAGCATTGACGGCAATATAATAAATAACATAAGTTATGCAGATGATATGGTGGCGCTGAGTCCCTCGATTGATGCACTCAGACATCTGCTTGGAGTGTGTGAAAGATCGCCATGTCTTATGGCCTCCTATCCATATATAAAGAAGAGTGAGGTTATGGTGTTTCGGTGGGTACTAAAAAGCCTAATACAGTTCCTGCGGTGTGCCTTTGT
Source organism: Parnassius orleans (assembly GCA_029286625.1). Classification (NCBI taxonomy): domain Eukaryota; kingdom Metazoa; phylum Arthropoda; class Insecta; order Lepidoptera; family Papilionidae; genus Parnassius; species Parnassius orleans. The sequence continues at coordinate 1,836,449 of JAGSMP010000075.1, read as the reverse complement.
GGTGTAGCACTCAAGAGTGTCCCAATTTAAGTACCTTGGCCACATAATTAATGAAGATTTAGATGATGACGATGATATAGAGAGGTAGCGAAGAGCGTTGTCGGTCCGGTGCAACATGCTAGCCCGCAGGTTTGCACGTTGTACGAGAGAAGTGAAAATTACTCTTTTCAAGGCGTTTTGCTAGTCATTCTACACGTGCAGCCTGTGGGTCAGACATATCTACGCATCGGGCCTACAGTGTTTTTCGTGTGCAATATAATAATGCATTTAGGGTGCTGTTGGGGCTTCAACGATTCTGTAGTGCGTCAGGCATGTTTGCTGAAGCGGAAAAGACAGCTTTCAAGCTATTCTGCGAAAAAGAACAGCATCCCTGATGCGCAGGCTTCGGGGGAGCACCAACAGCATCCTAAGAGTTATTGTGAAGAATCCAGACTGCCCGTTCCTGCAGCGCTGGACACGTATGCAATGCTGCGGGTCTGGTGCAGTGGGAAGTGGGCAGAGGTATATGAATTAATTTAATTATAATTAGTTAATGGTGTTGTTACCAACATATTTTAGTTTATAAATTACTTACTAACCCATATGGATCATGGTCCGAATCATTTAGATTATTATCATTATTATATTTGCACAGCACCATCTATCGATGACACTGGTTAACTATTGTACTTTTTATAACTGAAACGGTATTATTACGTAAATATTTGTAATAAAACACATTCTTTTTTTGTATAATTTGTTTTAGGTATAAGTATATCAATAAACATTATTTTACATAATTTAATTACGGTTTCTGATATAAGATTAAAATACTTAATGACTCAACGCCAACATTGAACAGATTCGTTCCTAAAATCCGATTCCCACCGGCACCAATGAAATTGTTTATTGCAACTTTAACTGAAATAATTGTAAGGAAACCTGAAGAAATAAAAATTTCGTGAACATGTAAAGTTCGCCAACCCGCACTGGAGCAGCGCCACGGACAAATCGTTCCATAACGTTCTCAGAAACGTGGCCTGTGCTCAGCTGTGGGACGGATAAAGGCTGTAAGTTTACTTTTAAAGAAGACAAGTATTTTGTAGAGATTTTGCATTTAATTTTTTCATATATTTTACTCATAATAAGACTACCTATTATGTACAGATTATAAATGAACTATCCTAATCTGCCAAAATTGATCCTTGCTTACAAGCCCAACGAAAAGATAGTAGTTCTTTGGTAAGGCATCATGAGGTCACTGATACCGCACGGATGTGTCATGAAGCGCCGTATGGACTGTTAACGTGTTAATAGCCACCCCACCTAATGATTTACAAAAAATCCTCAACTGCAACTTATGTACTCCCTCAATTGAAAAATCGAATCTCAACTTTATTAGAATAAGAATAACCTTTATTACTGGTCGACACTGAAGTGATTTTTATCTTCAATTTCAAGCGTTTTATTTTGCTAATTCTGGTACTCAACACTGGAATCTATTTGAATTCCAATTGTTCCTATTTCATTATAAAAGATGATTGAGTATTTGTATTTTTAATTTACAGAATGGGGGCGACAAACGAGCACACAGTCCACCCAATGGCAAGTGAATGCTGTGGCCCATAGACATCCACATCTATCTTCAATTAAGAATCAAAATGCAGATGCGATTGTTTGATTTGATTGTTTGTTTTATTTGATTTGATTAACCAATATTATATACCCCTGAGGACCATGATGGAAGGTCTCGCTTCCAGCAAATACGGCTCTCCACACTCACCATACGATACATAGCAGCATTAAGCTGCTATTTTACACTAGTATTCTGTGAGAGCGTAGTCTTTCCACGGTTGAGCCAAACCATTTGTGCTACAACCATAATATAGCTGCAGCGTGGCTCTACCACGTAAATAACTTATATGAAATTAAATCAATACCATGTGCATGAAATTAAATCAAGATTCATAATAATTTATTTGCAAGGCAGTCACATTCTACAATTCTTTTTAATGTAAATAAATGAATCCAAAGGCATTAGTTACAGACATTTACAATCTTTAGACCTCCCACCAGTACAATTACAAGATTATAGCGCAAAAATTATGAAAACTATTATGTACTTTATTTACACCTTTGTGCTGTCCAGGAGTATCAAAATTATTACTAAACATGAACATCCAAAAAAAACAGACAACAGAAAAGTTATATTTAATATTAATAAGCTTAACCATAACTGATGTTAAGAATAGTGAAGAAAATTCCAAAAAATAAACTTGCACATTTACATCCACTTGAAACAGACAACTAAAAGGTCAATCATATCATCTTTTTTTAATTCTAGCATTAACTAATAATTTGTTTACTTTTGTACAAGTATATATTTTACTATCAATAATTTCTTTCATTATTGATTATTTCATCACAGAATAGTGAAAACTTAATTTTCAATATTTGTGGATATATTTTATTTATATAAAAATACTAGTAAAATCCATTATTTTTACATGAATTTTAAGTAAACGTAAAACTCTTTCAGATATGAAGATACTTATTAGAAAGGCCACTTTTAATAAATATATATAAAATATTTGTAAAATCCATTATTTTTACATGAATTTTAAGTAAACATAAAACTCTAACAGATATTAATATACTTATATGAAAGGCCACTTATAATAAATATATACAGGGTTATTTTTCAAAGAGTAGCCAAATTTTAAACTTAAGTTCAAATATATAAACAATTATATATTGTTATTGCAGTTTTTGAAAATATGAGTAAATAAGGCTTCTACTTTTATTTGAAATTATCCCAAATTGAATGTGATTTATGGGCAACGTTTTTGCTTACCTATTAACCCTTACGAATGTGTGCGTGCATAGTAAAATCAGTTAAAATAAAGCATTACCACGCATTTTGAATTTAAAAGATAAAATGGACCATGTTTGAATTATTTTTTAATTAATTTCACCATTTGCCTATATTACTTATTCTGAACCTCTGCAAATTTGGCTAGTTATTGCAAAATAACTCTGTAAATACAATAGGTAAACATACTTCCGTTTTAATAGTATAAACTTCCAATAGACCTAACAGCAATTCTATAAGAACATTTATAATTCAAACAATATTGTGCAACTTTCCTAATAAAGACAGTTATTTCAATTAACAGATTTAGATAACAGTAGAATAAGAACATTAGTATAGAAAGTATTTCTTCAATGGTAACAACAAAATTACATGCAATGGTGGTTATTTGTGGTCAACAGACCTACATTACACATTAGTGTTAAGATATGTAGTTAAAGAATATATTAACAAAAATATTATTCAGACATGATAGTCCTAATTTATTTTACTTAAAAGTATTCAAACACATTACCAATATTATCGGCTGTAAACAAGTTTTATCAAACAATTTTACTTAAAAGTGTTCAAACACATTACCAATATTATATTGGGCTGTAAACAAGTTTTATCAAACAATTTTACTTAAAAGTATTCAAACACGTTACCAATATTATATTGGGCTGTAAACAAGTTTTATCAAACAATTTTACTTAAAAGTATTCAAACACGTTACCAATATTATATTGGGTTGTAAACAAGTTTTATCAAACAATTTATGTCATAATAGGTATATGTAAGAAATCATTACTATCAACATTATATTTCAGCAATTTTTGATTTGCCATTTAATTTTCCCAGTTGTCCAAGCATGAGCACAGTGTTTATTAAGTTCTCAGAATATATGCGCTGATTTGTTTCCATTCTTCTTAATTTTTGGACTACATACTTAGAGAAAAATTCAAGCTCATTTTCATTGCCTTGCATTCTAGTTTCTATATTATCAGGACTCCGTTTGCGTTTATTTCTTATTGGGCTTGTATGTGGAGAAGAGGTTTTAACTTTTCTTTTAACTGGTTCACTGGGGTTATTGCTACTGGCACTACTATTATTTACATAAGCAAGATTTAAATCCTCACGGAGATCATTTGCTTCTTCTTCATTCAGCTGTATAGTCAAATCATCAGGCACTGTCACCATAGGTACATGGTTGTCAGAAAAAAGAGGTGAAGGCAGAAAAGACACTCGCTTTCGAACCTTAACAACTGAAGTTTTTGCTTTATTTGACAATGAATCTAGTGGTTTTATAACACACGTATGTCTATGATTCGTTTGAGGTTTTTTGGCTTCATTACTGTGCAGTCTACCTGTTTGTTTATTACTCCAAAAATTCACTTTAATCTTTGGTTTTATTTTTGTTTTCTTCACTGCTTTTGTTTTAGTTAAAACTGTAGGAAACTTGTAGCGGACACTTTCATCATCGCTTTTCACTTTTTCCTGCTTTTTTATTACTTTTGAAGGTGACTTACTAGCAGTATTGAAATAATGGGTGTTTATTTTATACCGCACATTGTCATCATCAGATTGATATCCATTACTCTTTTGAGTTTTATCCTTCATTGTCGCAAATAAAACTATACGAACACCACCAAATTGTCAAATTCAATTAAAAACTTTCATTTGTAGAGATCAAATGCAACACCTGAAAACCAGAATAAATTTTATGTAATATTATATTATTAGAGAAGTATTACAATTAATGCTTTATGGTAAAAAATGTTATTTAATTGGTAATGGTTATTATGACAAAATAGTCAAAACTTCAAGTCTTAAAATAATAATGACTTTCCCGCGTAAACCTCTAGGGAAAATGAATGAATGACAAACATAAGAAAGACAAAAAGTATTACGCTAATTACCTTTTTTTAAAAAAACAATTGCCGATTTTATTTAATTTTACTAAGTAATAGTCAATTTATAAATGTAATATCCTAGTAGTTTTAGTCTTGGATGATTAAAAAATATTTGAGGTTATATCATATTTCTTCAAAATATAGGAGCATCATGCAGAAAACAACGATTAAATATTTTTTTAGACTATTATTCTATAGTACGCAATAAAAAGTAAATCGAAAGCATATAAGCATAATCAATAGATGGTTATGAAAAGTCAAATGCATTCTTAGTTCAGTTTTTTACGGTCAGTTATAATATTACATAATCGAAACACGTAAGTCGATTTCTTACCTTAATTAACGTTCGTCGTTACTTATATATTTCACACTAACTTACTGTAGCTAGCTATCTCTTACTCGTGAAAAATAAATAAATCTATACACTGAACACAAACACGACACGCACAACTTTAGCCTTCACGCATGACGCAAACCCCAAACAAAGTAGTTCCCAATCCATCCGCCGTCGCACATAGCCACAGAGTATACTGCGCCGCCGTGTCGTACAAACCGCGCGACGCGGGCAAATTGGTACATTACGATTTACCTCAGCTATTTTACAAAATACAACATAATGAGATAGAAACAACGTTCAATGGATAATGGATAAAAATGGTCCAATTTCTTTAATTATTAATCAACATTAATATTAACAATTTTTTAATTTATTAGCACCAAGAACAGATAGCCGATTAGCGATGTGTTGAGTCAGGTAGACTCAACTCGAGTTTTGAATCGAGTACCTCGTAGTTTACTAATAGTATCACTTTATGGCTACGTTATGTTAAATTTAAAATAAGTTTTGATATCAATCTGTTACGTACCAAAAACAAAATCAGTTATTGAGCTTTTCCATCAAGAAATTCTCAGTAGCTGCCCGGAGTCAGGAAGTTGGCAGTGTCTCACCTCCGTGCCTCGGAAAGCACGTAAAGCCGTTGGTCCTGCGCCTGATCTCTCTCTGGTCGTGTCGGTTTACCGTCCCATCGGACTATGAGAGTGAGGGAATAGAGAGTGCAGCTGTGCTTCCGCATACACTTGGGCACTATAATCCTGTCCTGCGCCGATGGCTAGTCTCCGTTGAGACTGGCCGCCGTGACCGAAATTCGGTCTGGAGGACTGGAGGACTAAAGTAAGGTGAAAATCAATTGCGAAAAATACTAGAACCTGAACTTAGCGGATGCTAAGTTCAGGTTCTAGTATTTTTCGCAAACTAAGTTGTCTTCAGATCTTGAAAATAAAAACGAGCGAGCCTTACAGTAGTCTCATATGATATGTAACACTAACATCTGACATCTCATCATCCATAAGTTGTATTTCGGAAATAATTATGCAATATTCGAATACTAAACCAACCAATCAGAGCATAGAATTAGGCAGAAATATAATTAGTGTAAGATAGAAATATGTTGTTACGTAAGTTAAGAGTCTAAATTATTTATATTATTTTTTATATTTAAAAATTTAACAAATCTTACGGAAATAGCGTATTTAATTAGCTTATGATATATACTATAAGAAATAAAGAGTCTTTTTGCGTTGTGTTAATCATTTCACACATATAGTCACATAAAATAGTCAATTCATCCAAAAACGGTGAATATTTAAGACATTTTCGTTAATAACTTTTCCGGCTTTTCACTTTTCCGGAAAACATTGTATGAATCTTATAGCTAATCCATTACCTATTAAACGATATGGACACTTTAGGATAAGCATGGACGTATAAAAAGGCGGACTGAATCTCGCTATACAACCCAACGAAGCACCCAAAAATAAGTCAGTTCGCTTGTACGTACAAGGGTCACGCACACATTCACACTAATAATAAGTCTAGGGCCCGCCATTACGCAATTAATGCCGTCCGCGAGAAGTAGTTGTCGTAAGTAAAAAACAAGAATAAATATTCCGTCTTGCGTCGTTACATCTTGCAAAAATCATAGTGGTTTTATGAAAAATCATCAAGGAATCACTTTTATGGAAAAGTCAGTAATTATAATCTTACTTGAGAATTTTTTTTCATAAATTAAATTGCTATTTTTGGAACACAAAACATGCGTCACGTGATCAGTGTTCTTAATTATATTTGGGGAAAAATTACCCGAAATTTGGGAAATTGCTATTTTTACCCACGTCGGAACGGATACGGTATATATGTGTTTGCCCTAAGATATTGTTTTTGTGCAGTTTTTTGTTACCATTTTAATAAAAAAAAATTTTGGTGCGATTATAATGCGGTTTTTTGTATTAGATATTCTGATATAGCTTCTGAGGTTTATGATAAAAAAAATTGTACAAACAAAATTATTGTAAAGTGAAATATGTTTAAAAAAAAAAACGTCCCGCTGGGTTTTTTTGCTGATTCTTCCCAGGATAAAACGTATTTTCCGAACCAGTGGTAAATAAAAAAAATGACTTTCAATAAGTATTATGTAACAATCTAAATTGAATAAAAATTATTCTATTCTATTCTATATATATTTTTGGCCATAGTCCACTATGTTGCGCTTGTACTTGTTATTGGTATTTTTATTCTGTAAATACTAGGAACGAGCACACGACGTTCTGAAAGCGTATACTAAGGCAAATAAGGCAATGTATACGCTTTTACAACAAAGTCCCAGTAATGTCCTTGTAATCTGTATTGAATAAAAATGATTCCATTCTATTCTATTCTAATAATTTTTGGGTTCCCTACCAAAGGTAAAAATAATCTAGTTCATCATCTTCTTCGGTAATTTCATATAAGTTTTAAGATACCGTAATTAATTATCACCATCATGTCTTATATTTTATTAACGTTCATACGTAAAATCATTTTTCGGTTCCCTTACAAAAGTTCCCTAAGATTCGATTACATAATAGTTGGTTAGTTACTTATTTATAATATGTTTCTTTCCAATTACGTAATTTAATTTTTGTATGATATAATGTTTGTAATAAAATTAATATAATTAAAATAATAATAAAATTAAATCAAGACGTTTTTATTAATATCCGAGCGATCGAAATATTTTATTTATTTATTTAATTATTCTTTATTACATTGCTTAAAACCAAAATAATACAAAGTGCGGACTTAATGCCTTTAGGCATTCTCTACCAGTTAACCTAAGGAGTAGTGAGAAATTGACGTAGGTGTAGCAATATCGAATAAAAAACAAAATAAAAATGATAATTACCTACGTAATATATACATTTTACTAACAAATATATACATACTTATATACAAATATATACATAGGTATTTATATACATATATAATTAGTACATACAAATAACTATGAATATATACATCTGTTTAGCAATATACAAGGTTATTTTGCAATAACCGGCCAAATTCGCAGAGAAGGTTCAGAATATGCAATATAGGCAAATGGTGAAGAAAATTAATATAAAAAATATTGTGTGTACTTATGTACACACGTACGAAGTTATACTTCTTTAGCGTAACAAAACAAAAAAACTTGAGAGACAACTACCCACTGAAGTTGTCGCTTTTAGGTGTCAGTGTGCGCACGCATCGTAACAACTTCGTGGTGTCGTTTTTAGGTGTCGGTGTGCGCGCGCATCATAAAAATTCACTCTCATCATTTTTCCCAAACGCCCCAAAAGAAGTATAACTTCAAAAATGTCTTTACTGCGGACGCACACATTCGTAAGGGTCAATCGGTAGGCAAAAACGTTGTGGCCCATATATCACATTCGATTTAAGATATTTTCAAATAAGAGTAGAAGCCTTATTTAATCGTATTTTCTAAAACTGTAAGAACGGTATATCATTATTCATATATTTGAACTTAAGTTTAAAATTTGGCTACTCTTTGAAAAATAACCCTGTATATGACATGAATGATTCATGTAAGAAGTGTTGTCTTTATTAGGTGATTACGTACCAACTTTTTAAAAGCATGCTTATTGGGAGCTTTCCGATGTAATCGGGAAAGGAGTTCCAAAGACGTGTAGCCTGAACTGGAAGGAAAGGAGTTACCATAGAACTCGATGAAGTGAACAGGAATACATATTTTGTTGTTAAATAGAATTATTCGATTTCAATCAAAATTTAAATTCATAGAATTTTTATACGTCATTTGTTTTATTTATATTAGGTACGTAATAATAATTTGTATCATGTCAAAGTTATGTTATATTTTGATAGACTGTTTTATAAAAAAATATGGGGAAATTTTGTTTCACATGATAATCCTTTATTGCACGCAAACATACTTGCAGTGCAAGTGTGTATGCAAGTCTTGCACCGCCGCCATTGCAGTGCATCAGTTTTTTCTTAACAAAATTCTGTCCGCCTTTTTTTATACGTCCATGAGGATAAGTAATTATATTGCATTCGAAAAATTGTATATTGTGTTAATTGATAAATAAAAATAAAAAGTCAAATACGTGCAATAGCTTGCCGCTCACTTTGAGGTAAAGCTCCGGAGTACGTAAGCTACTCGGGTGCTCGGTTAAATTGTAGTCGTTCGCTACCGAAAAAAAGGAACAATAGGAAGAATTCAACTGAAGAAATCTTGGAAAACAGTGATAACTAATAGTGATAGCCCCGAAGATTTCCGCGGGTCAGTTGAACCGTAGAACCGCCGGCCGGAAACTGAACGAATGTGAGCGACTCGAGTATTTTCGACAACACTTACTCCGAGTTTCGCCCGTACGGCACATCAATGATCTGCACTTTTTTCAGACACTTATTATCAACGGTCAATACATTTCGAAATATTATAGTTTACACATTCAGACACGCTGGCCCCTTCCCATCTACATGGAACCAACAACAGAGCTGGTGCGGCTTGTGAAGTGGCTGAAAAAGCTAAAGCATGCAAATACAGGGGTCTAGGCTCCGAATATGTTTTTGTCCCATTCGGTGTCGAGACCCTTGGTCTGTGGGGTCCTAGATGTCACAGGAGACCAAAGAGCTGGCAGCTACCTCGGACAAAGAATTAGTCTAGCTATTCAAAGGGGAACGCTGCCAGTATCTTCGGCACCTTGCCTAAAGGGACTCCATTTTAATATTTTTATAGGTTTTATAGGTTCATTGTTCTAGAACACATATATATATATATATATATATATATATATATATATATATATATATATATATATATATATATATATATATATATATATATATATATATATATATATATATATATTCTTTCTTATAATAAAGTAATAAAATAGTTTTTATTAATTAACCAAACTACAGATGTTTCATTTATAAGAATACATAATATGTTTACACATATAAATTAGTTTATATAACAGCACACTTTAGGGTGTTAGCACACCAATCTAATGATTGTCGATCGATGGATGGTAGAATGGATTAGTCGACGATTAATTTGAGAGATTTACAGATATTATAAGATTTCTAGTTATTTAGTACTTATCTGTCTTATTATACAACAGGTGGTTTATTGATAGACTCAGGTTTAAACTATACTTGTACTATATATATTTTCAAACATGTTCTAACTCCAATAAAACATATTTTGTATTAAGACGGATTTTTTTTATATATATATTATATTTGACTGATCAATAAAAAAAAGCATGTGTACGCGGTAAAAGTGAAACCTTCAAATGAAATGAAATATAAAACATAAATATTTCACATCAAATGATTTATTTAATTGGATAATTTTCAACCACAAATGCGGGTACATGTAAAACATATACATGATAAAATTTAATTTTATAGCAAATAAATGTTACAATCCTTAATTTTAGACATGTAGAGCCTAAATTTTTAGTGTATTAATTAAATCAAAAGAATATTTTCTTTCGACTAAAATTGCTTTCTAGCAGCGACGTCTACTTCATTCTATAGGTTCATTTTATCGAACAAAAATTGATTGACTCTGAAGGTCCATAAATCGATAAGATATGAAATCGTGGATTGTTAAGAATGGTTTGGATGTGATAATTTTATTCAATATAATTAATTCTATTTACCTATTTGATAAATTTGTAATTTTTTTATTTTAAGAGTTCTAAAATCTTCTATTTTTTAACCATCTTTAAAACACCGCACACAGAGGAGACCGAGATAATAGGAAACGCTTTATACTGTACTAGCTGAGCCCCGCGGTTTCACTCGCGTATATCACGCGTCTGAGCTGTGAGACATGATACCTCGCTTATTCGTTCGGTTCAATACATTCAATACAATCGTTCAATACATTCGTTCAGTACAATCTACCACTTTGCCTTGCGTATGTGGACTATGAGAAAGCCTTTGATTCCGTCGAAATTTGGGTGGTGCTACAGTTCCTTCAGCGGTGCCAAGTTGACTGTCGGTATATCGAAGTGCTGAAGTATTTGTACAGCAGGGCTACGATGGCTATCCGAGTACAGAACCAGAGTACGAAACCTATCCAACTGCAGAGAAGTGTAAGACAGGGTGACGTTATATCCCCGAAACTCGTCACCGCTGCATTGGAAGACGTTTTCAAGCTACTGGACTGGAAAGGATACGGTATTAACGTCAATGGCGAGTACATCACTCACCTTCGATTTGCTGACGATATAGTCCTTATGGCAGAATCGCTGGAGGACCTAAGCACTATGCTCAATGACCTCAATAGTGTCTCCCAACGGATAGGTCTTAAGATGAACACGGACCAAACAAAGATCATGTTTAACATGTCCATGTCACACCTATGCCGGTAATTGTTGGGAGCACTAAGGTCGAAGTCGTTGACGAGTATGTTTACGTGGAACAAATAGTCCGAACAGGTAAGTCCAACTTTGACCGAGAGGTCAATCGACGGATTCAACTCGGCTGGGCAGCGTTCGGGAAATTGCGACAAATCTTCTCGTCAGGTATACCTCAACACTTGAAAACGAGATTGTACAACCAGTGCGTGTTGCCAGTGATGACCTATGGAACTGAGACGTGGTCCTTCACTGCTGGCCGTATGAAGACGCTCAAGGTCGCTCAGCAAGCTATGGAGAGGGCTATGCTCGGCGTCTCTCTGCGTGATAAACTTAGAAATGAGGATATCCGCAGTAGAACCAGAGTAACCGACATAGCCCAACTGATTAGTAGGCTGAAGTGGCAATGGGGCGGTCATATAGTTCGAAGAACCGACAACCGATGGGGAAAAAAGGTTCTCGAGTGGCAGCCTCGTACCGGTAGGCGAAGTGTAGGGCGATCCCCCACTAGATGGTCCTGTGGCTCAGGACCGTGCTTTGTGGCATTCCTTGGGGGAGGCCTATGTTCAGGAGTGGACTTGTGAAGGGCTGTAAAGATGATGATGATGATGGCTTGTGTTTTTGGAAGTGAGAAACATTAGAGTTCAATGAAATACTCAGGCACCTGACTAGTACTCGGACACTAGACTCGAATTTTGTCTCGATTCTTTATAATGAGTACTAAAGTAATCAATTACCAAAAATGGGCGTATCAGTACGATACTACAACCATTTGATATATTATTATTATGCTACGTAAGTACTTACGTACGTACGTAGCTAACGATTGCTAATATTCAATCATCAGGTAATTTTGTACTCGTGCCTAAGATTATTAAGATGTCCTTAGTCCTTAGTAACACAAGGTGATAACACGAAACAACAGGGCTACTTACTTATTTTACACCGTTGGGTACCAGAAATTATACAAAATCAAATTTTATTATGCAAACCAACTAAAACTGTTGAGAAATAGCCTGTAACAAATACAATTATATTTTTTTTACGTTTAAAGTTAACGAATACAATAGAGATACAGAGTGCGCTATTTCCGACTGGACAGTCCGTACGGCTAAAGAATGGGATTAGAAATGGCGGCTCATCGAGCCCGTACCGTCAACATGCACAGTACCAATAGCGTAAACCCACTAATAATGGTATATCGTATTAGCATTATATATTATTCGGATAAAATTTTCTATTAATGGGAAAATATTTGAAAATAATTGTATATAACTACCGACCCGTTCTGGTTTTGCCTGGGTGGCATCTATTAATGTGGCGTTATTTAGACTTAAAGTAATCATTAAAGACCATTTATTTTATCTTATCAGTAAATATTAATAAAATCTCTAAATTTATCGGATAAAGTTTTGTTCTGATCACTCATGGTATTACTCTATTTGTTCGTTATGTTTTATTACGATCGGTTCAGCTATTCCGAAGATTAGCTCGGACAGACAGATAAACGCAAATTTTAAAAATGCTTAATGGTCTCAATGGCATGTAAATATTTTATACAAAAATGTTAACAAACAAAATCAACAATAATCATGAAGAAAACTCTCAGAACGCGTCGTAGTTCACAAATTAGCAAAACGGGACTGATATTTATATTCTTATCATAACAATTTTTTGTTATCTACCTCCGAGATATACAATTTATTTCTTGTTGCAGATGACGAAGCTGAGGATAGTAATAAGGTCGTAGGAATGGATGTTACCATGGTGTCGATGACACCATGGTAACATACATTCCTACGACACAATATTAAGATATGTTCTTCAGATGTTAGAATCAGCATCACTGATATAATTAAAACGTCTGCAGCGGGTCGTCAGCAACCCCTTCTAATTTACCTTATTTTATAGTAAATTAAAAATATTTGTTCTGCCACGGCAATAAAAGATTATTAAGATATTACAAATAAAATCAGACCCGCAGATTGTCGGAACTTATTGCTAACATACAGGCGGCCACACAAGGCGGCCACTGCTCAATCTATCAGTAAGTGGATTAAGAACGTGTTAGCGGAGAGCGGCGTGGACGTGACTGTGTTTAGTGCACACAGCACGCGCCATGCTGTCATTTCGGCTGCTAGGTCCGCTGGGGTCTATCTAGATACGATCAGAAAAACAGGCCGGGTTGTCATCAGCATCAGAGACCTTTGCAAAATTTTATCATCGCCAAATTATTGACGGAAGTAAGTTTGCGAGAACTGTCCTTTTAAATAATTAAATTAAAACTATTTGATTTATTAAATAAGATAGTTAGACAAGTGAATAATTGTACGTTATTTTATTACGATCGAACTAATAAATGATATTTGATTGTTTATGATTTTTTTTTGTTCAACGTACACATAAGTAACCCAATAAGCAAAACTTTAAGCTCTAAACATCTACGTTGTTAATATTATATCTGAAGAATGAAGCGATGAAATATAATATACGATCAAACGAACTTCTCCAAGCGAAGTTCGATCAGTATTATACGAATCGTTTCATTCGAAGATATAATTTCCCTCCCACACATAACCCACCAAAAGTTTTGCTTAGAATAATATCTCTAAAAGAATGAGGCAGTACGCTCGGACAGCGAGAGACGTTATTGGGAAGGGGCAATTGCTTTGATGGGGGTAGAGTTAAAATCTTTAAAGGTGCGACTTAGCCTTGTAGAATAAGGAAACTACGTTGTTAATATTATATCTTCGAATGAAGCGATTCATATAATACTGATCGAACTTCACTTGGAGAAGTTCGTCTGATCATATATAATCAAATAATTAATATAAGTAGCGGCACGAAAGTCTAGCGGTGACCGTTATTGCGCATAAGTCGCGCTGATTGGCTCGTGCGTATCGTTCGCACGCGCTGATTGGCTCTCCAGTCACATTCGTGCAATTCAATTCGTGCGCGTCCCGTCTACGTTTCGTTCAGCGCTTGACTTACGTGCGGCGACTTGTAATATGGTGTATCAACATATTGTGAAAAGTTTTGTAAACAAAATACAAATCAGACTAGGTTGTATGGTCTAAGACCTTTGCCTGCCTTAATCGTACAGAGAAATTAATTTTTAAGTTTTATATCGTAAGAAATTTGCTATTCATTGCTCGATTCAATCGAGAATCTATTGCGCTCGATTAGATACAAACATAGAATTATTATTAGAACTTCTTCTTATAATTCTATGGATACATATTTATTTATCTATGGATCAGTGGCGGCGTAGCGTGGGTTGGCACCCAGGGCGGTTTTCTATCAAGCACCCCCCAAATAAAACAAGAAATGTTAAACATGCTTACCGGACTTTATTTTGCTAAATTATTCTATTCATCATCATCATCATTACAGCCCTTCACAAGTCCAATGCTGAACATAGGCCTCCCCAAAGAATGCACAAAACACGGTCCTGAGCCACCCGCATCCATTGACTTCCTGCATGTCTTACCAGGTTGTCACTCCATTTAGAGGGGATCCACCTTTCACTTTGCCTACCGGTACGAGGCTGCCACTCGAGAACCTTGATTCCCAATCGGTTTTCGGTTCTTCGAGCTATATGGCCGGCTCATTGCCATTTCAGATTACTAATTCGTTGGGCTATGACGATTACTCTGGTTTTACTGCGGATATCCTTATTTCTAAGTTTATCACGCGGAGAAAACCCGAGCATAGCCCTCTCCATAGCTCGCCAAGCGACCTTGAACTTCCTCATATGGCCAGCAGTGAAGGACCACGTCTCAGACCCATAAGTCATCACTGGCAACACGCATTGGTTGTACAATCTCGTTTTCAAGTTTTGAGGTATGCCTGACGAGAAGATGTGTCATAATCTCCCGAACGCTGCCCAGTCAAAACTTAGTGCTCCAACAACTACCGGCATAGATGTAAAAAATAGACGTTATAAATGATCTTTGTTTTGTACAGGTTTGTCTTAAGACATATCTATTGGGAGACACTATTGAGGTCATTGAGCCTATGCTCAAGTGCTTAGGTACTCCAGCGATTCTGCTATAAGAACTATATCGTCGGCAAATCAAAGGTGAGTGATATACTCGCCATTGTTATTGATACCGTATCCAATCCAGTCTGACCACTGACTGAGACTGAGCAAGGCAAGGTGGCAGATTGTATCCATATGTGGTCCATGCTGCTTAAGATTGTTGTTCACACTTGCGTGTGTCTCCAACGATGACGTCTACAGCTGCCCATAGAATCTCTCAATCTCACTCTAAATCTCAGGTGTCCTAGAAACGACGCTGCCACATTCGGTCTTCAGGTTCGACAGTCGGCTCTTTCTGGCAGACAGATCTCTGGCAAAGACTTTGGACCCCTGGTTCCGACAGTCGCTTCTTCAATACGAGCTATATTAAAGTTGCGTAAGTCCCGCCGCATGCATTTGGAAATCTGTCTGTTCAGTTGCCTGTATGCTGTCATGAGATTAAGAGTGTGATCGGAGTTTTTGTGTTCTTCTGCGAAGGGTCTTGCAAAACTTAGCTTCGACCGCATGGACAATTTCCACAAGCTTGTCCACTGTATTGCAGTCTTCTAGGCACTGAAAACGATTTTGTTTGTAACTCTAGCTGAAAGTTTTCAGGGATTTGGATTAGAGCACGAGGGAGACGAAGTGTTTACTTAGTTAGACGTGACCTCTCCAGCTTACTGTTTAAGTTCAGTGTGCCTCTCACCATTCGGTGATCGCTGCCAGTCTTCACCCTCGCAATCACTGAGTCATCACTGAACAGTTGCTGTCTAGTCGTCGTAATGAAGTCAATCTCATTTTTGTCGAACCATCGGGGCTCGACCAGGTCCACTTCCTGAGGGGTCGCTTCTAGAAGAAAGAGTTCATCAAAAAGTGTCCCTCTTTCTCCATGAAGTCGGCCAGCTGCTGGCCGCTTGGGTTCCGTTGCCATTTTTCGAATTTCACTACCTTTAGCTCACTGTTCTCTTTTGTGCCTAGTTTTGAGTTGAAGTCTCCCATCAACACTGTATAGTGGGTTTTGGAGGAATGCATGGCTTTAGAGATATCCTCATACATTTACTCCACCTCCTCATCGGGATGTGCCGAGGTTGGTGCGTAAACCTGTATGACCTTCAGCCAATACCGTTTGGTGCTTCTGAGTATAAGGTACGCAACCCTCGTCGACACACTCCTAATCTTTACAACATTGTTAACGAGAGACTTGTGGACGATAAATCCGACACCTCCTTGGGACAGATGGTCACCCTCCGCCTGATAGAACAAGTTGCCGGATTCGAGGATTACCGTGTCCTCCCTCTCTCTTCGGACCACAGATAAACCTATAATATCCCAGCGCAACTTGTCTATCATTTCTTCCAGCTCCAGGATCTTCTCGTCAGTAATCAGGGTAAGTGCGTTATATGTTGCTAGGCCGAATCGTCTTAGGTGGCAACCGAATGTCCACCAGAGATTCTTACACCCCCTGCACCGCCGTTACCGTGGTTGCCACCGTAGACAGGAATAGCGGCGCCGCCGGAGACTGGAGCCGTCTTTTGTAACTCTCGCCATGGGCGGGTACATTGCCATAGTTCCCACGCTTGGCGAGGGGGTTGGCAACTGCAGTTTTTTTATTGCTATTTACTTTTAGCAGAAAGACGTTTATTATACGATTTTATTCCTGTTAGCAGAAAGACGCTGCTGCCCATCTTCTGCATTAGTTTTCTCTGTCGCCTCTTACGACACCCACGGGAAGTAGGTGGGGTAGTGGATATTCTTACCCGCCACTACTCGGGGGTAAAATTTAAGGTAAAATGTTCTATTACATTATCAAAATTTACATTCTTGTCCTTTTCGATAGAGAAAATGGAAATATCGAGCTTGGCTCATTGTGGACCTTAAGTAAGATTTTATTAACCTGAGTTTTGAAAAGCTTCTTTCACATGAAGCTACCGAAACAAAAATAGTTAAAAAAAATCTTAGACACAGCGCTTGATCCGGAACAGACTTAGAATGGCCCCATTTTACGATGAATCTGAGAAGCTCCAATGAAGTCCACAGGAATATGCGATGGTTATAAACAAATCACTTATTGACTGTGTTTGTTGCTACTCGCGCGCGCTACCTTTTACGATCGCGTTACTCACTCGACCAAGTGCTACCTAACCTGTACTCATTTATTTAGGACATTAAATTATGTTCAAAAGTAAATAAAATAAATTTGCGATACATATGAAGATATATTTGTGTGCAGGTACTATATAGTAGGTAGTTATTTATTTATTGGTATGTCTTTGCGGATTAAGTCTTCTATAAGTATTCTCTGGTTGTGCGAGTGAGTTGTCGTTGTTACCCCATAGTGCTTGGCACCCGGGGCGTACCGCCCCCACCGCCCCCCCTCCCTCTTTACGCCGCTACTGCTATGGATTAGTATCGTATCAAAAATTGATCGTCAAGTATTTTGCTTGCTTAAGTATACCTACTCCTAGTGTTCCGATTAGGTATAGGCATAGATAGTACACATTTAAAATGAGATTTAGGTTCGGGCTACAAAACTCATAGACCCGCTTACAGAAAAACTAACAACACAGAGCAAAAAAAAACAAAACAGAGTTCGTTAAGTTACACTTAGTACGACTACACACGGTTTCGGCTCAGGCGGCGCGGTCAGCGACTCGCTTTTGCGTTGGATATAAAATGAAAACGTTAATTTTAGTCGAAATTTTATGCTTAGCTGTTACCTTATTTAAAAAAGGAACGAACAAAATGCGGAAAGTCAAAAGATACCGGGTTGATACTGGGCTCAAGTTTTTCAAATATGTTAAAATGCTTATCTGAAGGTGTATTGCGCTTATCTGAAGACGTATTCCTGATTAGTCCCACGATGAATCGTTTAATAATTTATTGTGGTAATCAAAGCAGCACCGCTGTTTCCTTCCATTAAAAAAGTATCGCGACAACCAGTGGTAGCAGCTGGCTGAATAAAGTTCTCTCCGGACTCAAGTGGACTGCATGTAGTGGGCATTATAACGAATTCGGTTTTTTTTCGGACAGGGTCCGAAGAGATCAAACATCCGTGTGCATGTAGTCGGAGCCATATAGGTAAATTTATTTTGGACTAATATGTATTACATATTATAAATTTCCAGTTATCTCAGCGCCGTCTTAGACCCGTTGGGGACCCTGGGCACTTTAGGATAAATGGGGCCCCTATGTCTGTCATGGAAATGGTAGTGGGAACTGGGGGGCCCCATGGATAGCGGGGCCCTCGGCACTTGCCCAGTGTGTCCATGCGCAAAGATTGACTGAGTTATCTACTATCATCATACGAAACACATCAGCATAAAGCTGCTATTTTCCGCTGGTATTCTCTGAGAGCGTGATCCTTTCCCGGTCGAGCCGACTCAATCGTTATTCGTTATTACCTATTAATATATTGCTTATTAATATTTATTACAATTTAGGATATCTAACTATTTCGAGAATTTAGGATGTACTAGGAACTTCCTTCTATCTTTCATTTTATTTACATTTTATCTGACCCTCAAGTTACTTTTGTGTCAGTCAATGATTGATAAATAAAGATAATTTTTTTAAAGATTTTTTTAAATAAATTATAATCGTTTGGATAATAAAACCGATATTTTTTCAATGTAAATATGTCTAAGTAGAAAACCTAACACTTACCACATGATTTTTCATTGAAATCCA
The DNA here is from genome assembly GCA_029286625.1 of Parnassius orleans. Classification (NCBI taxonomy): domain Eukaryota; kingdom Metazoa; phylum Arthropoda; class Insecta; order Lepidoptera; family Papilionidae; genus Parnassius; species Parnassius orleans. The sequence goes on along the minus strand of JAGSMP010000075.1, from coordinate 1,817,287 downwards.
GCCCATTTTAGCTCGAAACTGTTTTGATTTCACTATTCGTGATTGCAGATTTATGACTGTTGAATTTGGACGGAAACACGTATATAAAAGCTTTTTACTATATCGTCACCAATGTCACATAATAAGAGTTACGTGAATTTGTTAGGTTATGTTATTCAACGAGATCTCTTCTCAGACTGAATGAGTGGGAGGCTGTGCGCATTGCGGCACTGTTCGTTTGAATTATCTTAAGTCTGTTTTCCAAACCAAAGTTCTAACTAGATTTTCAAACCAAAAATATTTTTTTAATACCTACCTAATCATGTTTTATTTTAACTTCGTTTCATATTACTATTATTGTATTAATCGATGTTCATTAGTGTATAAAGCCAATAATAACTTAAAATTTTACATATATTTTTTGTTGGTGTAATATGAATGACCGACTAACCAATATCTGATTTTAAAATAAATTCAGCGCGAAATGTTAAAAATATTGATTTAAGACGCGAGGAATATGCCGCATGTGTACGGTAGTCATAAGTACGCATGCGTTCAATATCTAGAAATAATGCTAATGGATGTTTATTCTAAAAAAGTATTCATGTTCTGTATAAATAAATATTGTTACAATACATATATAATATAAGTTCTGCAAAAATATTGTTACTGTATTAACATTGTTACGTTAGAGTAAAAATGTCTATTGTATTGAGTAAGGATGAGAAATAGATGTATTTTCTACGCACAACAAGAGTCTATAATTACGACGTTGAAAATCGCTAGACACGGACAGTCCTAGCAAATTTAGGTGCTACGAGCTACGAGATCTCATTGTGGCGCCTCAATGATAATTGTTTGTTCGTGATTAAGCCGTCCATAATAACTAAAGTTAGCATATATTTTTACATCTTTTTTTTGTGTGAGCAGCTATGCAGGACCATTATGACCAGAATTAGGAGCTTTTCTCGAATAATATGTTTTAGTGATATATATCAAACAGGGTGATTAGATGACGGTATAAATTTGTCAATTTAGGTGGATGGAGATAATTTTAAACCACGACATCAATTGAGTTGTCAATTAACAAGAAAGGTCAGTTAACTTCTAAGAGTGTTTTATTTATTTTATCATAATCAGCTCGGGAAAAGTTTAATTTTGACCGTAGTTTGCTTTTGAAGCAGGGTATTTTACAGGTAGATTAGATGTCTAGTCACTAAGTCTAGCACGTTGCTACTATTGTTGCTAACGAAATTATGTTGATTTTGTCCTAATAAGTTGCATAGATCAATAAACTTTATTGCAGCTTTTTGTAGTTTAATTGGACCTTGCTTGATTGAAGTGCATGTATACAGGGTTATTTTTCAAAGAGTAGCCAAATTTTAAACTTAATTTTGTTTTTTTTTACATTCAGCATTAATTTATTATACAATATTTTATTATATACAATATTAAAAACTATAATAGAAAAAAACTAAAACTAGTAATTTAATTATCAAACAGTCCTACTCCACGCGGTATCGTGCCAAGAACGCTGGCTGCGTTTCCCCGCTGAATGGCAAAACTTAAGTTCAAATATATAAATAATGATATACCGTTATTGCAGTTTTTGAAAATACGAGTAAATAAGGCTTCTACTTTTATTTGAAATTATTCCAAATTGAATGTGATTTTGAACGTTTTTGCCTACCGATCGACCCTTACGAATGTGTGCGAGCGCAGTAAAATCAGTTAAAATAATGCATTATCACGCATTTTGAATTTAAAAGATAAAAAGGACAGAATTATTGAGATTTTCTTTTATTATTTTTCTTCACCATTTGCCTATATTACTTATTTTGAACCTTCTCTGCAAATTTGGCCGATAATTGCAAAATAACCTTGTATAGTGATCATTCGGACATTGGGTAATGATTTTTGGGAGCATCTCTGTAAAACTATCTAAACGCTTTGATTGATAATTAACAGGGGGTATATATATAGTCTACAACTCCAATGTGTAAATTACACCTATCTTGACAACTTTAATATTTTCCTGGTGCTGTTACCCACAGAAATTCAAGATCTCTACACACCCATTCCGTCCGTTCTTGAAGTTGTAATTGTAATACCTACAAATCATGATTCCCCTAACCTTATTTTTATGAGAAGATGTTTTATTTCAATCATCTCTAAACATTTTGTACCTCATCATCATCATCATTATAGCTCTTCACAAGTCCACTGCTGAACATAGGCCTCCCCCAAGGACTGCCACAAAACACGGTCCCGAGCCACCTGCATCCATTGACTTCCTACATGTCTTACCAGGTCGTTACTCCATCTAGTGGGGGGACGCCCTACACTTCGCTTGGCGGTACGAGGCTGCCACTCGAGAACCTTTCTTCCCCATCGGTTGTCGGTTCTTCGAGCTATATGGCCGGCCCAAAGGAATCACGACGGAACCAAAGGCTTTCTCATAGTTCACATACGCAAGGCAAAGTGGTAGATTGTACTCTTCTGTCTTCTGTACAATTTGCCGAAGGGTGTGTATGTGGTCTATGGCACTAAAGCCTCTTCGGAAACCAGCTTGTTCGGGAGGCTGGAAGTCGTCTAGTCTGCGTGCGAGATGATTCGTAATGACTCTCGAAAACAGCACGTAGACGCGGCTCAGAAGGTAAATCGATCTGTAGTTCTTCAAGAGAGCGTTGTTGCCTTTCTTGAAGAACAAGACCACCGCACTTTTGCTCCACGCCTCCGGTGTAATGCCACCATGGAGGACGGAATTAAAGAGCTTCTGAAGGACTTCAAGTACCGGTTTTCCACCCGCTTTCAGAAGCTCCGCTGTAATTTCATCCTCGCCCGGGGACTTGCCGTTTTTAAGATGCTGGAGAGCCATTCTAATCTCGCTCAGACTGACGTCCGGGATATCATCGGAATAGTGTCGGATAAGACTTGCTCTTGGATCGTTACTCATACTTGCGTGTGGCTTCAACGATGACGTGTACAGCTGCAAAAAGAACCTCTCAATCTCACTCAAAATCTCAGGTGTTCGGGAAACGATACTGCCACATTCGGTCTTCAGCTTCGACAGTTGGCTCTTTCTGGCAGACAGATCTCTGGCAAAGACTTTGGAGCCCTGGTTGCGCTCGATCGCTTCTTCAATACGAGCAGTATTAAAGTTGCGTAAGTACCGCCGCATGCATTTAGAGATTTGTCTGTTTAGTGGCCTGTATGCTATCAAATATTATTATATCATTTTGTACCTGTTATCACATAATTCACCTTTATAAATACTATCAGTCAACCAAGTTTCAATAATGAGTATTATATTAAAGTTTTTATTAATTATACTGCCTCGGAATTGTGCGATTGTTAATAGTGCCAATCTGAAATGACATTGTTCTGCGTCCATACAATGTTCGCCTAAGAACAAACAGTGAAAAAAAATACCTTTTTAAGTCCGAAATTACACATAATTGTATATAAGAACAATAACTCCTGACGGACACTTCTGAAAACATAGATATTAGCAGTTATCATAGAGTATTTGAGGTTATGTTTTATTACCTAGTACTTATACGGTAAATAAAACTCGGGTTGTGATTAGGTATTTATTTTATTCATACCAAATAAATACAAGTTATACACTCTCATTTAGTTTTGTTAGTCCGTGAGTAATGAAAAGTTAAAGTCCGTGATTCAAGCCAGGTAGGTCGCTAAAGAAGGGTATCGATATAGGTAATAGGGTATATACCGTTGTTCAAGCCGAGTCGTAATTTTTTAAAAACTTATCGTATAACAAACCAACTGCACAGTGCACTTAGATTCCGAAAACATTTGCAGAAATGTATTTTTTCAAACGAATCGAAAACGATCGCACGTCTGACGTCTTGTCACCTGTCAACGTTATTGACGTTTTTTTTTGCGTGGCACAATGCTGATTTGGCCAATGAGAGTACAATAGTATTGTTATTAGAAATGAAAACAGATGATTTCACTGTATCCCATTTCCTTGTGGCATATATTAATCTGAGGTATATTTTAAAATATTAACGTTTTCATAATATATTTAAGTTTATGACAACTTTTGAAATATGTGAGTGAAAGTATTGTGCGATTGGCCAAATCACAGGAGCCTATAAACGCAGCACATTAGTATTAAAAAATAGGTACAAAGTTCAAAATCTAAAAAGTCCTTTTTATTTTGATTTCACAATTCAGAATCAATGCATAATTAGGGATAAGAATTTTGGTAATTGTCAAATATATGTTGGTTGTTAGGCGAGTTTTTACAATGTCCTTTGACTACAATATTTTTTGGGCGACCAACATTCTGCATTGGCTGAACTCGGTTTGATCCGTAAACTTTACTTCTGCATGGCTGGCTATTTTTATTGTTAATTCTGAAGTAGATTCTTTTGAGGCAACACCCTAGCCCATTGTTGCTTTTTTATCGTGGGTAAAACATGACAGAGGTGAAAGAAACAGGAGACGGGCAGCAGTATCATAAAAACTCAAAGGAATAGAAAAATTGCGGTTGCCAATCCGCTTGTCAAGCGTGGCAACTATGGCAAATGTTCAGCAGCGGACTTTTGATAGGCAGTAATGATGATGATAATGATGATGATTACTAGTAATAGGTGTGCTTTATTAGTGATTTTTTCACGTTTCAATCTGTTCGATTCACGGCTCAGCTAAACAACTTAAATTTCCATAAACTCATCGTTAAAATAAATATAAACTTGACGTTAAGTGTTTTAAGTGAAATTTGATATCATTAATCACGGTAGGTACATTTTCGTCAAATACCGTTTGTTTGCATGATCAATAATTGGGATCATAATATCTCCGAAAATATGAATGCTAGTTTAATTAATAAAAATTGTTTAATAACCCTAATAATAATAGATAAGTAAATGAACATACATCTCACTGCTGGGCAAAGGTCTACTAACTGAGTATGTTTTGGGGCAAGAGAAAAGAATAAAAGAATTTGTATTTCCACCGAGATTTTTGCCGTTATGTGGACAGTATGCTCATTAGGCTAAAGAAGAACCTTTATCTTACTAGTATAAAAAAATAAAGTAGCTAAGATATTTTAAGGTATTTTTAATTTAAATCTAGAATTAGTAAAAATATGATTGGGGCCACGATCAGACAGATCACAAACGGAAAGGATGGAAATTTGTTTAATAATTCAATTAATTTGATCTGCAGAAATGAAAGATTATTACAAAATTAATATGCATCTTAAAACGTATGTGGTTAAGTACTCTTTCTTGATGCGTTAAATAATGTTTAAACAATTTACGGCCAATTGACTAAATCGTAACATTTGTTGTCAATTTTAGATTTTGTGGATTGGATCCCTCTGGCTGCAAATGATATACCGCTAAAATTATTTACAAAAAAAAACCGAATTAATTGTAGATACATATTTTTTAAGTTTTATGTATCTATAGATTTTAAATATTTAAATCGATACAGAAGATATTGGCTGAAAATGACAAAAATAATATATAAAAAGTTATACAAAATTTGCATAATTGAACATGACACTTGTAAATCGACTTACCTGAGCTCTGACTGCGGCTAGGTGTAACTGTGTAGCTCTGTAGTCGTACTTCTTCAGTGACAGATCCTCCTAAAATGGTATAAAAGTGATTAGTTGTTGATCTTAATGCGTTTATACGACTGACGTAACATATTTACACATATTTACCGTGTAGTGGCAGTGAAAGAGTATCCTCTACGTGGTAGTCGTAAGAGGATACAGGTGCAAGCTGACACAGAAGATGGACATTACTCTACGGGACAGCAGTACTTTTTTTAATAAAATTGAAGTGACAAATGAACTTATAATCCACTATCTACAGCCAACTTCTTACAAAGAAGGCTACAGATGCGTAGGTAGGTAGTTACCTCTGAGGGCTAAGATGGAATGCCTCACAGCCTTTAATTGTACTGACTCTCTGTATCCTTCAGACCGGCACACAGCTATGCAAGCACTGCTATTTGGCAGATATAGTAAGAGGGTGGCAGCTACCCAGACGGACTAAAAGGCAAAAAAGGAATCCTAACGCTTAGTAAAATCTTACTGCTATCAGCCGAATAAAAAAAAACTGCGGTGGCCAACCCGTTTGCCAAGCTTGGCAACTATGGCAAATATTCATTCTATGAGGCAATATATGGAGGTGGCCTATGTTCAGCAGTGGACTTTGATAGGCTGTAATTGCAATCAGTGCCTGATTTAGAGTTCCGACAGCCCTAGGCTAACTTTGAATATGCGCCCCCCATTAGCCTATTCTGTCAGTGCCTGCCCAGCCTACGAATATAATTACTAGATTTTTATATTTTACCCCCTGTCTACTCCGCGATTTCGCCCACATTAAATAAAATTTTCCTGATAGTATGTGTCGACTATCGCTCATGAACAACTGCAACACCAGGGAAATTGCAGGTGCGTTGCCGACCTTTGTAAAAGGAGTAAGCTCGTTTCTAGAAGGTCTTTAAGTCGTATCGGTCCGTAAAAATCACCGATGGTAGATGATTCCACAAAGAAATCTTGCTAAGAAGAACACTCTTAGTAAATCGTGGACACAGTCATGTTGGACCACCAAGCATCCAGATGGTGTGGGTAGTACCGTAAGTTTTATCCCGATGTGCGTTAGTGCAATTTGGCGGCTGGAATTAATGCGAACAATTTGTCCAAGTACTCCTCGTGGAAAATGCGATAGAAAATGCAATGGGATTCAACATCTCTTCACAGCGCCAGTGAATTGAGCTCATCAGAAAGAACTCTGTCGTTGACAATTCGAGCCACTGTTCGCTAGATGCGGACAAGTGGAAGGAGCTGGCACTGGGGTGGGCACCCCAGTACCAGCTCCTCTGCAGCTTCGGTGCAGAGATGAGAACAGTGCTCCATGTGAGGGCGAACTTGCGCCTTGTAAAGTTGCAAACGGTATGTCGGGATGAAATACTGCCCCACTCTACTAAGCACGTCAAGCTTTTTAGAGGCCAATTTAGCCTTCCCTTCCAAGTGACCGCGGAAATGTACGTCATTCGAGATGTCGATGCCGAAGATTCCGATGCTGGCTGAGACGGCATGGGGAGTGCCCTGAAATTGAGGAGATATGACAAAGGGATTCTTTTTAGCGATAAACGCGCAAACCTGTGCCTTCTAAAGTTTAAACTGTGGACTAGAGCCGCCCCCAATCCGAGAGTTATTCAAGACTCGACTTCAGACACAAGTTTGTTCCGATACTCGATGACGTGTTCTTTAGAAATATTAGCATTATCGGTGTAAATAGCATCACCAGTGTTACAACCAGTAACAGCAACATAATTGATATACAGACGAAATAGCGTAGGTAATAGCACACAGCCTTGTGGAACACTAGAGTTAATAGGCCGTTAGTCGGAGTATGCACCGTCTACTACATCCTTGATGCTCCTGCAAGATCAAGCAAGATATCTGATGATCTAATTGCACAATTTCTCGGGAAGCCTATAGGAAGGAAGCCTCTTAAGAAGCGCTTAGTGCCAAAGTCCATCGAAGGCCTTCGCTATGTCCAAAGTAACGACCAAGGCCTCCCTCTTGAACTCTACTACTTCCGCTCATATATGAGTCAGGTAAATAAGAAGATTAGAACCAGATCTAGCTAATCAGCTGCTGGTCCTCAAGGTACCTTATGAGCTGGCAGTTTATAATGGATTCCATTATTTTGGACAACAAGGAGGCGATGGTGATAGGCCTGTAGTTGGACGGGTTTGAACGGTCGCGTTTTTAGGGATCGGCTGCACTAAAGCTGTCTTCCATAAGTTCAGAATTAAGCCGTCTAGAGAGTAGGAGTACCAAAAAAGACGCGTTAAAACCGGTGTTAACTCCGGAGCACCCAATTTCAGCACAATAGGAAGGACTCCATCAGGCCCACTCGACTTGTTAACGTCCAGTCGACTTTCTCCTTTGCAGCATGGGCTAGTGAGTCTTTCTCCCTGTGCAGAGATGAAACAGATGGCTGCCAGAAGTTCCCTTGGACAGCCTTGGCAAAAGACATTAGTAAAGTTAGTGGTAGAAAAGAGAGCTTGAGCATTTAAAATTTTTGAATTGCGTCCAGTCAGTCAACGAAAGACGAAAGGTACCAAGTCTTATTTTTATAATCTATTTATTTGTTTTGTACCAGTAATAAGAAAGAGAAAGAAGTAAAATTCTTGCGGCACTTACTCTATTATTTATTGAGAATATTATACCAAATTTTATTCTGCACATTAGTGGTGCTTGCAAAGGGAAGCTCAGCGCCCCCTCGAATTTTTCGCCCTAGGCTCAAGCAAGAGCAGTGGTAGTGTGTAGCCGTAAAAAGTAAAAACACTAAGCAATTTACTTGAGAGACATCTACGAGAAAATAAAAATACACAGCATGTTCCGTTAAACAGAACATCTGCTTTAATTTATTGTTCAATACGATAGATGTCCCTAGGTTAGCTATAAGCTTCTCTTAAGTTTCTAATATAGATGTCGCCTGAGGCGTTTAATATTTTGTTCCTTGCCTTACAGTTAATATTGTTATAGGTATGTAATAGGGAGGGATAATTATTATAAGTTTTGATAAAACTGGGTTACTAATATAGACTATATCGGGCTTATTCAAAAACACGGTCTATATATAATACTGGGATTGATACTACTGATTGATTTCTTATTCATGTGTTAACTGTGGTACTAAAGTATAATTCCGAGACCCTAGTTTATCTATAGGGCTAACATCAATTACGTTACTACTTTATTTGATTTGACTAGTACTAACTTTGGTAGTAACGGGTCCTAGGATAGTCTTCGTTTTATAATAAGCACTTATTTTGATTCTGGTATTAACGTGAAGTACCTGGATGACTGAGCTTTGCTCGGTATTTTTTTTTGTAAATCGTATTTTTTGTAAATTATATTTAGAAATTATAATATTTTTCGATCTTACCTACCGTATTCTTTTTTTAAAGCTTGGTCATTTTTTTTGTGTTTTAAAAAAATATACTTAGATACGAATTAGATGCGTTGATAAAGGGCAAATAATAGTATTATTACTCGCCAATAGATGTCAGGAAGAGTCATATTTTTCAGTTTATGTTTAAGTTGATTATCGATAAAGAGTAATTGATTTGACTTTTATCTTTGTACCGAAACATCGCTAATAGGATAAAAATATTTGCACAATGTCGGTTTCTTTACATTAAAGTTACAGCCTATATACATCCCACTGCTGGGCACAGGCCTCTTCTCATTTCTGAGAGGGTTTTAGGTCAAGGAAATGTCCGCCGCGCTGCCCCAATGCGTGTTGGCGAACTTCACATGTCTTCGAAATATTTTTTTTTGATTTCTCAGACATGCAGGTTTCCTCACGATGTTTTCCTTCACCGCCGAGCACGTGGTAAATCAGCACTTAAAATTGCAATTAACAATTTCATTGGTGCCGGCGGGGATCGAACCCGGGTTGCTCGCGTACTGTGAAACTTACAGCGAGCGCTAACCATCTGAGCTACCACGGCTCCTTTACATTACATAAATGCATTTTATAATATTAGAAAGAAATACCGTGTGCTGGTGGGGTAAGAGAAACCAATTTCGCATTTCGTTCGTTCGTATTCGCTTGGTTAGATTATAAGCTTAAAAGGCTTTGTAGAATACTTGCCTTACTTTATATAAGTTTAACTATTAATAAAATCTAAAATCGACTACAAAAAAACGAAGAGTAAAATTTAATTGTGCTATGATAAAGTGTATAGCAGAATTAAAGCCTTACAAAAGCTTTTATGTGGAAATTATTTTATTCTTATTTGTTCTTCGAAGTCGGTTTTTGCTTTTTATTAGCACAATGTTTTCATCACTTTGAGTGAACTAAGGAATTTCAAAAGCGTAAGAAAAACTCGAATCATCTAAACAGTTGCATTAAAAACTTCGTGACCTATTTTCCAATCCGTAGGGGTGCAAATTTTTTCTCCATATGGAACACCCCTGAAGCAACCCAACCCTAAAACTCTCTCCTAAATTAGAAGAAGGCTCTGCCCAGAAGTGGGACGTATGTATATAGGCTGTAACTTTAGTTTACTTTACTTACCCATGAAATATAACTGATTTAATAAAATGATAACCATTTTAATCGGTTAACAATTGACGAAGATATGGTTTAACATATGTACATACAAAGAAGGATGAAAACTCAAATTGGGAAATATCTCCTTTAAACCCATCTCTAGATAAGATGGCAACCTTTCTGATGGTTACGACACCCCATTTTAAAGAAGGATGACCTTAACCTAAATTTTCTGGCATGCATGGATATTTTGTAATTTTTAGAGATTGTATCTTGAACATTTCATTTTAATTATATTTTCTTTAAAATGGATATATGAAGATGTAAGAAATATGGCTTAATTTATGATTAATTTTGTGTTAGGCGTAGCGTAATATTTTAATGATGTTGTGCTTCACTGTTGTTTTATACTTTTATTTCAAAATTAAATACGTTGATGAAAATATCTTACTTCATGATTACAACTATGTACTTATATTACATATGGCCTAATGAGATTTTAATTAAATTTTTAATCCAGTTAGAATATAATAGAATAATTTTTATTCGATATTATAAATTGCAAGAATTGCAAGTCGTTTACGCTTTTGCAACTGGTTTGGAAAAAAACCTGTGTCCTGGGAAGAACTAACAAGAAACCCAGCGGGACTCTTTTTTAAACATTAATTTACAATATTATATGTTTTACAATTAAATATTAAAACATTTGGAAAGAGCATGGTAGCGATCACCTCATTTAATATGCCTCGACAAAGTGCTCCATCTTCAAGGAAAAGAAAACCATGGGATCCCGATCATATGAAAAAGGCAATTGAAGTAGTGAGGACGAAGGTTATAAAAAAGGTGTAAAAATGTTTTCTTTAGGTACCAAGATCTACACTGAAACGATTGGTGAAGGATTGGCAAGAATCCTTGGAGATATTCGTGCATAAACTACTTGGTATAAGAGTGAGGAGATTCGCAAGTTTCTTTTACATTCTGACTAAATAGTGAAGTCCTACGATCGTTTTGGCCGGGCATATCTTAAAAGCACAGTGGATAGGAGTGGATTCAATGCTAGAGTGAGGTGAGTGAGGTAGAGTGCAGGTCCTAAAGGCGAATTATATCTGCGATTTTTGCCGTTAGGTTTTAATGACACTGAATACATTTAATATGAATAAATACATTATAGTCTGATATTTTTTACATAAAGCCCCAAATACAAAGTAAGGGACTATATTACCACCTTCTCCTATATTATTTTAGGGTCTAACTGTACTGTTAAGAATAGATGTGGGTGCGATTCGATTTTTACCTCGTATGAAATGTGAAAAGAACCCGTTAGATGACTTATTTTAAGTTTAATTTTTCTTATTTAAAAACTACAGAATCGATTTAAATAAATTTTATCAGGTATTCACATAGAGCAGCACGGGCCGCCACCGTCGGTGACTATCATACATTTCAGCGCGGTGGACTTTTTCTGCCCCATAAACCCCTCAAAAGAAGAGAAGTTTTGTAACCAGCAATTGAATTTATGTTGATTGTTACTTTTTAAATTGGTACTTAAATAAATTGTGTAACAAGAATATAATATTGGTAAGTACCTATCCGTCGTACGGTGACACTGTATCATGCTTAATCCAATCTCGAGCCATATACATATTTACCTTGAATGACTGATGCCTGGTTTAAATTTTTTTTGTTTTTTTTTTAAAATAAAATAGGAGTAACAAGCGAGCGCACAGTCCACCTGATGGTAAGTGAATGCTGTGGTCCATAGACATCTACACCTATCCTCAATTAAGAATCAAAATGCAGATGTGTTATCACCCCTGAAGACGAAGATGGAATACCTAATTTCCAGTAAAAATTGTCTCTGGTTCTCTACACATAAAACACCAAACGCAGCATTTTCTGCTGTTTCACACCAATATTCTGTGAGAGCGTGGTCCTACCTTGGTCGAGTCCACCCAGCTGTAATATAGCTATTATAAGTTGTATTATAGCTATACTAAAAACGGATCGTAAGGGAAAACGCATCGTTTTTTTAATATAGAAATTCGGTATTAGTAATCTAAGGGTGTATTAACATTATAATTATGTTAAAAAAGGTACTGAGATAATTTTTCATTTTCTGCGTTCTTAGATGTAAATATTCTTGCCTAGTCTGAGAAATGTTCCTTGGCGGAAATTGCTATTAGGGGACTTGTTTTACTCAAAAAGCATTAATTTCCGGCCGCAAGATTTTTTCTGATTTACTAAGTATTGATTGTGTCATACACAGGGAAACAAAAAATATCAGATTTGAAAAAAATTATACAGCACGCAAAAATCATGAGCTGAGATGATCCTGGTGAGAATACTAGGTTTTTTTTTATATACGAGAAGGAAAACGATAATGTGGCTCACCTGATGGTTTGTGTCTACCGCCACAACACTGCAACACTAAGGAATTGCAGGTGCGTTGTCAGCCTTTTAAAAAGGATAAAGCTCTTTTCTTTAAGGCCCCTAAGACGTATTGGTCCAGAAACATCGTTGGTGATAGCTGATTCCAAAAAGCAGTCGTGCAAGGAATACACTTTACAGAAAAAGAAAAGAAAATCTTACAGTGGTGGACTGCCGTGCATCCAGATGTGGATGGTAAAGAGAATTTTGTAGCGATGTGTGATAGTGGAACTTGGCAGCTGAAATTAATATGAACAATTTCACCGGAGCACTCACCATCGTAAATACGATAAAAATACAAGGATGATGAGGGAAATGAAACATCTTAACGCCAGATAACGCAACGACCGAGAATCGATTTACGTGGTAGAGCCATGCTGCAGCTATATTATTATGGTTGTAGCACGAATGGGTCGGCTCGACCGCGGTAGGACCACACTCTCACAGAAAGGTGAATGTAGAGAACCGGAAACCCTTTTTACTGGAAACGAGGCATTCCACTTTAGTGGGTGACAACGCATCTGCATTTTTTAACCGACTTTAAAAAGGAAGAAGATAACTTTTTCTAGGTGAACCGATTTTGATGATTTTTTAGTCGAAAGCTGGTGCTTCTCATGTGGTCCCATATAAATTTGATCAAGGTCTGACCAGTAAGTAGTTTTGAGTTATCCTTAATAATTTATATTGAAGTCAGTTGTACAAAATTTTTAATTTTACCTCTTGTGATTCTTAATCGAGGATAAATGTAGTCTATGGGCCAAAGCATCCACTTACTATCAGGTGAACTGCGTGCAAGTTTGTCACCCTTATTCTATTTAAAAAAATCGGTCCAAACTCGGTAGTGGACGATTCGGGCCGTTCTTCGCTGGGTGATAAGGATAGATGGGTCTTTTTAGTGGCAAACGCGTAAACCTGTCTTCTGAACTTCTAAGAGTGAAACTGGACTAGACTTAATCGCTCTCAATCTGACGCTATTTTTAACAAAGTCTGGACTTCAGACACGAGTTTGTTTCGGCACTCGAAGATGTGTTTCCAAGTAATATTGTCACGGCTGGTATAAAAAGCATCATCAATGCTTTCATTTGCATAACAATCAATGTTACTCGTTTGCATCACATCATTAATATGCAGGAGAAACTGCGTTAGTGATAGCACGCGGCCTCGTGGAACACCAGCATTAATAAGTCAGGGCATGCACCGTCCATTAGGAACTTAATGCTTCGATATGCAATAAAATTGGAGATCCATTTGCATAATTTCGGCACGAAACTTCGAAAGAAGCGTATTGAACCCGATTGAAGCCCTTTGTTATGTCTTAACTAACCACCGAAACCTCCCCCTTATATAACTTTTACTGTTATAATATATAACTTACTGGTAGCAGTAGTGCTATCTATGGGTCAGGTAAACCAGAAGATCAAATACTAATTAGTTGGTAGTTCTACAGATAGGTACCTCATGAGCTGGCAATTCATTATGGATACCATTATTTTGGAAAATAAGGGGATGATTACTATAGGCCTTTTGTTAGACGGGTCTGAGCGATAGTCTTTTAGAACGAAGGTAGTGCCGGAACAGAGGCGTATGAACGGTACTAACTCCGAAGCAACATACACAAATACATGCACTCATACATACATACATATATACATACATGTATACATAAATACCTAAATACATACATACAGGTCAAGCTAACAATCGCACACAGAACTAACTAACAATCAATAATATAAGCGTGTTAAAAATGAAGCGTTTTAGTTCATTACCCTTTTCTAGAGACGGTTGACAATTGCTGAGATTTTTAGTGTAATAGAAAATGCGACTATAGAAATTTATGACTGTAGAAATTTGGGCTAAAATAATATGTTTCCTATTTTTTTTTAAATCAATTTCAATAGGCGGCTTCCAAATAATGCACACCTATGCTTAGATATATATTAAAATTGAAAAGTAAGAACTTGGGTAAAATTTTCTTGATTTACTTGTGAATTATGTAAATTATTTTGTCGTATTTCATATCCCAATTCTCGTTAAGTAACATAAAATTACCTGTATCTCGTTGACTTTGCTGTAAAGATTGCTTTCCAGGTTTCGGCTTTGACTGCGAGCTAGAGAATCCAAGCTGTCCTATAAAAGAAATATATTTTATTACACGGAGTTCCTGTCTAATAATTATTACCTAATCAAAAAAAAAACTTACTTTTATAGACACATCATATCGTCTATAAAATAATTTTTGTGATTTATTATACTTATATAACTTAAAATTCTAAGCGACCATTTATTGGCACCCGGCAGATGTTTTGTGATGTGAGGCGAAAGAATCTTTACAAATCGCGCAAGAGCTCTCAGACGTGGCGACTTCCAGATTTCCGAACGTTTCAGAGGGCTGTGCTCGAGTTTGACTGCTTGATAGAATTCGTATTAAAGATCCGCATTAGACCAGAGTACTATATAACATAGCACAGGATATTAGTAAGCTGAAGTGGCAATGGGCCGGTCATATAGCTCGAATAACGGATAACCAATCGGGGAGAAAAGTTCTTTAATGGCAGCCTTGTTCTGGCAAGCGAAACGTAGGGCGATCCCCGACTAAACGAAATGACGACGTGGTAAGACATGCAGTAAGTCGATAGATGCAAGTGGTTCAGGACCTTGTTTTGTGAAGGGCTGTAATGGAGATGAATGTGATGCGGTTACAAAATAATATCATGATGCAAAAACATAATACTATTGCGGAGTGATTTCCCAGCATACGATTCCCACAAGAGATATACAATTACACCGTAGATCTAAGATATATTTTATCTATTCGTTCGTTATCAAAAGTGTTACATCTTATATCTATCAACATAAAGCGAACATTTTACGAGCTCTACAACAATTATGATGAATAAAATCGGTAATTGCCAATTACATGAATGCTTCGTAATCGTCGATCAATCGACACGATAAATAACAATTATTAAAAAGTTTTTCTGTCATTGTGTTGTTGAAATTTATATAAGAATATAAAAGATGTTAATTTTTTATCTTTTTTATAACACTTAAGTGACAATTGAACTTATAGTCCATTTGATGGTAAGTGGCTACTGTTTGGATTTTTTTGGTCGATGCTTTTTATTAACTCGCTTTCGTGTGTCTGTTCGGGTCGAATTTATAGACTTGAAATTTTGAACATGGCTCAGAATCAATGTAATTGAGAAGATGAGATTTAATATATAATTTGTAAAAAATTCACTTGTTTAAAGTTTAATTTATTTTAATCTTTTGAGTGGAGTTAGGAATATTAAAAGTTAAATGATTTTACGGATTTTATCGCGTTTAATTTAAACTTTTTAATTCCCGACGTTTCGGATTGTTTTACAGCACCTATTAATTCATGTAGTGGTATGCTTGGGTTTGGATTATATTTCTTAATTATCTCTCATTAATTATCCCAAGCAGATGGTAGCACCCATCCATCTTCTATATTGAAATTAGGATGTTTTTAATTTAAATAGCCTCGTAAATCGCGAAGTCTTTCAAATCTGATGTAATGGCGGGGACGATCTTGAACATGTTCAGAAACTGCAGACTTCCAGGAGCCGGTTTCCTTTTTGTTTGCCCTATATACTCGTAAGAGAGATTACATTCACAATCAAGTTTGTACACTCCTGCATCTTGTAGAGTCTGCAGGAGAGTACCCGAAACAACGGAATTTAAAAGTTGAAATTAAACGCAATAAAATCCGAAAAATTAGTTTAATTTAATGTGTAGCATTCGCGTAAATATAAGAAATCATTATATCATAAGTTTAACAATTAGCATGTCGTCTAAATAGTTACATTAAAAGTTCATCCCCCAATTAAACCACCTTTAGGGTTGAAATTTTTCTTTAAATTTATATGCGTCTACCCTTGAAGTATTAATCTATTGAACAAAAGAAGAATAATTAAAATCGGTTCAGCGGTTTCCGAGAAATCGGTGAACATACATCAAAAAACATAAGCGTCGAATATAGAACCCTCTGAACTCGGTTAAAAATTATGTGCGCAAGAATTATATGCCTTAATTCCTTCCTCCCTTTCCAACATAGGACAACAAAGCGGGTAGACAGTCGGGGGTTCTCCACCTCTTTGTTGTCGATATTCCACTCATTCGAACCAAACGGTTTGCTTGATCTTTCGTAATTCGTACAGCAAGGAGTGGAATAATTTGCCGGCGTCTGTCTTTCCGTCCGATTGAAATGTGGGCGTCTTCAAGGGAAGAGTGAATAGGCTTTTGTTTCACTAAGGCAGTGCCGTTAACCATCTTGGGCTTCATCAACACTTACCCCCAGGTAGGTGTAGTTAAGCAATTGCTTATAAATAAGGAAAAAAAAACATAAGTGTTAATTTACGATTACATATTACATGTTGATATACCTATTATTATTTTTCATGTAGGTAAGTATAAAAATTTGAAACATTTTAAAATAATAATTTTATGTTCCTCAACTTTTTCATTACATTAGTAATATATTAAATTTTGTGTATATAGTATGCAAAATCTTTATAAGTAATAATAATTTAATATATTTATAGTTTGAATAGTAATGACCATTCTTCTACTGTTTCCAAATACATAGTATCAACTGACAATTCATGTCATTTCTTAAAAAAAAAGGTTTGTATTTTTTACATTAGTTATCATTATTACGATTTAGGCGATATATTTGAAAATAGGAATGAAGGATATATAAAAAGTGAAAAAAATTAATTCTTCACCAACCTGTAATTGCTTAATTTGTATCTCGAGATCCTGTGCATCTTTTCTCAGCTGTTCATAGTTGAGACGCGCCTCTCGTATATCCATGCGGTCCAGCAGCATCTCTCCACGTAGAACTGGAGGCATAGTCTCCTAAATAAAGAGATAGAGATGTAAGAGAAGGCAAATGAAAAAGTTTACGTGGTAGAGCTACGCTGCAGCTATATTATGGTTGTAGCACGAATGGATCGGCTTGACCGGGTAAGGACCACACTCTCACAAAATACTAGTGTAAAATAGCAGCTTAATCCTGCTGTGTTTCGTATGGTGAGTGCAGAGATCCGGAGACCCTTTTTACTGGAATGAGGCATTCCATCTTAGTCCTCAGGGGTGGCAGCGCATCTGAATTTTGATTCTTAGATGAAGTTAAATGTATATGTACTCGTATAGGCCACAGTATCCACTTAACATCAAGTGGACTGTATGATCGTTTGTCACCCTATTCTATAATAAAACGTAATATTCATTTAAATATGCTCGTGGTATTTTTAGTACTTAACTAGAGTTGTGTTATTATTTATTTTTTAATCAAAAACGTATAAATATATTGAAAGTGTTGTTCCTCTTGCCCAATGATCAATTATATTACTATATATAACCTTTTTTTGATAAATGATTTCTATCTTCATCATTATTATGCTATTTTGTACGTGGTAGTACCACGCTGCAGCAGTTTGAATTGTTCGATTCAACCGGAAAAGGATCACGCTTTCACAGAATACCAGCAGCGTAAAATAGTATTGTAATGATGTCAAGTTTTGTATAGTTAGTTTAAAGAACCGGAGACCCTTTTTTAACTGACTTCAATAAAGAGGAGGTACTCAATTCAACTGTATGTTTTTTATGTGTGTTATCTAGCTTCTAGATGAACCGATTTCGATGATTTTTTTTTTATTTGAAAGCTGGTGCTTCTCATGTGGCCCCATATAAATTTGATCATGGTCTGACCAGCAGTTTTTGAGTTATCCTTAATAATTTATATTGAAGTCGTTTGTACAAAATTTTTAATTTTACCACTTTTTAATCGTAACAAGCTGTTTCATAAAATTCCTCACGAAAGACAACGCATTTTCCGTATTTCGATTCTTAATCGATAATGGATGTATATGGTATACAGCATCTTCTAAACTAGATTGTGTGCTTGTTACCCGAATGCCCCAGGAGTGTAATGTTTTTCAAGTATAATGTATGTATGTATGCATGTCTATTTCTTTGGCACGCTTCGTAGCCTAAATGGCGTAATGGATTTTTACATATGGAGTCACGTTAGATTCATTTTAGTCGTGGAAGTTACACGGTGTATACAATTATTCCGTTTTCAGCAAACTTTTTTTATGCAGTTGGCTTTTTTAAATAACTGTTTTAGCATTGGACTTGTTTATTGCCTTTAATTTTTTATAAAATATTATTACCACTCTGTTTATCTGAAACGAGGCATTTCAGTTTAGTCCTTAGAGGTGACGTCGCATTTGCATTTTGATTCCTAATCGAAGATAGATCAAGTGTGTTCGTTTGTCACCCTTATCCTATCAAATATTAACAGCTTATATAGCCCGTTGGACATATACTTTTATTTTTTCCATTTGCCATTATTGTGATCAGAACGTAAGCACTGTAGTCACTACTCTTTGCCATCTGTCTAGGTATTTTTATATATGCATAATTTTTGAAAGGATCACTTTTTTAGATGCCATTACTACTAAAGTAGATACTGTTACCGTAAATTCCTTAATAAATTTAATTAATTTATGTGATCCATTTATATAAATTCCTTAATTAATTATAGTAATCCATTTATGTATTGATTATTTGCCAATAAAATATTTGATCTCAAACAAGAACAACTAATAAATTTAGTGCTTTGCGAAGTGTTTCGTTTTATATGGATAAACAAGAGAGTACGATATGATTTACAATCGACTGAATATTTTCAATTCGTTGATCCGATGCATCGAAATCGTTGGAAGTTACTGTTCGGAACAATTATTCTGCAATGGAATAGTTACGTTTTGTATGAAAATAAGACAATTTTATGGATAAAACTCTTTCAACTTCAAAAGTAACGAAACGAGATACTAACTTTAGCAAGCGTTCTATTATTTTTCTATTAAATTTGAAAAGGATAAATTAAATGACAATGTTCTAAATGATTTACGTGGGCACCCCTGAGCACTAAGATGGCCTGTCTGGATGCTTCTTTACCAGTGTTGGAGAAGATGTGTAAATACTTCATAAAAATGAAAATAATATAATACATGCATGAATTGTATTATTGAATGAAAATATATTTTAGAATAAAATAAACAAAAGAAATATATAAGAAAATAATACCTATACTTAAAACCTCTTTGTTGTTAACAACCAGTAAACAGGGTCTCGGGTTCTCGTCACTCATCACATAAGCCACATCAGTGTAATGCTGCTATTTCACGATGGTATTTTGTGCGAGTGTTAAAAGTACCCCAAGCAACATTTCCTTGCTGCAGCCTTCTTATGCTGTAGCGTGTGGCTTTACTACGTCATAGGTTCTCACTTATTATTACCGTATAAGACCGTATTAGTCGTATAAGATGTAACACTTATACATATTTGTTTACGTGGTTTTTTTTTATAGGATAAGGGTGACAAACGAGCACACAGTCCAGCTGATGGTAAGTGGTTGCTGTGACCCATAGACACCTACATCTATCTTCGATTACGAATCAAAATGCAGATGCGTTGTCACCCGTGAGGACTAAGGTGGAATGCCTCGTTTCCAGTTCCAGTAAAAAGGGTTTCCGGTTCTCTACACTCACCATACAAAACACAGCGGCATTAAGCTGCTATTTCACGTTGGTATTCTGTGAGAGCGTGGTCCTTCCCCGGTCGTGCCGACCCATTCGTGCTACAACTATACAATTAATATAGCTGCAGCATGGCTCTACCACGTAGAAGAGATAGTGGTAGAGCCATGCTGCAGATATATTATGGTTATAGCATCGGCTCGACCGGAATCGGACCGACCACGCTCTCACAGAATACCAGCGTAAAATAGCAGCTCAATACTGCTTTTTTTGGTAAGGTGAGTGTAGAGAACCGGAGGCTCTTTTTACTGGAAAGGAGGCATTCCATCTTAGTCCTCTAGGGTCCTCAGGTGGCTACACATCTGCATTTTAATTCTTAATCGAGGATAGATTTAGATGTCTATGGGCCACAGTATCCACTTACCATCAAGTGGACTGTGTGCTCGTTTGCCACCCTTTTTCTATAAAAAAATATACAAAGTAGGCTAGAATAAAACGTCAGATACAGAGGGCAAACACAACACAACCAGATTCGAAAACCAATTTTGGTGTTTCTAGGTTGTAGGGCTCCTTTACTGTCTAGGAATTCCTCGTGGTTGGTACCATCCTTTTACTGATTTCTGCATCATTGCTTATACTGCTGTTTTCAAATTCGAAGGATAAGTGAGCCAATACAATTACAGACTGTGAGGCGTTTCATCTTTGTCTTCAGGGGTGAAACGCATTTGTGGTCTAATTTTAAAAATATGGTTTCAAGTCGGTGGTCTACGCGATAGCCACTCACCATTTTTTTCCACTCTTTAGATTGTTAGCTCGTGTGCTTAATATTACAAAAAAAACCTCAAATAAAGTTTTAAAGTTGGTTCTGGGATTCCGACTTAGGACCCTGGGATCACTAGCCAGTTATCCTAAACACTAGACAATTCGGTAGTTGGTAATGACTCACCGCGGGCACGTCTAGCGGAGGATCGTCAGGTTCAGGCGGGTACGGCGGCATGAAGGCGCGTTTCGGCGTTCTCATTGGAGGCTGCGTGTTGAGCAGCGTGCGAGCGAGGTGCGCCAGGTCTGCGGTGCTCGATACGGCACGCGATTGGGCGCAAAGGGACTCGTAGCGGCGGAGCTGATTATTGCACTGTTTAAAAATATAAAATAGTTAATATTAACTTGCTACTATTAAACGAATATAAATTGTAGCATGTAATTAAAATTAAAATGTTAAAAAACACAAATAACTTTTAACAAACCAGTTTCTCTCAGTATTTTTACTTTCATATCTTCCATTAGGGCACAAGGAAAGAATACTATTTTTAAATCTTCCTACTTATATCATCATCATCATCATTACAGCCTTTTACAAGTCCACTGTTGAACATAGTCGATAGATGCAGGTGGCTCAGGACCTTGCTTTATGGCATTCCTTGAACTTTCTACTTATATATAAAGCAATAATATATAAAAAAATATTCTGCTAAATATTATATTTAAAATACGCATTCACAAGCATTGCTGATGGTATAAATATATTTTTATTTATAAAAAATAATAAATTGCCGTAATACACACAGACAAATGAACCTGAGAATAGTTTTTCTTGAATAAGTCAAGTGTATTAAATTTTAAAACGAATTAAATTAATTTTGTCGTATTTCGGGATTTTACGCTTCTAATGTAGCAACGTATGAAATTAAACTGAATTTACCAATAAACTAAATGTTTTCATTTGAAGTGAGAATCAAAGATAAATTATTATTTTTATACCGATTACAAATTTACTAATACATACTCGCTCCAGTGAAGGCAAATTAGCATTTACTGAGTTGCTCCCATTAGACGGGGCGACGACCTTATGAAACATGCAAGGAGTCGATGTATTCAGGTGACTTAGGATCGTACTTTGGGTAGGAGGAGGCAAGTTCAGCAGTGGATTGTAATAGACTGAAAATAAATGATAATTATGATGATCGTTTCGTCACTTTTCATTAATGAGTATTTAGCTTGTTTCGATTCGTAAATGCCCGAAAAAAATACGTAAGGACCACGCTCTCACAGAATACCAGCGTAAAATAGCAGCTTAATGCTGCTGTGTTTCGTATGGTGAGTGTAGAGAACCGGAGACCCTTTTTACTGGAAAAGAGACATTCTATCTTAGTCCTCACGGCTGACAACGCATCTGCATTTAAATTCGCAAACGAAGATAGATGTAGATGTCTATGGGCCACAGCAACCAGTTACCATCAGGTGGACTGTGTGCTCGTTTGTCACCATTATTCTATAAAAAAAACGTAAAATAAAAAAAATATGTTTAAAAATATAATAAATGTATGATATAAAGTATTGTTACCTTGTCTGTGATAATTTCTCCTCCTTGATATATAGCTTCACTAACAGCTGTCGTCACATCAGTCAGAATCTCCTCTAACTCCTGCAATGAAAACACTTAAGAGAATAGCCGTAATATTTTACGTACGTTAAAATCTTTATTATTCATGTCATGCCTCTATTTAGGTCGCGATAAAAATGCTAATGTAATTTTACGCGTTCTCGCGTTATCTTTAGTCTGTGAAAATTAGTCAAATTAGGGTTTTGACCACGTATACTAAGCCTTTGCCGTTTTGTGTTAAAAATAAGCGAGAAATGGGTCAGTGATTATATTAAAGTCATAACATCTAGATGTTCTATAGTATACTAGGTGACTTTACCTCTAAAATTTCGTGTTATACAAGAAACGGCCATTGATTTCGTAATAGATATCTTTTTATAAATGTAAGCGAGCATAAAGTATGCCAGACAGTAAGTCGATTTTGTGACACCCACTCGTACTTCTAGCCTTAATTAAGAATCAAAGACGCTGTTACCTCTAATGGATGCCTGGTTAGCAGAAATAATTAAAAATTAAAAAATTTGTACAACCGAATTCAATATAAATTATTAAGATTAACTCAAAAACTATTGGTCAGACCTTGATCAAATTTATATGGGACCACACGGGAAGCACCAGCTTTCAAATAAAAAAAGAATCATCCAAATCGGTTCACCCAGAAAAAGTTATGAGGTAACACACATAAAAAAAATACAGTCGAATTGAGTACCTCCTCCTTTTTGAAGTCGGTAGAAAAAGTACGGTAAAAAAACGAGAGAAGCATTAGTTTTTATATGTACCGATTTCTCGAAAATGGCTGAACCGATTTAAATAAAGATTATAACTTCAGCGGGTCCCACATAAATCTAAAGAAATAATTTCAACCCTCGTCCTAAGGGTGGAAAAAAAAATTAAGAAAAGGAAAGAAAAGAGTAAGGAATATATTAAGCCGAAAGTATTTCAAATAATACTAATAAACAGTTATAAGTTAAAAGTGATGCTGCCACAAAGATGTAGGTACGATACCATATAAATATCACTAATAATAAAATATAATTTACTGTGATAAGAGGCATGCGATGTGAAGACACAGTTGTTTGAACTCTCTTCAGTAGGGAATAATTTGTATACTTTTAGTTTTTTATGAATATTTAAAAAAATACTTTATTTTTTATTTTGATTAGTGATATTTCTTATGTACAATAGTGCGCAATGCTCGAGTACAATTAATTGAATATAATTTCAATTACTTGGGCTTGTTGTTCATCTATTCAAAGAAATTTATTCCAAACGTATTTGAATAGATAGCAACGTTGCGAAGGACAGGTAATCATCAAAATAAATTCGCAGATAACTTGTTATTGTTAGGTATATGATTATGGGTTTAATAGTTTGTTACTATATTGTTACTGTTGTATTGTTACTGCCTCATTGGTCTAGTGGTTGTAGTAGTGCGACTGCTGATCATGAGGTCCTAGGTTCGAATCCGGGTCGGGCCAAAAAATCAATTATTGAGTTTTTCCGTCAAGAAATTCTCAGTAGCAGCCCAGAGTCAGGAAGTTGGCGGTGTCTCATGCCCGTGCCTCGGAAAGCACGTAAAGCCGTTGGTCCTGCGTCTGATCTTTCTCCGGTTGTGTCGGTTTACCGTCCCATCGGATTATGAGTGTGAGGGAATAGAGAGTGCACCTGTGCTTGCGCATACACTTGGGCACTATAATCCTGTCCTGCGCCGATGGCTAGTCTCAGTTGAGGCTGGCCGCCGTGACCGAAATACGGTCGGGAGGACATTATTATTACTATATTGTTAGTGTTTGATACAGCCTGTAACAGTCCATTGTTGGACCAGGGCGTTTACCAAATACCAATACTTAAAATGCCGTATTATGTCCACAGATTAATTGAGCAGTACCGGACGTGTCCCATCTTAGACACTTTCACACATCGTCGGTCTGAATACATCCTGGATTTATGTGCGATGTAAATAGGTCATGCAGCGTGTGACGGTGACTTAAGGCATTCCCTTTCATCCCATAAACGCCCAATCGCCAATCTGTCAACCTCATTACTGTGAGTGCGGCTCATGGTACTGTTTAAGGAGTAATGAAGATTATTACGAAATCTACGTGTCGAAATATGATGACAGATGTTCTTGCACTGAGGCCACAAAGTCAACTATTGCTTTTCCATTTATAAATAAATTAAATTATATATACATACATACTATACTAAGCAATTAGTCCGCCGTATATTTCAGTGCGTGTTGGCGGATGTCACATAACCTCAGAGTATTTTATTTCTTAGATATGAACGTGTCCTCGTGATGTTTTCTTTACCGGCCATCACGTGGCATATCAGCACTTTAAATTGCAATTAACAATTTCATTGGTGCCGACAGCGCAGATTAGATAAGTTACCACGTAACCGACAGGGATCGAACTCGGGTAGCTGGCGTACAATTTTTACGGCGAGCGCGTAGCCCCTGAGTTCCCACGGCCCTACAAAACTTTCAGATGAGAGGAGGCTTGGGTGTTTAAAGCTTGCATAAAATAATAAATCGGAACGTAGGTTATATATGCGATTGTTGTGTCTTGGAATTTTGTTCTGTATTTAGATGTCCCTAATGGCCATCGGCCTCTACGGTGACAGGAAAAATTTGTATTGACCCCTATGATTGACAGGCTGATTGACGATCACATTACCAGATGTCTCGCTGACGCTGCTCTCGTTTTCTAGGAATCCTAAGCTAGGTATTTTACATTTAGCATACGGGCTGGCATAACGCCATCTAACGTAAGCAAGAGGTCTTTCTGGCCATCTCCATGGCCTCTTCTTACAACACCCGCGGGATAAAATGGGGTGATGGATTCTCTTACGACACCATGCAACGACACCATGCAACGACACCATGCAACATCACCAGTGTTGTTTGATATGCAATGTTTATTTAAATGGGAATAAACAGAATTGCCAAATTGGTTAAAAATTAATTACACATAAGAAACCGGTTATAAAATGAATTAATATTTATATAAGTGCTAAATTTTATATTCCTTACGAATATTACTAGTCTTATAGTTGCTCTAAGCTCTAGATTTATATGACAGTTGAGAGTCTCTGAGTCATCTGCTATAAAATAAAGATGGATCTATATTTTGAATATTCAGGTATTCATAAAGAAAATGATGTAAATTTGATTTAAGCTTCTCAAAACTATTGGTAGGATAACGTCCAATATTTTAAATAAGAAGTATCAAAAATAAAAATGTAGTCAGATGTCGAGTGGTCGATATCATTAATTATTAATTAAAATAAAATTAGGTGTGTAATCAACTCAACATTGACGTGTTTACGTTATACGTAGCACATGTGTAGATAAGTTTCAATATGAAGTAGGTTGTTGTTTTATTTATATTATTAAAGTAAGTAAGTAATTGTACAAAACCATTTTACAAAGAAACTACGAGTATTAAAGGATAGGGTGCCTTTTTTACGTGAATTTAGTGGGGCCCATATCGCACATTGTTTTCAAGATAATACAAAAAAAAAACTGTGTTTAAAGTGGTTTTTCAATAATTGAATGACTTGCTTAAAGAACAAATATTACAGATTTATGGATTTTTTTAACGCGCATATTGCATCTAAGCCGGCAGTTTTTGTAGGTTACGACACACCTTCACGTCATGTATTTCTCACAACATACTCTAGAGAGGCAAATTCTCTCTAGAGTGGTAGAGATGCAGTGTTCTGCTATGGACTGTTATAGTCTGATAAAGCAGATTATAGTATACCTATGTTGTGTAGTTATATTTTTAAAAACTAACTAAAACTAAACTAAACTTAACTAAAACTTGCCTGAAGTATAGTGGGTAGAGTATGCTTATGATATTGGTCAATCATGGCGTTGGTCGCTGTTAGCTGCTGCACGTAGTTGTTATGGGAATCGTAGTACGCGGCCAGGGCCGCCGTGTTCTGGTTGTTGCAGTAATTAAGGAAGGCTGCTCGATATTCTTGACGACTCTGAAATAGTTCAATTTTTTTTCAATTAGTTAATATTTAATAGGAGTTCTAACATGAAATATGACTTAAAATGTCTACTTCATCTACTTGTGCTATGTGGTAGAGTACAAGTAGATGTACTATGTGAATGTACTCTCGGAAATCGGAGATCCTTTTTACTGGTAACGAGGCATTCCATCTTAGTCTTTAGGGTTGACAATGCATTCATATTTTGATTCTTAATCGATGGTAGATGTAGATGTTTATGGGCATAGCATCCACTTAAAATCAGGTGGGCTGGGTGCTCGTTTGTCACCCTTACTCTATAAAAAAATATCTACTGTGCGGACATCAAGTGAAGTGAGTATATCAGTTAAACCATTCTTAAAAACGGGCCACATCTAGTGAAATTCCGAAGTCAAGCAGCAAAACGTTTCATTACTTTATCGAAATAATTATTTAGTCGTTAAAAGAATCAGTGAATATCTTACATAGTAATAAGGGAAAATTCATATTCATACAAAATTCCATAGTGAGGACCAAATATTTGAGGATGAACAAAATTTTTCATATTTTCTTCTCCGTACTAATTTAAAAATTTTAATATGTATTATGTAAAACAACGTCTTTTATCATATAATAATGTTGTGCATACATTTAATTTAAATGCATATGTATAATGTATTTTTCCAAAAATCGTGATATCATAAGTTCCTTTTATGTATTTACTAATTAGTTGGTAAGTCTTATTAAAAAATAAATGAAATAAAATAATGTTTACTCCTAGCCTAATAGTTAGAACTCGAAACAGCAGCTCTAGTTTCGTAGGTCTAAGGTCTCGGAAAACTGTAACTATAGATGGATTAGGGATAGTGTAAGAATATCCCCTACCCCATATCGTCGCGTGAGTGTCATAAAAGACGACAGAGGGTTACAAACCAGATGGCAGTAGCGTCTTTCTAATTATAACAAAAAAAAAAATTAACTGCGGTTGTCAACCCGCCTGCCAAGCGTGGTAACTATAGCGAATATCCCTCCTATGAGGCAATCAATGGAGGAGGTCTACGTTCAGCTGCGACTTTTGATAGGCTGTAATTGGTAACGGTAGTGTGACGTAACAAGATTTTGAATTGAATTTAAAAGCAATTTAGTTAATAATTTTAATGATAATACAGTTTTATTAGACATACTCGTTGTTCTAATAGTCGTAAGCGCAACTGCTGATCATAATATGAATCTTGTTCGAACCACGAGTCGGAAAAAATCTGATACAGGGATTTTATACATACATAAACACTCACGCCTGTCACCCAGAGGGTAGGTAGAGACTATCAACTTCCATTTGGCACGATCCTGACACACCTCTCTCGCCTCCTCCACATCCATATACCATACACGCTCGTCGGTTAAGGGTACTCTTAATTTGGCCCATTTTCAATATATCGCCAATTTGGTCGATAAAATTTCGCCTAAGGCGTCCCTTCCCGACTCTGTCGTTCACCTCTGCAACATAAATTTGCTTTGTCACTCTTTCCTCATTCATTTTTTCTACATGACCAAACAACCGAAGCGTTCCTTTTTTAATCCTGGTCACAACATCATCTTGCAAACCACACTCTTCTCTTATCACACAATTTATCACTCTGTCATTCAGATTTAGCCTTTTCTTTCAAAAAAATCTAAGTAGCAGCCCGGAGTCAAAAAATTGTCAGTGTTCCATCTCCTTGCCTTGGAATACACAAAAAGCCGTTACTCCTGCATCTGATTCCTCCGGTCGTGTTGAATTGTATTTGGAGTAAAAAATTACATATTGTGAGTTTATTATCAATTCAATCAATTAAATATAGGTTAAGAAGATTGTTTTTAATTCATAAGGAAAAACGTAAGTTACAACCCAAGATATAATTTATTACTTTAATCATCTTGTTTCATGAAATTCAGCTATAAATTTTAAACGAATTACAAAGTTATGTATTTCAACAAGCGCTCGTAATAATAAATAATTAAATAAACGAACATCTGCGACGCGACTTATCTAGTTCTCACTCAACGATGACATTATGACGTACTCCTTCCACTTTTATGTTTACATTAAAATTAATTTATAGAAAG
Organism: Parnassius orleans; assembly: GCA_029286625.1. Taxonomy (NCBI): domain Eukaryota; kingdom Metazoa; phylum Arthropoda; class Insecta; order Lepidoptera; family Papilionidae; genus Parnassius; species Parnassius orleans. The sequence goes on along the minus strand of JAGSMP010000075.1, from coordinate 1,788,773 downwards.
GAACTCACATTATTTATTTTAATAAATAGTAATTAATTATATTTAAAATTTTATAACATTCCACTCAACTACAGTATGAAATTTTAGGTATATCGATTTCAAGTATAAGCTATTTAATAAAAAGAGAATTTATCAAAATCGGTTCACAATTGACGAAGATATCGCGTAGCGTAGATACGAAAAAGAACATGCTATTTTACAAATTATACAGACATTTATAAGACAGGAAAGATTCTGAAGTTGCATTGAATTCCATCACATAATGGTACATGTTACAGTCAAAACTCATAAATCAGGTAAAAGTAGTTTTGACTAAGGACGTTAGTCAATACCACTTTAAACTGATTTTTGCAGTCGAAAGTAGTTTTGACTAAGGTGGCTGGTTGGTGGTGAGTTTTGACTGTGACATATATATGGTACTGAGAAGGCTGATCAATTAGCAAATATGGCATCATCACAAGGTGAAGTTACGAGTACTCGTATAAAACTATTTTACTCAGAAATTCTAAATATTTTTCGTGAAAATTTTTTCAATATCTGGAAGGGTAAATTCAATCAAAATTAAAAATAAAAAGAAATATACGGCATAAATCAATAGAAGCACAACTGCCTCGAATACCTACATTAAAAAAAATGTAGAAGTCATATTGTAACAGCACATAGATTACGACCTGGCCACTTTCCAGCAAGAAATTTTGCATATCTCATGCGTAAAGTTTATTCACAAAACGGTGTTTCATGTGATGTTGTTTGGCGTTGTGCAACATTTCTTGATGGAATGTGCCTAGAATAAAAGCAAGAGGGATGCTGTAATTGCCAATTTAAAATTAAATTGCTTAGATGTAGGTATAACGATAATGCAAAGTTTGTTAAGTAAGCCGGCGTATGACGAAGCTATTATATTTTATATGTATTTGGCTATTCATAGACAGCAGTTTTAAAGAATGTTTATTTTATTAATAGCATATACATATGTATAAATGTTTAAAAAAAATCATTTTCGCAAATTAATGCCTGATTCTATTAACTATCTTTTGTTTTTATGTGAAGTTTTTGTTCTGCTTCTAATATAATATTTGTAACTCGTTTTTTTATTCCGAAGTTAAAGTAGGGAGAGTTTTACTATTCCTAAGTGCTAAGTTAGACGGAATAATAGAACCCAGTGGAGGCGCCTTTTTGGCAGTTCTTAATACATGACAAATATACAGATTTCCATACAATTTTACAATTTCTTTCCCAATATTCGTAAATCAACACTTCTTTTATAATATATTGATACATAAGCTAATGATTCGTTATTAAAAGAAACCAGCTGCTTACTATCTCTGTCTGCAGTCCGCAGCTAGTCACCCTTGTGACTTAAAGTGAAATGCTACATAGCCTGTAAGCTGCTTTATGGCAGAATCAGAAAGAAGGATGGTAGCAACTCTGACGAATTCCTAGAGAGAAAGCAGCCCTGCTATCTCGTAACAAAATAAAATTGAGATTAACAATTTCACTGGTGCCGACGGAGATCACGCTCGTGTTTCTTGCGTGCTTTGAAATTTCAGACAGCGAAAAAAACAAAGAATAGATTAATACCAATGAAAAACGAGTCAGCTATTATCATCATATACCATATCATAAAAGTGGAAACTGAACCCTGTTACGAGTTGGATGATAGCCGAGTTTTTAACCCGCATTTTTATCAAGCAGGTATAAGCATTTTGTTAGGATATAGTTTTATGTAAAATATATACATCAACATTTTAGAAATATCCGTCGATCATTAAAATATAAGCATATTTGACGTGGTAGAGCCATGCTGGAGTTTTATTATGGTTGTAGCACGAATGGGTTGGATGGACCGGGAAAGAATCACATAATACATGCGTAAAATAGAAGAATGCTGCTATGTTTCGAATGGTGAGTGTAGAGAATCGAATTCCCTTTTTATTGGAAAGGCATCCTCCTTAGTCCTCAGGGTTGACCACGCATCTGCATTTTGATTCTTAATCGAAAACACGTGTAGACGTCTAAGCGCCCCAACATCCACTTACCAACAGCAAGCATCAGGTGGACTGTGTACTCGTTTATCATCCTTATTCAATCAAATAGAAAAAAAAAATATAGATATAAATACCAGCAAAATATGGAGGAAAATATGCCTCATTACAATATTATGTATTTACTGTAAGCGTAAGCATAAGATTAAGGCCTCAGCGGAGATTTCAGTGTGACCGAGCATAAAGAACAAACATAGATTCTTCTACAGTACCATTTAGTTGCGGCCCCTACGAGTTAAAATGTTTGCCTCAGGCGCCACTGCACCGTCCGCATCGCCGAACGCTTTACGCCAGGGTTTCTCAGAGTGGGATACGCTAGCTCCTACGCAGTTCACCATTTTCTACCGACTTTAAAAAGGAGGAGGTACTCAATTCGACTGTATGTTTTTTAATGTGTGTTACCTCATAACTTTGTTCTACGTGAACTGATTTCGATGATTCTTTTTTTATTTGAAAGCTGGTGCTTCTAATGTGGTCCCATATAAATTTGATCAAGGTCTGACCAGTAGTTTTTGACTTATCCTAATAGTGTATATTGAAGTTGGTTGTACAAATTTTTTAATTTTAAATTATATCGTAGAGGGTCACGGAAAGACTTATATAATAGCGGCCGAATAACTGACTCATGCATGCTAGACGCATGATGGTGCACGGCAGTTATATTACTATACTACACGCATGACTTCTTTTTTCTTATTTTTCAGACATGCAGGTTTCCTCACGATGTTTTCCTTCACCGCCGAGCACGTGGTAAATCAGCACTTAAAATTACCACGGCTCAGAAAAAGAAAATAAAATTCAAAGACAAGTAAAGTTCGCCAACGCGAACGCGCGTTAAAACATATTGCTCTTTATGATTGTATATTCTTTTATTAATTAAAAACCTTATAATTATACATCTTTATGCAGTTTTATAAGGGTTTGAAACTATCTGGGAAACGTGGGGCTTATAGGGGTACGTGGGGCTTATAATTTAAAAAAAGACTGCTTTACGCCAATCAGGGCCTGAGTGCAGAGGGCTAATTCTTCTTCCACTCCACACACACACACACACATGCCGATTTCGACTAGAGCGAAGTGACAGCTACTGCATCTCAATTAATCGGACGTCGGTGAAAAAGTAGTTATTATCTGTCATACTTGAAAGGCTGAAAAATTTCAAAAAAAAAAAAGAAAAAATTTACCAAAGAATGTTTATATGTGTTAGAAAATATAAGTTAAACCACTAACTGTGCAGGATTTGCGTAACGTAGGCTCGATGCAGTTTTTGCGACAAAGGTAGAAAACCATTGGTTTTTAGTCGGTGCAAGTCCAACATAACTAGTCCATGCCTCTGTGAGGCGGGTATCCGTGGGCAATTCCCCGTGGGGAAGAAAGGTATAAACGAAGGTCATAAGAGTCTTTTTGTAGAGTATCAAGTAGAAGATGATTACTTTCAGGGTTGAAATAAATAAAAAGTATAGTTTTTTCAAAGAAGATTGTGTTCACAGTTAATATAAAATTTTGATGGCAAAGTTTTCGCCCTAGTTTCGGCCTAGTCGTTGTTAAAATGAATGTATTCTTTAGCGACTGCGACAACGTCGTATCACGCGTAATGGAATTTTATATTGTATGTTTCTTTTTTGGGATTAATCCCGCTTTTCGTATATTATTTAAATTTTATCCGGGTTATAATGGTACGACAACATGTGCATAATTCAATGACACTATTTCATTCCGTATCGTGTTTCGTCTTTATTTTTTATAGAGTAAGGGTGGCAAGCGAGCACACAGCCCACATGATGGTAAGTGGATGCTGTGGCCCATAGACATCTACATCTATCCTCGATTAAGAATCAAAATGCAGATGCGTTGTCACCCCTGAGGGCTAAGATGGAATACCTCGTATCCAGTAAAAAGGGTCTCCAGTTCTCTACGCTCACCATGCGAAACACAGCAGCATCTAGCTGCTATTTTACGCTGGTATTCTGTGAGAGCGTGGCCTTCCCCTGTCGAGCCAACCCATTCGTGCTACAACTATAATATAATTGCAGCATGGCTCTACCACGTACAGAAGTTTCTGTCTTCTATATAATAGTTTTAGTGTCAATTAAAGTAATGCGTAACGAGGAAAATAATAACTGACTAGTTGGCAAGACTCCTTTTCTGTCTAGGAATCTGTCTTTTCTGCGTAGGAGTCCGATTGGGTAGGAAACACCATCTCACCTATTTCTGCCATCAAATAGCAGTACTAGCACTGCTGTATTCTGGTCGGAAGGGTTTATTTAATTCAACTGCCGTAAAGCATTCTCAGAGGTGACATCATCTGTAGCTTTCTTTGTTTGAAGTTAGTGTTGATGTTCATGGACTGCAGTAGCCATTTACCATCAAGTGGACTGTACTCGTAAGTCCGTTTGTTACATCGGTTTAAAAAAAATATTTTTTCTTCGAAACTTATACCTTATCTGTTCGGTACTAGGTGCAATCTATTGTGTCTGGGAATCTGACGAGCGACTGACAACGGAAAATTAATCTGAAAAAACCAAACCTAGATTCTACAAATCAGTGTGGTAAGGAGCTCAGTAAACTGCCTCCTAAATGTGGTTTTGAGAAGTGTATGCCAGATGTCGCATTCTTGAAAAGAAAGATGAAGGGCTAGCTTGTACTTTATATTGTTCTAAATTTGACAATCTTTTATTACAAATGTTAAAAAGTGGTATTTTATGATAAAATTTGTTAGAAAAAAGGAAATAATCAATGTAAGTTGACTACTAAATTACATACTTATCATTACTGTTTTCTTTTATATTATAAAATGACAAACGAAGTTACTGCGCTCTGATGGTAAGTGGCCAATACTGAAGCCCATGATTACGTACAATCAACTTTATTTTATACAAAGGCTGTGGATGCATTTTCACACAAAGAACCAAAATGAAAAGCCCTACAGCCTGTTATTATGCTTTCTACCCATCAAACCGGAACACAAACACAAACATTGGAAATAAATTTTTATGTAATTTGATTGAACGCTTTGAGCAATTTATTTATATTGCTGAAATACTATTAACGAAATTACGTTTCATGTCGTGTGTTGCTTTAAAAAAAATGTTTCATGCAAATTTACATCGATTTTTATTGAACTAGCAATTCTTTGATATTGGTTTTGATGCACTTTTGGAAAAGTATTTTATTGAAAATCAAATTTGTTGAAGATTTCATTTCCCTTTACTTTAAGTACATAATGTACAAATATGTTCTACATAATGTACTAATATCTACTACCTAAATCTAAATGGAATGGAGTATATCATCCCCTTTGCTGACGTAACCATCGGTGATAAAGGCCGCCCATGGTTCAACGCCAAATGTGCCCGGGCTGAAATGATCAAGCTTACGGCGTATTCTGTCGGTCTCCACATTCCCCGCTAGTAAAACCAGATGCTGAGGAGAAAGCGAACTTGATTGCGTACCTTTTTGTTCGAAATTCGCGTTTGGACAGTGGTAATAGCGTGCCACGTAAATTACTTCACTGCGACAACTCTATGCTGGAGGTCCACATCACCAACAAGGAGGTTCCTAAAAACTTGCGAGATCTTTACGTGAATAAAGCTAGTCAATTGGATGGTATAGGAACTTTCGCTCTAAAGATTTGTGTACCTGAGTTGTATGCTGTGTTGACACGTATGTTCCGCCTCTTATCTAGAACTGAAATAGTGCGCAAATCTTGAAATGTAATGTGCAGACTATGTCTGAAAAAAGTAGCCGTGCCGACCCTGCCAACTATCGGCAAATATCAATTACCTCATACTCTGTAAGATTATTGAATGTATACTCAACGCCCACCTACCTCATAAAATACCTAGAACAGAATAATCTCCTCAACAACCACCATACGGGTTTCGCCAAAATCGGTCAACTAATAACGCCTTCTAGCGTATGCTACTCAAATATGGGGAGAAGCCCTAGAGAACAGTGGGGAAGCACTAGCTGTTTCTTTTGCTGAATCTAAAGCCTTTTACAAGGTTTGGTACTACTCTTTTGTGCAAGCTTCCAGCGTAAGATAAAACAATAAAATGAGTGCGTCGTGTATTTTTACATTATTATATTTACCATAATATATAATATCAGACACGCTTGCCCCTTCCTATCTACATGGAACCAACAAGTCAACAACAGAGCTGGTGCGGCTTGTGAAGCGGCTGAAAAAGCTAAAGCATGCAAATACAGGGGTCTGGGCTCCGAATATGTTTTTGTCCCATTCGGTGTCGAGACCCTTGGTCCGTGGGGTCCTAGCGCTATAAGGCTTTTTAAGGAAATAGCAAAAAGATTAGTCGACGTCACAGGAGACCGAAGAGCTGGCAGCTACTTCGGACAAAGAATTAGTCTAGCTATTCAAAGGGGGAACGCTGCCAGTATCTTCGGAACCTTGCCTAAAGGGCCTCCTTTTTAATAATATATTTTAGTTATTATAATATATTTTTAAGGTTTTTAGTTTTAGGTTCATTGTTCTAGTATATATTTTATTTTATAAATTGTGTAATACTTAAACGTTTGTAATTGTTAATAAATTTTATGTAATAATATAATATATAATAATATTGTAAATTTTTAAATGTTATGTAATATTATTAGTACTTCAAGTTGTGCGTCTGTTTCATATTTGCATTACGTAAGACGACGTTAATATTTGTTCTCCTTGTCATGGTAGTTCAGTTACAACCAATAGAGTACATGTAATAGGCATGTATTGCGTTTTAATTTTCGGGGCGCGGTTACATAAAATATCGTTACAGCCTATTAAAGTCCACTGCTGAACATAGGCCTCGGCCTCCCTCATAAATTGCCTTATAGGGCCATAGTTGCTAGGCTTGGCAAGCGGGTTGGCAACCGCAGTTTTTTATTTTTAGTCGTTATTAGGACGACGCTGCTGCCCATCCGCTGATTTGTTTCCCTCTGTCGCCTCTTACGATACTACACGGGCAATATTTGGTTTGTTTGTAATTGCGTTTTCGAAAATGGAACTAACGGGGCGAAAAATCAATCTAGCTAGGTTTCATTTCATAATTAGTTTTCTGTGAGTTGTCACGCAAACAGCAACGAACTTGACTTACCCGCGCAATATGATTGGTAATTTCGCCATAGTGAACATTTTGTCAATAGTCTAATGGCTGAAGCGTAAGTCTGCTTCAATTTGGTCTGCTTTCAAATGTGGTCAGATTATTTTTAGCTTTTATTTTGTGTTCTTTAGTATTCTAGCCTACATGGCGCACAGCTGAGCAAAAATACATTAGACTGATAAAATGTTTTGTTTGCGAAGTAAAGTATATTTTTATTGCGTTTTGCGTACTTTATTAGCGTGGGTCAAAGCTTTAGTTGAAAAATGTTTGATTATAGTATATTTATAGATAATCATTATTTTTCTTTGAATATTTATATGTAACTTGTTTCTCGGAAATAGTTGTAAGATTTGGATGGAATTTTGTACACAGATAATGTTTTGCTAATAACTTTTTCCCCAGGTACTAATTGATGCCAGCAATATAAACTCGGACACAAGTGACGGGGGACGATAAGATTGTGGAAACGGTTAAATGAGAAACTGTTAAAATAGCTTGCGGCAGTCCACTGTGGACATAGCTCTCTCCCAAGGCGCGCCACTTAGCCCGTTGCAGTTACAGTTAGCTCGTAACAATATCTCATTAGGAAGAGTTAAATTTTGAAAAATAAGTATTTATGTCGTCAAAATATTGAAATGATAATGAAGTTAGCAATGCCGGTCATTAAGCGAGCTAATGGAGTCATAAAAAGATTTTAATTTCATTAATAGATATTTAATGGAATATCTTCGAGGTTCGAAGTCCGAAAACACTAAAAGTCGTCGTTAGTTTTTAGAGTTTGTTAATATATAAAATTGATAAGAGACAAAATTATGATCTCAGGTCTCTAGTAGTGTGGACTGGCCTTCCATAAATACACTGTAGTTGTAAAAATTTGGTACATTCCTTTTATATGCAGATACACATGTCGTTAATTATATACCTGTCACCTATCCGCTTTTCTTAGAATATCTTTTCGTATCCCATTAGGCCAGATTAATACGGTTAAACAAAGATATCAGACACCACACCATATCTATTTTTAAATAATCTGAAGGCGCAACTATAAAAATGTCGACGTCAAAATATCTGGTTTCGTAGAGAAATGGATTTTTAAGTCCCCAAGAATGCATCAGCTGGCTTGCTCTGGAAATTCATCTAGTAAAAACACCGTACAATGCTCACTGTATTCATCACCAGTTTGTGAAATGTGGGTTTAACGTTTTCGGGTGAATTTTCATCGTGAAAGCGTGCCGGGGCGTTTTCAAAATTTGAAGTAACTGAAAAGAATATTGATAATAAAATAGGATCCGCATTTAGAACTTATTCACCACCACCATTATCATTACCATTAATTAGCCTGCAACAGTCCACTTCTTTTATTCATTATTTTATTATTTTGATTGACAAACAGATTGGAGCATAGTATACAAGGCGCCCCGAAATTTATATGCTGATTTTCGTCAGCAGCCTGCATATGTTAGTTTTAGCAAAATTCGAGATCGTTGTTCCGTCATCTGTTCTGCACATCGGTTGCCCGAATTTAAATAATTTCGAATATCCATAATTTACCGGACACATAAGTTTTGTCACATGTGGAATCATTTGTGATTAGGAATAATTTTCGATCGTAAAAGTTGTCCCTCTTGCGTGTTAAGCGAGAATTCTTTTTCAAATCGGTACGGTGTTTATTTCAAATGTTATGTTAGCTATTTGGGCTAGTATTATCACGATCTTATATTTAAAACGATATGAGCGGAGATGTTTTACATGTTAGAGCAGCAGCTATATATTATGGATGCGGCACGAATGGGTCGGCTCGACCGGGATAGGACCACTCTCTCACAGAATACCATAATAGCAGAATAATGGTGAGTGTAAAGAACCAGAGACCCTTTTCACTGGCAATGAGGCATTCCATTTTAGTCGTCAAGGGTAACAACAAATCTGCATTTTGATTCTTAATTGAGGACATATGTATGGTCCACAGCATCCAATTACTATCTGATGTAACAAATATATTAATATGAGAATCTTAATTAAGTGGTTATTAACGTGTTTATATCTGTGACGGTTTCATTACACGAGGGCCACAGAAAATGCGAAACTAAAAAGCAGTTCTACGGTTAAAGTTTTCATTAATAAGCCCGCAAACAATTGTACAAGAATTTATGTTAAGATTTATATGTCTAAGCCAATTTTTGGAACACTTTTTCCATTCTGCCTTAGATACCTCTTCTACGGCCTGCTCGAACAGGACTAAGAAGAACAGTGACTGAGGTAGTTGTTAGCGAGTTTTTCGGCGGTGAAACTGTATCCAATTAGCTGAGTTTTTTTATTTAAGGGAATAAAAACAAATCACACGGTGCCAAACCAGGGTTATAAGGAGGGTGACCCAAAAGCTTAACAGGTGTGCTATCCAGGAAGTCAGCGCTGAGTGCGCGAATGCTTTTTCAGGATGAAACAGTAGTTCGCGGAGCCCTGTGTTCGGTCGCTTGTTGCTTACAGCGGTAAATACTCCTGACAAGCATATGGTACTCAGTATACTATTCGGCATTAATGCTTCTTCGATTTTATAAAGGAATTGATACCAGATTCCTCGTCAAATATGAAAAACTAGCGACGAAAACCTTCCCTACCTTTCTCGATAGCTTCAATGTAGTAAGCGTTCATCTATCCTCGATTAAGAATTAAAATGCAGGTGCTTTGTCACACCTGAGGACTAAGATGGACTGCCTCATTTCAAGTAAAAAAGGATCATATTGAAACAGCAAAATCATCAACTGGCCCTTCATTTCTAGATTGTATGGACAAAACCAAGATTCATCACCTGTAATAATGTCATAAACACGCCGAGACGAGGCTATTTCATATTTAGTAACCATGAATACCATTTCATGCGGGTCTCCTTCCAAGCATCGGTGAGGTTGTGTGGTGAGATATTATCCCCCTCACGCGAAGGTGTTCGTGTTAAATCTCGTAAACGCTTCCCGATCCAATATGCAATATGTTCTGAATCTCTTCATAAGTAATACGCTTATTATATATACGGATTATATATATATAATCCGTATATTGTCTTCAAATATTTTTTTACAGCTAGCAAGTTTCCTTGCGTAACAGCCGTCAAAGGGCTACTTCCTTCTTTATATCTTAAACTTAATAGATCGTACAAAAATTTGTTATACCAGCGGTAGACGGTTGCCTTAGAAAGGCTTTTATCCATAAAATGTAATTTGAAGTCGATCAAACGATTTGTCCGGTTTAAGGCGACATTTGATATCTTAAAATCCATTGGCGAAAATGTTTCCGAGGCACTTCCATTTACAAATAAATAGATCTACCTTTTTTATTGAAAAGGAGGAATATTCGAGAAATATTAAGGGAAATTTGAAATTGGAATATTCGAATTAATTCTTTTATTTGGTATTGGATTCATAAGGTTGTACTTTTGTCAGTTTCAAGTAATAAGAAATTATCCTCTATAATAATGTGTTTAAATCTTCTTCACAATACGTTTCAGGAGATTTTGGCGGTAGCTTGAGCCCGCAGATAGTCCATGACGAAAGTATATCAAGGCGTCTTAGCAGACACATTATACATTCACATCACCATCGGTACACTTATTTCATCGTTTCTACAAATAGTTAATATGCGCCGTCATTTAATACACAAAATTGCATCACTTTTACGTATTAAAATCCACTTCAAACCACTATTCAAGCATTAATACTGGAGCAGCAATCCGCCGGCGATCAAGTTCCCCCCAAAACTCCCTTCGTATTTATGACTTGTAATTAATCGTACTTTCAAAATAAACTATAACTGGCCAGTGTCTCATATATAAAAAAATGCAAATTTTTTTACGTGGTCTATCGCTGTGACGTTACGTCGTATAATCATACATTGGAGTCAGTCGAAAAATATAATTTTTTTAATGTTTAGTGCGAGAAATTCTTTATTGTGTGTTTGGACTCACTAAGAATCATCATCATTGTGGAAGTATAAGCTAATTTAAAATAGAAAAACTCATTGATTGGTGCGCCCGACGTTAATAGGGGTTCAGTACGTCGCTTGGGAACGCACCTTCTGTGCCCCCAGTACTGAATATTAAGAAGTTATAAGCCATAGGCCTCTAACGACTCGAAGTCCAACAATATAACTTAGGCGAAAGTAACTAATTTTCAAGGCTCATTCATAATTCATGTGTCCGTACTACTGCCATATTCATTTATCATATTTACATTTCTAATTACACTTAGTTTAAATCATAATAGACCTTCCATTAATTTATTCATAGATATATGAATAGCTTTTATTTTATCGGTCTAGTTGTTTTATGTTGATAATTTGCTGTGAGATTGCGCCATAGAGGAATCCATCAGTCAATTACATCTCGTGAGTATCGTACGCGGCGTCTATGTGAAAAGTCTGAAAAATCTCTAGGGTTCTGATATATGTTGGTGTAATAATTTCTTTTAGCAGAGCACTACTAGTTATATACTTCTGCTTTTTTCATAATTGGTGATCTTATCAGACTACTCTGGCATTCGACCCAACTCGTTTGTCCAGTCTATATATTTTATGTCTGGCTTAAATGGAACATGGGAAACGTTGTAGAGACACGCTGCAGATTTATTATGGTTGCAAACCTATTCGTGTCGGCTTAGCGGGGGTAGGACCACGCTCTCATAGACTACTATCGTACGTTTCGTATGGTGAGTGTAGAGAACCGGAGACCTTTTTACTGGTAACGAGGCATTCCATCTTAATCCTCAAGAGTGACAACGCATCTGCCTTTTGAACCGAGGACAGATTAAGATGTCTATGGGCCACAACATCCACTTACTATCAGGTGGACTGTGTGCTCGGGTATCACCCTTATTCTATAAAAATGGGATGTTTGTATTGCCATATACAGAAACCATGAGTTATTTTGGTATTTCCGTAATACCACCTACAGAAAGAAGTGTATGATGTATTCTTGTAACGTCATCAACACACGACATACCTTTTGATTTTTTGTATAAAAATTTAATAGAAAAGTAATGAAGTTAAAAAAACTGTGCTGTGCCTATAAAATATGCATTGAATATGAATGAATGCTTGCCGGCTCTTTGAGAGGGTAAACTAAACTTACTTTCTAATGTGAAGTCAAAGCTTTATTTTAGGCTGGAGCCAATTTTCGTGTAACTCATAAATGATTTATATCGGGGTCTCTGACAATTTCTGAAACTATTTACGATTGCATAAATTAATCCCATTCTGTAATAATGTGATAGCACGAACGATGATAAAATTCATTGTCTAAAATCCGCCTAAAGAATAAAAATGATGTCCGCTTCTGAGTGATGTATCGCCTCTAAACGAGGCATTATCAGAAGGAATAGACTCCACGATGATGGCTCGCTTAGAGGCGAAACACGTGTTGTATAATCGACGGTAGTGACTTTCGTAGTGTAGTGGAGTTGGGAGTGTCGGGATTAGTGGTTACGTTGATGGTGTACGCTATTGAGGGAAGGCGGGAAGTGCTTTTCAAACTAAAAAGACACATCATTTTTGTTTTTTATGCGAATCTTAGCTGATTAATATTAACATTTTTACTACAATGGATTTACTCCAAAGTAATGCCTGATTCTACTAATTAGTGATATAGTATGTACCATGTGTAATAAAACCAAATTAATATAAAACCGTTGAGAAAAAGAGGGAGAAGGGAGGTATAAAAGCAAGAATAACGTTGTCTTCTTCTTCTTCTTTCTTAATCCATCAATGTACATGTCATGCTGCATAGATTTGGATTGCGTGGTTCGACTAAGAAAGGGCCACGTTCTCACAGTATGCCAGTGTATTATTAATAAATAGTAATAATAAATTTCGGAATATGCTTTAGGAAAGATTGAAAGGCTCACTAATGTTGAAACACCTAGATTGGTTTATTTCAGTTACTTAGCGTAATGTCTTATTTAATTTTGCTATGGGGTAATGCGATTTACATACGTAGATAAAAACAAAAATAGCTTTGATAAGAACAAATATATTCATACTAGTAATGTCAGTTACTAGGTTTCACAGAATTAGTGATTCATTTATGCAATTCAAAATGCCAGAAAAAGTTCAATGTTTTTATTTATAAGTTATGGGTGATAAACGAGCACACAGTCCACCTGATGGTAAGTGGTTGCTGTGGCCCATAGACATCTACATCTGTCCTCAATTACGAATCCAAATGCAGATACGTTTTCAATAGGGCTAAGATCAAATGCCTCGTTTCCCGTAAAAAGGGTTTCCGGTTCATCAGGCTTACGATACGAAACACAGCGGCGTTTAAAATGTTATTAAACAAACATTGTAAAAACGTTTACTATAATATTAAGGAATACATGAATGAAAATAACCTCTGGGAATGAGGTGATCGCTACCATGCTGGTTCAATTATAATTCATATCATAAATAATTCTATAAAACTATAATCACGCTGGGCTTCTTGCTGGTTCTTCCCAGGACAGAGGTATTTTTCGAAACAGTGTTAAGTAAAAAAATTGACTTTCAATAAGTATTGTGTATTGTTCTACAGCAGCATAAAGCCACAAAGCACGGTCCTGAGACACGAACATCCATCGACTTTATGGCGGCGCTGTCGTCGCGCCACAAGCCAAACACACCGAAGCCTAAATCACGCTATCAAAAGTTCCGAAGTACTGCGCACTATTATTTATTCTGTGGCTTTATATAGAACAGCTCTGTAGTTGCACACGAAGCGTTGGCCGCTCCCCGGGCTAAACACCTTGCCCGGCGGGAGATCCTCCTCTTTCCTTTCGGCCAAAACTTCCTGCATCTCTTACAAGGTCACTTACACTTCACTTATCGGTACGGGCTGCCACTCGAGAACCTTTCTTCCCCATCGAATGTCGGTTCTTCGAGCTAAATGGCGGGCCCTTTACCACTGCAGCTTACTTATCCGTTGGGCTATGTCAGTTACTCTGGCTCAAGTACGGTAATCCTCATTTCTAAGTTTATCACGCAGAGAAGCCCTGACCTTGAGCTTCCTCACACGGTCATATAGAAAATAAAAATATGGGTGTCTTTTGGTTTATGGGGGACATATGACAGCGAGGATGGGCAAGAACGTTAGAGCACGTAACTTTATTATCATTTTCATTTAAAAATGAAAATTTTAATTACAAAACGTGCTTAATTAAAGCTTGTATAAACATTATGATTTAAGCCAAAGTCATCTGGCTAAGGTCGTTGAGGTCCAGACTACATTGCATTACCTCCGTGAGTTCGTTAAGGCTAATGAACTTTATAACAACCAATAAAAATAAATTATTTAGTTCATTTAATAAAGAAACCAAAGTCAAAAATTTAACGAGTGTAAACCATCCATCTATTTTAGTATATGTCCACTGATGCTGAACATAGGCCTCCCCCATAGATTACCTCATACGGGATAATTTGCTATAGCTGCCACGATTACGAGGCGGGTTGGGAACCACAGTTTTTATTAATTTTAAGTTGTTATCAGGAAGATGCTGGTGCCCATCTCCTGTTTCAGTTTTCCTCTGTCGCCTCTTACGACACCCACTGGACAATATAATATGTTTGTGGTGTGGCGCTGTACGAATATTCTTTCACAGCCACTACACGGTTTTATAGTGAAGAAAGTATATGCTACAGACTATTTTTCAAATTTGTTGGTTCATACGTATTATTAGAATTGATTTTGTATAATTTCAGCCGTATGAAACAGCTACAGAATATGCCATTTATAATATAAACAATATTACAGATAAAACAAGATCAATGGCTTAGAACAGGATCATAACCCGAGCCCATAAACTCAGTTGGCTGTTGCTTACTAAACAATTACTTCCATAGTATGTTCATATAAAGTGGTCAATTTAAAATTAATGTTATATATACGGGATATAGGACAAAATTCGTTTACGTTTAAAGAAATAAATATATTAATGATGAAAATCTAATTTTCAAATACGTTACCATTTGCTTAAAAGATCCGAGAACGTTTTAAAATTTAATTAAATTTGCTTGAAAATTCAGTGTAGTAAATTGGTTTTGTGAAGTGAGTGGCGAGGCAGATAATTGAATAATATAATCATACGGAAGTGTTCTATTTTGACATAACTGCCATTTAACTGAAAAAAACAATTGTAACTATATCACAGACGTTTTTCTTTACTCGTTGTGTGTCTGAATTAAGTAATAATTTAACTACAGAAGTAATACCTAAGTACTTCATTACAAAACTTAGTTGAAATTTACTTCACTACTCAAGTACCTACTTAAATACCTATACTTGTCTTTTGTAATTAAAATATTTTAAATTATAATAACACAAAATACTGAAATAAAACTTTGTTTAGAAGATTTTTAACTAAGTAGAATACGATCACATTTCTGTTAGGAATCGTATTTCGGGTTTATTTGTTGTTTACACTATCTACCTATTTCTTCCGAGCCAAACATCGCGAATCCCGACAAATGGCCTTGCAAGTTGCATGCATTGGGCATCACAGAACTTACATAGTAGCGGAAATATGGTCGATCATAGTCAGAATAGGTAGCTAAGTTACCTAATTACCATTCACAATGTATTTTTTTACTCTTTATTAACAGCCCTTAGTAACCACGGAAAGTCCGTCGTGACGTAGGAAGGGGAAAAGATGCAAAGTAATACGGACACTCGCGCGCACCGATAAAGTTTTATTTAACTTGCGTGCGCGATTTATCTGATTAATAATAATTATGTAGGCTATTAAAAAGTCGGCAAGCAGTCAACATCAAAGGAGTGCAACTTCTGTACGTAGTACTATTATTTATTCTGTGACATAAGTATTATACTGATATACTATTAATATATATTTACTATATGAAAATTCACCTATGCATAAATTACAATTTTCGACACAAAGGGTTGATTTTGGGTGGCAACATTGGAATTTTTCAATTCATCGTGTGGTGTGAGAGAAGCTCGTTAAAGCACTATTTCAAAATAAATATTTTGAAATTTATTACATATTTTTATTATATTTTTACGGCTGATAAAGAAAAGAGGTTGCTGTTCATCGAATTATGTAGAATACTCGTAGAATAGAACAGAATAATTTTTTATTCAATATAGATCACATGTGTAATTGTTATTGAAAGTCATTTTTTACTTTACCACTAGTTCGAAAAAACCCTCTGTCCTGGGATGAACCAGCAAGAAACCCAGCGGGACTTTTTTTAAAGTAAATTTTACATTAATGGTTGTAAAACTATTTACAAAATTTATTTTAGAAACTGTTTGGAAGCGACCACCTCATTCCAGGGGTTATTATCAGCCATGTATTCATTTATATTATAATAACCCTTTTTATACAGTTTCAGCTTAACAAAACATTTAAAGTTGGTAATAGGGAGAGCCTGTACACTTTCCGGGACCTTGTTGTAATAGCGTATACATTGCCCCAAGAATAAATTACTGACTCTGTGGAGTCGAGAAACTGGTATCACTAGCTTGTGTTTGTTCCTAGTGTTTACAGAATGTATATCACTTTTTTTACTAAAACTATCTTTATTTTTGTGAACATACATTTATTATACAGTTCATTCTTTCTACATGACCAAACCATTCCTTTCTTAATCCTGGTCACGACGTCATCTTGCAAACCACACTTTTCTCTTATCACGCTATTTCTCACCCTGTCATTGAGACCGCATTTCTACAGCATTTATTCTACTCTTATGCTACTTCTGCCAGACCCAACTTTAACTACCATACATTAAAGTAGGGACTAACATAGCATTATGAATTGCCATACGTGCCTTTTTTGACACATTCTGACTTTTCATAATAGCGTGTAGATCCCCATTCACTCTATTTCCTGCGTTCACTCGTCGTTCTATATCCTTATCATATCTACCATCCCTGCTTAATAAACATCCCAAATATACAAACTCATCCACTTGCTCAATCATCTCCCCTTCTATTCCTATTTCACATAACGTTTTACTTACTTCTCTTTCAAAAACCATCACTTTCGTCTTACTTGCGTTCACTTTCAAACCTTTTTTGATGTCATTTTAATGACGAGTTCATTAAAGTAACCATCATTTGCAACTCGGCCGCCGACGATGCAAATATTTATGACTTGATCATCGGCGTACAAAAAGCATTTGACGGTTAACTCACCCATTCTCAACCCACATTCTTCAACTTTCAAAGTTTGCAAACAACTGTCCATAAATAGGTTAAACAGCCACGGGGAAGCTACACAGCCATGTCTGACACCTTTTTGAATGCCAAACCAGTCCGATTAGACCCCATTGATCCTGACACAAGCACTAGAGTCCCCATAAAGAGACCTTAATGCCTGTATCAAACCAGCGCTCAAACCAAATGAGTTAAGTGTTTGCCATAACACATTCCTGTCCACTCTATCATAAGCCTTTTGCAAGTTCATGAACGCACAAAAAACTTTCTGGTTTTTGGCCAAAAACTTCTCCGCAATCATGCGCATGGAAAAGACTTGATCCATACACCCCATCCCCTTTCTAAATCCAGCTTGCACATCCCTAATTTTTCTACCAGTTTCTTCCATAAATCTTTCAATTAACACCTTAGCATACAGTCTACCCACAATGCTAAGCAAGCTAATGCCACGGTAGTTTTTACAGTCCTGCTGTGACCCTTTTCCCTTATATATTGGGACTATAACGGCTTTGCACCAGTCTTCCGGTACCCGCTTCAGTTCCCAACATAAATTAAGCAGGCCTGCCACCACTCCCTCTCCAGCCCTTAGCATTTCGAGTGATACTCTATCATATCCGGCTGCCTTACCTGCTTTCATGCTTTTCATTGCTTTCATTATTTTATCTACACTTATCTTCCTACCTCTCTCCACTTCTTTCGGAATTTCTATTTCACTTAATTCAGACGACTCTTCACTCATAAACACGCTTTCAAAGTATTCCTTCCATCTCTTTAAATTAGAAACTTCATCATTCAGCATACAGCCATTCTCGTCTCGTATAGCATTCATTCTAGGCTGTATTGAATTTCCCATGGCAGTTCTTACGAGTTTCCAGAACATTTTAATATTTGCCTGGAAGTTATCAGATATCCCTCTATCATTCTTATCCGATCTTTCTTGCTTTTTCCTTTTAACAACGTCTTTTACTCTCTTATTTATACGTCTAAAGTCTGCCTTTTTTCTTTCGATCTCATCAATCATACCGCTAGAATTACCAGCTTTGTTTGCTAGTAAATCTAGCCATGCTCTCTTTTTCGCTTCAACTTCCATCCGTACCTCATCATCCCACCACAACGTATTGTTTTTCCTTTCATTCGTTCTCTCACTTGCACCACATACTTCGGTGGCTGCATCCACCAAACCTTTCTTGACATTATACCACACAGTCTCCAAGTCTAAATCATTCATACACAATTCATCCATACCACTTATATTTTCTCTCAGTCTACATTTGAACTTCTCTTTCACACCTTCATCTTGTGACCTCTCTATTCTTATACGCTGTAACGCAGTGGTAGACACAGAAGTCCGATGCTGCCAACGCTTGAATAGACCATTAATTCGGCATAAGACCAAGTAATGATCCATCCCTACGTTGGACCCCCGGTAAACCCTTCTTTGCCCCGCTCCTCATTCTTTCATCTACAATTATGAAATCTATCATGCTTCTATCATCACTCTTTCCCAAGTATACATGTGAATCCTCTTATGGCGAAAGAAAGTGTTCGTCACAAAAATATTATTTTCCACACATACGGTGAGGAGGTCTTCACCATTCTCATTTATACTTTCATCGCCAAACGTTCCTAATATCCTTTCATAACCAGACCTCTTCACCCCAACCCTTCCATTAAAATTTCATAACATAATAATATTTTCATTTACCTTACATTTTATCAACACCATCCTCACCATGTCCCAAAACTGCTCTCGGATATAAGTGGGCTTAGATATATCTGGGGCGTACACCCCTAGCACAAACAACTTCTTTAAGCCCACTTTCATTCGTATCTATAGCAGCCTTGGGATTACACATTCATACTCTTTCACACATTGACCCATTCTTTCTGAAAGGATGACACCGACTCCCTGGCATGCCCGCTCGGTCTCGTCTACACCAGACCAGTAAGCGGTATACATGCCATGTGCAGTGGCATCCTTTCCCTTTCGTTTCGTCTCATTTACACATAACACATCTATTCCTCTATCATTCATCATTTCGCATACTTTATCCATCTTATCATTCATTGCTCCACATACATTCAGCGTAGCCAGACGGGCCTCCGCAATCCACTTTTCGCCCCTCCGGGAGACAGAACGTGATGGGTGGCGAACCTCGTTGCTGAATTTGACATTTCTTAAATTAGCCTAAGTACTAAAACTAAACTAGTTTCTAAATGGAACAAACTTGTATTAATCAGTCTTAAATGTAAACAAAACAGTATTCTTTATCTTTCAAACATAATCCTTAAAAAAACAATCTCTATTTGCAAAAAAGTCACATTGGCACATAAATCAGTCATAGAAGTAAACTTTGGAACTAAATAAATGAACTAGTAGTAAACATGCCTAGTTATTCTGGCTACTCATCTACCGCGTCCGAATACTCTTCTTCCAGTAAAACATCTCGACCTTTTTTATATGGTAGGTTTTGGTACCAATGGTGCAGTTCAGGAGGTATTATTTTTTTGGTGCATATTTTTAATAAATCATTTTTCTTTGCTTTAGTAATTAGAAGCTGTTTGTGATAAGCTTTTTTTAGAACGTAAGTGTTATAATCAAATTTGTCAGTGAAAATTTCTACGTTAGATTTTCGTTTTCGCAGATTAATCATTTGGATGGCTGTTTCAGTTGCCCCCTTTAGAACGTTAGGGTATTTTTTTCCAACCTAAAACATTTCACTTTTATCCACTGCACTTATTCTCCATCAGGCCCAAGAGATCGATATTTTGTAAATATTTTAAGTCTAAAATTTCTCTGTTATCCATTACTATAGGTTCGTACGATTTTGTAATTATCGACTTTAAAACTAGGTTTTGCATAACATAGAACTTATTGAGAAGAGTTCAGTGGTATTAGAAACTGTACTTAGTGATTTTTTGTAGTTAATGAGTTCATGCACTAAGCCGACGGTACACTTTAATATAACTTCATAATTGTCGGCAAAGATGGTTTAAATGTGTGGCCGAATTATTATTATAACAAACACATACTCACATTTTCCGTCTTCACGTCTGGATAATTGGATGTATTTTAACCATTGTAGCATAATGTGAATTTTAACCATCATTTTATTTGTGCATCGATCACACTATTTCGTTACGTTTCGGATTGACTGAGAAACGAATTAAATTTACATCTTAAAGACATTATATGGTCTAAGGGTGTAACAATGAAGAAAGTGTAAAATAAATTTTCTTCTTCGTTATAGGCCTGTGACAGACCAATCCCGGCCTCATCTATTTTAGAATCGCAAAAAAAAACAAGTGATATGTCTTCGTTTCTAGAACGTTAAGAAGTCACCTCATAAGTATCACAATTAGCACAAAAAGTAAAAAAATGGGGATTAATAGTAGTAGTAATAAACCAATTTTGCCAGCCTCGAGCACAGGCGTAGAGTAGCCAACGTCTAGGTGTTTTATACATTAGAATGCGTTATTTCTAATTTTTTATGTAGAATGCGTGAATAGAATCTATTGGTGGCACTTCACATGGCTATTTGTGTTCGATATTGGATGTTTGTTGTATTTTGGAAAAATAAATGATGTACGCACACATGGCAGCCAAATAACAAACACACAAACATTTGGCAGCAGAAGGTGATGTGTTCACCAAAACTATGGACGTGTTTCAACTTGCAGTGGGATTTAATTATTTAAATGTATGTCACTATTACATGCTGTGCGTGAAAAAATACAAAGTATTGAAAAGACTATGAAGGCGCTTCTGAATATGGCCTTCTGAATAATTGTGTGGACGGTTTCTTTGCGTATTTTCCTATTTGACCCCTTTGATGTGCGTCGAGAAACCGACAAGCGCACGGTAACGCGTATTTGGTATTGGCCATATTTGTTAAATCGGCAAATAAGGCCAATACTTTGTCAAATATACTGTCCACATGTGGTAATTGTTTGCCAAATATGCCAAATACGCAAATACAAATAGCCATGTGAAGTGCCATAATATAGGATACATAATGGGGAGTGCGCGCAGGAATTACATGATTTAATTCCTCCCTCACGTTTCCACTATCTAGCAACTAGACGGTCGGGTCTCCACCCCTTTGTTGTAGATATTCCAAGCATTTGAACCAAGCGGTTTGCTTCGTCTTTTGTAATGCGTAAATCAAGGGAGTGGAATAATTTGCTGGCGTCTGTCTTTCCATCCGATTACAATCTGGATGTCTTCAAAGTTAGAGTGTAATCCTTTTAAGTTATAAGCTTTTGTAACGCTAAGATATACCGCTTATTATTAGATGGGTCGGCTACGTCACGAATTGATCAATTCTATCATCTGGCAACGACTTATACGCATATATAATACAATTTAATTTATTCCTATTTTATTTTTATATAGTTTACTGTTACTAATAATTATTATTTCAATGATAAATATTTTAATACAAAGTTCTTTTTTTAATTAGTCTAAAATAATAAATAAATAGTATCAATAAAAATATTACAACATACAACAGAAGTAAACATTAATAGGTATTTATTTATATTTATAACTTTTATTTTATAACCGTGTAGTGGCGGTGTAAGAATTCCCACTACCCCATATCATACCGCGTGTGTTCTAAAAAGCGACAAAGGTAAACTGGACCAGGAGATGAGCAACAGCATCTTCGTGATTACAGCAGAATAAAAATAAAAAACTGCTGTTGCCAAACCGTTTCCTAAACGTACACATCCACGGCAAATATCCCTTCTATGGGAGAGGCTATGTTCAGCGGTGGACTTTTTATGGGCTGTACAAGTAAGCTACTTCAACCGCACGTAAATATAACTCGTACCTATTTTTTTAATGTTTTATTGTAGAAAGAAGGCCAAACTATTCGTAATATATAAGTAACGTATAAGATTTATATTTTTTTCTAGAGCCGAATTCATAAACCTAAATAAGTATACGAAAATTGAATGAAATGAAATAAATTTTGTACAATTTTGCTATCGTTGTTTGTGAAAGAACTATTTTCAGTTCAGTGGTCACAATATTATTTGTCGTAGACGTACCAATAGAGAATTTCAAAATATAGAATACCGCTTCATATGCCTTTTAGCTGGATTATGGATGGAAGATAGAGGATAACACTATTACAAAATTCAACAATAAAATAGCTATTTTATTGAATAATACTACTTTTACGGATTATATCGCGTTTAATAACTTATTTAAAAAAAAATATTCTAAATAAATAATATATGCATCTTGTAGAGGAATATTTATATATATTATTCCTCTACAAGATGCAGGAGTGTACAAGCTTGATTGTGAATGTGGTCTCTCATATATAGGGCAAACAAAACGATCAATAAAAACCCGCGTAAAAGAACATATAGCTGACGTGAAGCACCAACGTTCCGGGAAGTCTGCAGTTTGTGATCATATCCTAGACGGCCTATGATATGGTAAACCACAAATTCTCGCAAAAGAACATCGATTCCTGCCAAGGATGATACATGAGGCTATTGAAATTAAAAAACATCCTAATTTCAATAGAGAGGGAGGCTGGATACTACCACCTGCTTGGGATCCTGTAATTAAAAAAATTAAAACTAAACCCAAGCATACCACTGCAAGACTTCAAGACACAGTAAGTTCATTCTGCGTAGATCGGACCAAAATTAATAATTAAAAAAGCTGAAGGTACTCCGGGTTAACTGACATCGGGACGTCAATCACCTCAGTCCCCCGTGACCATGGGTGCTGTAAAGCACCCGAAACGTCGGGAATTAATAAAAATAAGTTATTAAACGCGATATAATCCGTAAAAGTAGTTTTATTCAATGTGTAGTGTTCGCGTAAATATAAGAAATCATTATAGCTATTTTAACTAAAGGAGTAATATAATATTTTTATAGAAATAACTGTATAATGGTATTGATATTGATGATGATAGTCATGATGATGTGCTCCTGCTTGATTTTCGATAAGAGGCTGCAACCTTTGATTGACTGAAAGCCATAATTAATATAATTAATAAAATATTATTCGATATTATAGTGTCACAAGTTGCGCACAAATACGTATTATTTAAGCATCAGATTGAAAAACATTGTGATGCAGTATCAGCTACATAAAGACTATAATAACCCAACCAGTCCCAAAAACCAATAATTTGTAATTTTGCACAAACGTTGGCTGCAGGTTTTAGCGAGGATTTGAACATGGGCCCGCGGTATAGTGAAACGTCATACATTCTGCCAAGACTCATTTCAAGATTATCTTTAAGTTTTAATCAGGGATCATCCGACCTTGACTAGTGGTTCATTCTACCGAATCCATGTAAGTGTAAAAAGCTTGTGTTATGAGTTTTTTTTACGAAAGTAACTCAACTACACATCACAGTACAATAGTGAAAAATATTGAAAAATGAAATTATTTAATTCTATATACTCCTGACTATACTGCTAAAGATTTTGTTAGTGTTAAATTGAAGCCGTCATCCAAGAACATAATATGGTAACGGGTATAAACGTCTTTGCTTACACAAAGGAGTGTTTCCTTTTCATATTTTAGATTATTCAATAAATTGTTATTAAATAAATTTTCGTATTTACTTGTTTTTGAACTATTTTATGTCAACTAATTTTTACAATATATATTTATATTTTTATCTATTTATATTTTCATTTAGCAATAGTTTCCCTATGCATTATGAATGTGGAGAAAATGGTAAAAGCTTAATAAATTTCATGATTTTGATCGATTACAGAACATTGCATAACCGATTTCGATTACATTTCGTGCATAAAATATATCTGCTACCTTTATTGTAATAATTATATTTAAAACGGTTCTTGTGCGCGATGGTCAAATAATTAAAACGACTAAGTGGCTTATAGGGGCGTGAAAATAAAAATAGATGTATAATATAAATAAAATTCTCCTTCAAGCAAGAACTAAGGACGTATTATCTATCAGATATAGCACCAAAGGTGAATAGAAAGAATGAACGGAGACCGTACATATCAACGGAAATTTTATGTCATTTCCAGTTATCATTTAACTTGATAAACTTTATAAGCCCCATAATCTCAAACTATAAATAATTTTTGATTTGTATTTGTCATAATAAGCATTTTTCATTTTTCAGTTTCTGGAATATTCTATAATTGTCACTTACGATACCCTCGGAACGAAATGGCAAGATTAATGGAGTGGAGTTATTCAACTTTTATTAAGCCTATTTAAAAATGAAGTATGTGATAAGTTTTCTAAAACATAGGAAAGAAATCAGACAAAACATGTCAATATCGATCAAAAATTTCTCTATCCGTATACTTCCATTGTAATTGATTGAATAATTAGTTAATATTGTCATTGGTATTATTGTCGACAAGGATTTTGCTTCAAATATTTATTATGTATTGGCACAAATTATTTATTAGGCTGGACTAAATAATAATCCTTCTCAGTATTTTGTATCTAAATTAGTTGAAACAGACAGCTATAATAGGGTCTGAAGGTAATAAAATAGTTTTATGACTCCATTTGTTCACCCACGTCACCAATTCTGCCGGCGTTCATTATTATTTAAAATCCTAGTCGAACTCCTTTCTATATTTAGATTGAATAATGTAGCTTGCAAGTCCATTATAATTGTTATCAAATCTGATATTTACTTTACTATTGTTAAAGATTTTAATTAAACATTTTCATTTTGCGTATTTCGATTTTGAGCGATTCATAGAGCTCTGAAAATTGACTACCGTGGCGGTATAATGCTGTTGGCACTCAAGCAATGATCAGCAGGTTAGTTAAGTAGTAGATGAATCAGCAGCTTGTTGGTGGTCTTTAATGTGGGTAATCTATGCTCCTTTTTCTTCTTTATTAGCTCATAAAATTCATGCGTCTCTCTCTCTCTCTCCCATAGTAGGGAGGACTTCTTATAATAGCCAAGCTTGGCAGACGAGTTTCTTTTTCTTTGCGAGCAGCTATGTAGGTCTAGAAAGAGCAGTATCACTGCGAACTATAAGATCAATTGTGGTCGCTGCTATGTCTATAGTTCACAGCTAAGCCCTACGTCTTTATTGAATAGAAGGAGTTGCTTAGCTGTGAGCAATTGCACTTCTTCTGGGCGGAGTACATAGTTTCCCAGATGAGTGTTATGTTTGCGCATTAAGGGTCCGCAATCAATTAGGATGTGCAGAGATATTTCTTCCGTTAAGGAACAGAAACACAGAAACCCCGAGCATAGCCCTTTCTATAGCTCGCTGAGCGACCTTGAACTTCCTCATACGACCAGCAGTGAAGGACGACGTCTCAGTTCCATAGAGAGGTGAATCCGTCGATTGACCTCTCGGTCGAAGTTGGACTTATCTAGTATTTGTCCCAAGTAAACATACTCGTCAACAACTTCAAGCTTAGTGCTCCCAAATCGTCGGCAAATCGAAGGTGAGTGATGTACTCGCCATTGATGTTAATACCGTATCCTTTACAGTCCAGTAGCTTGAAAACGTCTTCCAATGCTGCGGTGAAGAGTTTCGGGGATATAATGTCACCCTGTCTTACACCTCTCTGCGGTTGGATAGGTTTCGTACTCTGATTCTGTACTCGGATAGCCATCGTAGCCCTACTGTACAAACACTTCAGCACTTTGATATACCGACAGTCAACTTGGCACTGCAGAAGGGACTGTAGCACCGCCCAAATTTCGACGGAATCAACTGCTTTCTCATAGTCCACATACGCAAGGCAAAGTGGCAGATTGTACTCTTCAGTCTTCTGTACAATTTTCCGAAACTATGGTACTAAAGCCTTTTCGTAAACCAGCTTGTTCCGGACGCTGGAAGTCGTCGAGTCTGCGTGCGAGACCATTCGTAATGACTCTCGAAAACAGCACGTAGACGCGACTCAGAAGGGAAATCGGTCTGTAGTTCTTCAAGAGAGCGTTGTTGCCTTTCTTGAAGAACAAGACCACCGCACTTCTGCTCACGCCTCCGGTGTAGTGCCACCACGGAAGACGGAATTAAAGAGCTTCTTAAGACTTCAAGTACCGGTTTTCCACCCGCTTGCAGAAGCTCCGCTGTAATTCTAGCCTCGCCTGGGGCCTTGCCGTTTTTAAGGTGCTAATTCTAATCCCGCTCAGACTGACGTCCGGAATATGATCGGAATAGTATCGGATAAGACTTGCTCTTGGATCGTTACTCACACTTGCGTGTGGCTCCAACGATGATGTGTACAGCTGCCCATAGAACCTCTCAATCTCACTCAAAATCTCAGGTGTACCGAAAACGATGCTGCCACATTCGGTCTTCAGCTTCGACAGTTGTCTCTTTCTGGCAGACAGATCTCTAGCAAAGACTTTGGAGCCCTGGTTCCACTCGATCGTTTCTTCAATACGAGCTGTATTGAAGTTACGTAAGTCCCATAAGCTGCTTACTGCTTCATTTTCCGTCTAACAGCCATGAGATTAAGAGTGTAATCGGAGAGTTTTGTGTTATTCTGCGGCGAGTCTTGCAGAACTTAGCTCCGACCACATGGACAGTTTCCATGAGCTTGTCATTCATATCGTCCACTACACTGCAATCTTCTAGGCACTGAAAGCGCAACTTGTCTATCTCTTGTTCCAGCTCCAGGATCTTCTCATCAGTCCTCAGGGTGCGTGCGTTATATGTTGCCAGGTCGAGTCGTCTTAGGTGGCAACCGAACCTCCACCGGAGATTCTTAGCACCCCCTGCCCCGCCGTTACCATGGTCGCCACCGTAGCCAGGAATAGTGGGGCCGCTGGGAACTGGAGGCCGTCTCTTCGTTACTTTATTCATGGGGGGTATATTGCCATAGTTGCCACGCTTGGCGAGCGGGTTGGCAACCGCAGTTTTTTATTGTTGTTTTGCTGTTATCAGAAAGATGGTGCTGACCATCTCCTGCCTCAGTTTCCCTCTGTCGCTTCTTACGACACCCACGGAAGATATGGAGTAGTGGGTATTCTCACCCGGCGACCACTACGGCGACCTTTACCGTTTAGCCGGACAGTATTACACCGCCTCCTCGAAGAGCTGAACGCGGACGTCATTTTATTCGAATTCTTCTCAGTGAACCTTTTTATTTGATATCCATATTATTGGGGTGTATATTTCTTCTTTTTAGATCATTTAAATAAAAATTACTTTTTAAAAATGTTCTTTTATTATTAATTTATTTTTATTTTAGAGCCGTGGTAGCTCAGATGGTTAGCGCTCGCTGTAAGTTACACAGTACGCGAGCAAACCGGATTCGATCCCCGCCGGCACCAATGAAATTGTTAATTGCAATTTTAAGTGCTGATTTACCACGTGCTCGGCGGTGAAGGTAAACATCGTGAGGAAACCGGCATGTCTGATAAATAAGAAAAAAAATATTTCGAAGACATGTGAAGTTCGCCAACACGCATTGGGGCAGCGCAGCGGACATTTTCTTGCCCTAAAACCCTCTCAGAAATGAGAGGAGGCCTGTGCCCAGCAGTGGGACGTATATAGGCTGTAACTTTTACTTTTACTTTACCTTTAATTATCGCTGGACATGTTTCTAAGTCTGTTCATTCCATTTAATGCGTCATTGTTGTTTTTGATGGTCATCTTAGATCCGCCATCTTAATTTTTTTATCGCCAGCAGTTGACCCTAGTCGGTCCCTACAACATTTGTTTGAGCACCACCAAACCATTCCTAACCTTTGCCAAATTATAACTCTTTAAAATTGGTATGGCGGCCATTTAGTTTTCCGCCATTTTCATTTTTTTTTTACCACCGCCAGAATTCGCCCAGGGTGTAAGTCGATATTAATTAAGACACGACTCCGCTAAGTCTTAGAGTTTAGCCGGGCAGCAGTACACCATCTCTTCGATGAACTGAAATGAGACGTCATTTTACTCGTATTCTTCTCATTTGATATTCATAGCTTGGAAGTGCATAAAAAAATAGTCCAACATCTTTGTGTGTCCACCTAAATGGATTTAGAGTGACTTCATTTTATTTTTCGTATTCTTCTCAGCAAACCCTTTCATTTGATACCCATATCTTGGGTGGTCCACCACATTGAATTTAGAATGACATCACTAACCATGCATTCTCATACAAACTGAACATGTATGAAAAATTTCGGCTCAATCGGTTGAGGTTAACTGCTTTAAAGTTCAGTTGCAAGATTACTTGTTAGTTGAGTACTTGTTAATGTCTTTTAGTACGCGTAGTGCGGTCCACATTTTCTGGGTATTGACCCAATAATTTGTTTGAAATTTACCAAGGCCTGTCTAGCAGTTGATTTAAACTGGCAATATTACTTTGTTCTGAGCTAACCAAACTTACCGTTTGATAATATCACTATTAATTTAAACATTAAATAAAAAGTATCAACTAGCTCTATAGCAGTAATGGCAAAGGTGAAAAATTCCGCCCAGAAGTATTCGGTAAAGTATTTTTATCAGCGCCATCAACATCAACATTGGTGGTGGATTCATACAGTCCATATAATATTAGCCTTAGTATGTAAAAGAAGTTTGAAGAAAGAAGAAGAATACATTTACCGAAAAGGACAGTTTTAAAAGAAAAAAAATTTTTGATTCATAAAAAATCCCGAAAAATTTATCTTTGTAAAATCATAGAGATTTATCTTTTTTATATAGTCAGTTCGTTACATTACCTAAAATATCTAGATTTTGTCACGTATCCTAACACTGTAGCCTAGTTAGGAAACGTTTATATTTCGCAACATGCTCTGAAATAGGGTTGATAGTATCTCGTAATATGTAATAATTTTGAACGACAGCTACTTTAACGCGATAAAACAATTAATGTTATATTTTTTGTATTTCCTACTGCAAGAAATAATTTTATGCATTTAACTTTAACTTACGAGATATCTAATTTGATTTTTTCCAAGACATATTTAAATGAGTTTTGTAGTAGATAAATATCTTCTACATTTAACTCGATATCTTAGGGCGCTTTGAAAATTGAACGGCAAACTCGTATCCAATTTCCCTTTTCCCGTATTGAAAGTTGAATCACAAACGTCGGTTAGTAGCAAAGCTCTTAGGTATTGAATACAAAGGGCCTTACGTGTGCAACTCAAGGAGCAATATTTATGCAATTGACATTTCACAACACAGATTCATAACGACGAAAGCCTTTTAGAAATAAAGAGATTTAAAAAAAAATGTCAAAAGAGTAACAGTCGTGGTAAGTTAGCCTTGTGAACAATTTGAAACAAAGTATCCCTTCAATGCTTTGTCACATTCAATAAGTAAAATGTAATGTTTTATAGCTTGTAAAAATATATCAGCTTCTCTATTACTAGGTGCCTAGGAGAGGAACTTTTTCTGCCTAGGAGTCAAACTGGGTAAGTACCATCCTATTGTGCACCAGTCTGAAGGATATAGAGAGCCAGTATAATGACAGGCAGTGAATGACTCCATCGTAGTCCTCAGAGGTTATAACCCATCCGCAGTCTTCTTTGTTTGCAGTTGGCTGCTGGTGTCCATGGACTGCAGTGGCCATTTACCATCAGGTATAAGTTTCAAGTTCAGGTTCTAAAAGTTCTCTTATCTCCAAATCAGAATATAACACAGTGAGTGCTTTGCTAATTGGTGGCAGAAAAGCTAAAAAGACGGTATTCAAATAAGAAACGATAACGTTAATTAAAACAAATGTTATAATTTATATTCATAATAAATATGAACCATTGTTTGTACAATTTAATATTAAGTGTTGACTTAGTCATAAATTAACTAAAATCCGCAAGAGTTCATGGTTTAAATTTAAGGCCAGTCAGATCGTTATCTAATTTGTTATTTACAACATACTGCGTATCTTTATTGTTATATAAAGGGGTTGGTTTTTGTTACTTCTGCTTATGGACATAATTTAAATATGCAAACCAATTTTTTTAATGTTTTACTATTCATGATGAAATATGTACATATTTTAATTATTCATCACTGTCAAAAATATTTCACAATGCCCGACATTACATTTTAGCCATGATGAAAATAATGTGACTTACAATCTAGTTATTAGAAACTATGAATAGGATGATTAATGTTATGTATTTAGTTTGTTGACTTACTACGAGCTTGACGGTGAAGGGAAACAACGTGAGGAAACCTGCTTTAAAAGTCTCTCAGAAATAACAGGAGGTCTGTGTGCAGCTGTAGGACGTATGTTATATATACTATTACTTTACTTTTTACGTAACTTTTAAACTATATTTGTAATGTTGGGCATACTGAATAAAATAAAATAAAATATAGTAGGTACTTTTAAAGAAATGCTCATGTGGAAGTAACTTTTTTGAAAAAAAAAAGTATAAAGAATGTAATGAAACAGAGTAACAGCCTACATGGATGCCACTTCTAGGCACAGACGTCCATTTGAATAATGAAATTGGGCTGTGAATTATACGTACGGACCGATATTCGAATGAGTGTATTAATTGTTTAGTATTGCAAATTTAGTGCATAAAACTCTTTTTTATGTGTCAATATTGAACGGAATCACTAACGAATATTAATATTGTCGTCGCTGTAGAAGGATTAGCTAATTTGAAATAGAAAAGCTCTCCGTGATTGCTCAGAGTGCGCCCATAATTAATAGGGGTTCAGTACATAACTTGGGGAGGCTCCTTTCTGAATAATAAGAAGTTATGAACTGTACGTCTCTAACAACTTGAAGTCCAACAATGTAAATTATACGAAAGTGACTAATTTTCAAGGATCATTCATAATTCATGTTTCCGTACTGCCATATCCATTTATCATATTAACATTTTTCTAAGTATAGTTTGTTTAAATCATTATGAACCTTCCGTAAGCACAAGTAAATCAATAGCTTTTATTTTGTCGATTTAGTCGATTTATATTGAGAAATAGATATGTATGGCGGTACCTCATATCGCCCCGTGGGTGTGTTAAGAGGCGAATACGGAAAGTACCAGAAACATCTCATAGTTCCCGATAGATGTCACCATAACCGTTTTATACATACTCATGCTGAATGTAAAATACCCAGTACAGCGATAGGGAGACACGTCTAAGGTGTGAAACTATAATCGCCAATCTTGTCATAATTTCCTTATTATGCAGTTCTATGGACTGTCATGGACTGATATACAAAACATAAAAAATTTTCCTACCTATGTCCGTTATAGACTTTGAAACCATCCAACCGATGTGCCCCAAACCGGTTTCATTAGAAAGGCAATAATGCGAAGATGGTTTTAGAACACTAAAACAATGAATTAGGCACTCTATAAAAATGTTAAAAAATAAACAAAATTTCCTTTTTTTGCAACAAATAACCAAAATGTATTTCTTTTTTTTTTTAGCGTAGTGGCACACGCCGGATATCCGCTAGTGGACTGATAAAGAAAAAGAAGAAGAATTAATCTGGCTAGAATTTTTTTATTCTGACAACTTCATATTAATTTATTAAATTATCAATTTACCTTGTTATCCTGTAATTTCTGTAGTATTATATGGTTGAAATCATTTTGATTATAAAAGTGGATAAAAGCATTTATCATAAAAAATCGTATTAGAAAGGTATGTTGAATTTCATGTTCCAATAAGCTTTTATTTGATTTCATATATTAATTTACACTCTGAGATTACATCCAAAAATCTATTTTGCGCATAAAATCAGGCCATTACACTCTACCTCTGTGTTTAATTTCAAGTATAAATTTTAAATATTAAATTTTATAACATTTATTTACATAACATAATACACAATATTTTATTATATACAATATTAAAAACTATAATAATAAAAAAAAAACTTAATTATCATACAGTCCTACTCCCCGTGGTATCGTGCCAAGAACGCTGGCTGCGTTTCCCCGCTGACTGGCTATACTTAGCCTTTGAGCGAGAAAAGAACCAGCCCTCTTATCACCAGCAGCAATGACCAGCCGCGGATGGAGTTCCTTTAGGAACTTCACCGCATGTGGACCCCACGGACCGATAGTCTCTACAACAAATGGCACAAATATGTAGTCATCTCTCAGAAACTCATATTTGCGCCACTTACTCAGTTCAGCTGCCTCTGATGCCGCCCCGGCTCTAAACGAGGTACCCCTGAGATGAGAGGCCGCCAAAGTGTCTACGCAAGTAGCATCCCACACTAGAGCTTTACCTCTCTCCCAAGGGACCAATGTCATACCGTCGGGTCTCCTGCCATCGTCTCTAAATATGTTGTACAAGGCTCTAAAACCGAGGGAACATTTATACACACAAGAGCCCTTCGGATGACATCGTTCAAAGAACCGTGCCGTAAAAACCTACCAGCACTTTTCTCACATGAAAGTCCGTGGAGCCCAAACTTGACGACGCTGCTACCACAGGGGCACTGATGGGGTTGACAAATCGCCGCTCCTAGTCGGATTCCTACGGCGATGCGCAAGCTTTCCCCATCAAGTAATATGCCGAGATTACTTCATGGTAAAGCGACTTGTATATTTCAAGTTATGTTTAAATATTAAATATAACTTGAAATATAGAATTTAAGACCTACTATCACACCTGTTTTGTTTTGCTATTTTCGGTAACGAACACTTAAAATGTAACAAACCTTCTAGATACTTTTAGAGCTTTTATATTTTAACTGCATTTTTAACATTGAAATATCTAAATTATATTATCATTATCTAAACAGAAACATTTAATTCCAAAATGTTTTTCATATGTCAAAGATTATGATTTCAACATTTGTGCAATTGAATTTAGAAAATACTATGATAATATTATGAGCTCACTAACACATTTCAAATTTCACTTCGCAATGCGCAATTTCTTAGTAACAAATTTAGATTATGTAAATAATGTAATGTAATATACAAATATTCTTTTTAAAAATAAAAATAAACGTTTAACTTTAGTTTTTCTTTTAATATTTCACGATTGAGACAAAGTAGGGCACAGTTATACCATGCAAACAACACCAATATTATATTCCAAAGCAAAGTTTAAAAGTACTTTGACTTAATGAAATCTATTTGTGTCCCATGAATTAAACAGCTTAGTATTTTCCCAGATACTAACGTGGAATAGATTGTCACTCATTTATATAAGCGGTTTATTTCATGTTTTACATTTTCTGCTAATTTTTGAACCAAAGACTCAGGACTATCAGATAAAAATGAGATTATTAGGAACTTTTTAATGAAAGGTGGAGGATTGTAAAAAAACTTTTAATAAACAGTAAAGAGCCGTAGTATCTCAGGGGATTAGCGCTCGCTGTAAATTTCACAGCACGCGAGCAACCCAGGTTCGATCCCCGCCAGCACCAATGAAATTGTTAATTGCAATTTTAAGTGCTGATTTCCCACGTGCTTGGCGTTGAAGGAAAACATCGTGGGGAAACCTTTTTAAATTTATTTTTAAATAACGTTACCCCCAAACTAGGATTTTCTCCTGTACCGTGGAGGCAGTTTACAAACATAAATTACACGAGGACAAACATCCAGACCCGGAACAATTATTTGTAGGCCATACAAATACTTGTTCCGTGCGGGATTCGAACCCGCGGCCCCTAGCGCTACAACTCATTGCTAAGCCACTGCGCTACGAAGCCGTCAAATGAAACCTGCATGTATAAGAAAAAAATATATTTCGAAGACATGTGAAGTCCGCCAACACGTGTTTGGGCAGCGCGGCGACAATTCCTTGCCATAAAACTCTCTAAGAAGTGAGAGGAGGCCTGTGCCCAGTAGTGGGACGTATATAGGACGTATATAACTTTACTTTACTTTACTTTACTTTAAACAGTAAAACCGACTTCAGAACGTGAAATTATTGCAATCTTTTTAGTTATTTGAAATCGTAATACCATAATATAGCTGCAGCGTGGCTCTACCATGCAGAAAAATCCTACGTCCTTTTCCTAAAGTCAGCATAAAATATGTCACTTTTTTATTATCCCGTAAAAGTCTAGCTCACGCTCTCGTCGTGGGAACCTTTGACGCTGCTGCCCGTCACCGGTATAGGTATTTTATGTCACAGTCAGAGGATGATATGGGGTCATGGATTCTCTTACACCATAACCACTTTTTTATTATTAAAATTCATTTTATAATGCATTCATTCAATTCCATCACTTTGCATGGTAAATATTAAAAAAGTTGTTTATTAAAATGATAAAAAAACAGCGATAATTCTTTATGATTCCTAATAATAAATTTATTATTAAATTATCATTAATTCAAAAAACATGTTTAGAAACGTTGAATAAAACTATTTTTACTTTAGTCTTGCCCAACTGCAAGACTTCAAGATACTGTAAACTCATTCTGCGTAGATCGGACCAAAAATTAATATTCAAAAAACTGAAGGTAGCCGGGCTAACTATGACATTGGGACGTCAAACACCTTAGTCCCTCCCGTGACCATGGGTGCTGTAAAGCACCCGAAACGTCGGGAATCAAAATTAGTAAAATTAAACGCGATAAAATCCGTAAAAATAGTTTTATTCAATGTGTAGTGTTCGCGTAAATATAAGAAATCATTATGTTTAGAAAAGTTTATGTGTTTTTAACCTCTCTCTTTGTCTTTCTTTCTCCCTCTCTCTCTCTTTCTCCCCCTCTCTTTCTCTCCCTCTCTTATAAGGTTTGTTACAAACTAATATTATACTTATTTGCACAATATTTTGTTATATTCTATTTGTGTTATCTCAATATAATAATTTAATAAACCAATCAATTCCGTTATCATTTATCATGTTAAAAGCAAGCACGTTTGCCTGCTTTTCTATAAAAAGCCGTAATAAATGCAAGAAAAAAAAAACACGTTGCAAAAGCCTCATTCGTGGGTTAGCAGGGTTGATTGCCACCTAGAAATAAATTTACAGAATAATAGAACAAAAAGTAATTACTATTTAAATTTCTGCAGTGGTTTATACTTTGTTTTACATACAGGCATCTCAAGGGAGATCTTGGATTATTAAACATTAACCTGTGGCTGAGATGAAAGGAAAAGGGCCTACGTTATTTATTGCTTCACCCTCATAAAATATACAAGCTTGTTGAAAACGTTGTCAAAGTGTAAGATTTTTTATTACGCAGTATTTTTAAAGAATCGTGGTAGCTTTCAGGCTAAAAGCTAGCTGTAAATTTCATAGTACGCGATCAACCCGGGTTCGATACCAATGAAATTGTTAATTGCAATTTAAGGTGCTGATTTAACACGTGTTCGGCGGTGTAGGAAAGCATCGTGAGGAAACCTGCATGTCTGAGAAATAAAATATTTTCAGAACATGTAAAGCCCGCAAACAGGCATTGGAGTAGCGTGGTGGACTAACCCCACTCAGAAATGAGAGGTTAAGAGGCCTGAGCCTGTACAAACTACTGCTGTAAATTTACTTTTTTTTACTTATTATAAACCAATACTTCTACTTTCTTTTTAATATCTAAGAAAAATAACAATACAGGTGCAGTTCTATAGGTCTGATTTTTCAATCCACACATAAAATGTATTATAAATGCAACATTAGTAAATTAAAAGTTACAGTTATATGAATGAAATAGTTCAATTTTTTCACTTTCATCTTCAGTCAGGTTATAATTTATTTGATGGATTTTTTATATTCACTATAAAAAATAAATTATACTTAATTTAAGTAAGTATACAATACTTTTTAGCATATTAAAACAAAAAACTTGAAACTTAAATTATTATCCAGTCCTACTCCCCGCGGTATAGTGCCAAGAACGCTAGTCATCTCTCAGACACTCATATCACACTCATACGAGTACTTGCGCCACTTAGTTCAGCCGCCTCTGATGAATAACTTTTATTTGACGATTGAAAAATCAACCCTAAGTATAAAGTATAGTCGTAATATGCTTTGCATGTTCAAGAAAAAAATAAGGAGAAAATAACAAAAACGTAAGAATGTAGAAGTTCCACTATTAAAAATTCTTTATCTTTCTATTGTTTCATTTAATTTTTGGGCTAAATATAACATCGAAGCAATAGGTAACACACTAAATACGTCCCACAGCTGGGCACACGTTTGGTCTCATTTTTAAAAAGGTTTTGAAGCAGAGAATAGTCCGTCGCGTTGTCCCAATACGGGTTGTCACAGACATAATATAAGTATTTCTTTATTAATTCAGCAATTACAACTGCAACTTCCAATTTTATTAGAGCTAGCTTGTATTTAACTCGGCTTGCCTGCGACTATAAAATTTAGACCGAGCGCTTATCCTTTGAGTTAACACGGCTTAGGAAAGGAAATTTTATTTCAATTTATTGCTACAAGCAGTAAATAAATGCTTTCTTTTCAAGGGATTAGATGGTACGTATATCGCTCACCCAGTAATATATTGGCACATCTACTTTTTTCATATTTTACAGAAATTAGGATCAAAGATTTTACAAATGTTTGAAATGAAATTATGATTTCATTTTACACTTTGGCACGGCTTTCGTGGTTTTGGCTATTAGTATGAACCTTAACGGATATTCAGGGATAAAAATTTCCACTACAGTTTTTCAGGATTTACTTCATAAAGATCAAAGAAGATTAAGAGTCATGCATTTGTGTCGTTGTTACTTCGAAGAACTTCCAAAAATGTCATATATGTGCCTGGGAACTTATAGTACACTGTGTGAAAACCAAGTAATTAAGAAAACTGGTTGATGGAAAACAAAAAGCTTAGTTTGTAATAGACACTTAAATGAATTATGTTCTTGAACTAAATTAAAAACCTTTAATTGACTCATAATCATTTCGAAGTAATCATTATCAAACTATAACAAATGAAATTTAAAAGTAATCACTTATTATCTTCTCTTAAGAAGGTGCATCCAGAAAATTGGCGTCACTGGTAGCTTTCAAATATTTCACAGTTTCGATTCATTTGTCAGTATTTAGTAATTCTTAATTAATTAGAAAATTAAATGTCGCTCTATTAATCATAATTATTAGTGGTCAGTGGTTAGTCTTCGTTTAAAAAACAAAAGCAGATAAGAGCTTCTAATGGTAGTTTAAGTTTAGA
Organism: Parnassius orleans; assembly: GCA_029286625.1. NCBI lineage: Eukaryota > Metazoa > Arthropoda > Insecta > Lepidoptera > Papilionidae > Parnassius > Parnassius orleans. The sequence continues at coordinate 1,751,416 of JAGSMP010000075.1, read as the reverse complement.
TAAAGTTACGATAGCGTGTACTGGGGATGTAAGAATATCCACTACCCCATACCTATCATCCCGTGGGTGTCGTAATAGGTGACAGAGGGAAACAAATCAGGAGATGGGCAGCAGCGTCTTCCTAATAACGACTAAAAATAAAAAACTGCGGTTGTCAACCAGCTTGCCAGCTATGGAAAATATCAACCCTATGAGGCAATCTATGGGAGAGGGCTATGTTCGGCATTGGACTTTAATAGACAGTAACGGTAACCGTAAAGTTATGATGCTAAAATCCAGAATTAAATCAGGTTTTACCTAATCACTCCGAAATTTCAAGAAGTTTAACTTTGATAAAAGTATCTTAGTTAAATGAAGAAGCAGTAAACAAAACTAGAAGCATATTGCATAATATTAGAAACTTAAAGCTTCAGCTTTAAGTTTCTAATATTATGCAACCTACCATACTGGACGGTTCACCGTCCAGTATGGTAGGTTGCATAATATTAGAAGGTAGAAGGTAGGTTGGTAGGTATGATAAGGGTATTTATACATAGTTACGAAGATTGTCCCCAAGACTAATAATAATATCAGTGTTTATTAAAATAAGAATAAGAAGTTAGTAATTTTAGTGTGAAACAAATAATTATTAATATAACGTTAAAAAATTAAAATTAAAGTTAAAAAGAACGGATTTCATGAAATTCCACCCACAATGGGCACTGCGGGGGCGTTAAAAATAATAATCTATATATTATATAATTCTTCTGTCCGTGTGTATGTGACTGAACTCCCCCTAAACGGATGGACCGATTTTGATGAAATTTTGAGTGTGTGATTAAGTTGATTCGATAATGGTTTAGATTCACAATTGGACCCAGTAGGTGGCGCTGTTGTCGAGATCCAGAAATCATCCGTGCGAAGCCGGGGCGGATCGCTTGTATATAATATTATAATACAGCAAATGCCAATTTTCAACACTAGTAAAACTTAACTTGTCACATGAAGCTGTAAAAGTCAAAAGGTTAACCGCTCTAACATCACATAATATAGATGATGTCAACCAAAGAGTTTATATTCTACATTTTAATATTAGCTATATTATTTACACTAAAACAGAACATTTGAAAACATTTTAAATGGAGTCAATTAAACTTTTCCTAAACAAAAGCGACGCTAGACAACTGTACATGATATATCATTCTTTTTTCCGTTTAAGTTCTAATTCGGCCCTTTGTCATCCAACGACAATTCAATTAGGTATGTTACAAGTTGCAAGTAGACTAAGCGTATGAATATAATGTAATATATTTAAATGTTTTGTTTTTCTAATAATAACATTGCATACAATTTTTTTTACTACTGTATTCGTTAAGCGGTAAACGAAGCGTACAGGGCCTTCGAAATTATTACCGCACAGGAGGATAAAAAACGGTATCAGTATCGTAAATTAACTCAATCAAACTTGTTCTGCCCCACACGTAAATCGATGAAATTGAGTTTCACATGTTTCGTGTGAATTTACGTGTTTCGTTTGTATAAGGTACTCACATTCACGGATTCAGGCACCCAAACACTATTTGAATTATGTATATTGCACAGGACATAATTTAGTGCCAAACAAATAACGACGATGATATATCATCGTGGCCGATTCCAGTCACGGTGAACTTCCGAATATTTTTGAAAAGCTTCAACTGCACAGGACATCATGTTTTTTAGGGTTATGATATGAAAAACGGTACCGTTATAAGGTCACTTTGTTGTCAGTCCGTCTGTACCGTCTATCCGTTTGTCAAGGCACTATTTGTCAGGAACGGATGGAGGTATCAAGTTGAAATTAATATCAAATTTTAAAGTCCACGGTCCCTTGGAGGTGTAAAGTTCACATAATTTGATACTCGTAAACTTACTAAATCAAAACCTATAGGATATTTCCCGTTAACCTAGAATCATGAAATTTTTAAGACGCAAGGACGCTCACAGCACAAATTCGTTAACTTATAGTTGTATTCCGAAAATATATTTTATTGTGATTATAAATTTACATTGTACGGTTGGAGCGTCAATTTTGATATAGACCAATGTATGGAAGATCTTTTTCCTACAAAGTTAAGTTTGCCCTTCAATCCGGTTTAAGTTTTCTTTAGAGCAATGTTCGGAGCAATTTCAGTAACTTAATTATTTTGGTGAAAGTAGGTTACTTACCTAAGCTTGTACGGAACCCTCATGGCGCGAGTCGTACAAGCATTTATCAGTTTTTATTTGGATTGAACTACTGCCCAAAGACCACTATTACAGGTCTATTAAGTTTTTATTGTTGAAGTTATACGCTGACAAATTCGCTGGTAAAAGCTAGTAAAATGTAAAACGACTTCAAAACTAAAAATAACGCTACTATCCCACCTGATGATAAGTGGTGATGTAGGTAGATGATGTAATCTTTTGAATTTTATTCTTTCATACACATGACTGTACAACCAGTGCGTGTTGCCAGTGATGACTTATGGAACTGAGACGTGGTCCTCCACTGCTGGCCGTATGAGGAAGCTCAAGGTCGCTCAGCGAGTTATGGAGAGGGCTATGCTCGCGGTTTCTCTGCGTGATAAACTTAGAAATGAGGATATCCGCAGTAGAACCAGAGGGACCGACATAGCCCAGCGGATTAGTAAGCTGAAGTGGCAATTGGCCGGCCATATAGCTCGAAGAACCGACAACCGATGAGGGAAAAAGGTTCTCGAGTAGCAGCCTCGTACCGGTAGGCGAAGTGTAGGGCGACCCCCCACTAGATGGATTGACGACTTGGTAAGAAATGCAGGAAGTCGATGGATGCAGGTGGCTCATGACCGTGATTTGTGGCATTCCTTGGGGGAGGCCTATGTTCAGCAGTGGACTTGTGAAGGACTGTAATGATGATGATGATGATACACAAGATGTATTAATACCTATTTCAGAAGCTATTATGTGGAAATTATTTTATTCCTTTTAGTTTTTGAAGTCGCTTTCCGGCGTCTGATTGCGGGATAAGTCTGTGGGATAAGTCTCAGCGGGATAAGTCTCAGCGGGATAAGTCTCAGCGGGATAAGTCTCAGCGGGATAAGTATGGGCAATATGCCAGTAGGTATATTCTTGGAAACGCCTTTAATCAATAATGACTTTAAAAAGGTTGTTGCTGTATGCATATCAGTTAAAGTAACTGATATACTTTCGGTCCTTGAGCTAAAGCCCTTCGGTATTTTAGGGAATGGAATTTTTTAAGCTAAGTTAGTTGTCGCTTGCCATATATGTGTGGTTATGTTATTATTTACACTATGTGGGTTTTAGCTATGCACGTATATTTTTTTTATAGGATAAGGGTGACAAGCGAGCACACAGTCCACCTGATGATAAGTGGTTGCTGTGGCCCATAGACATCTACATCTATCCTAGTTTGCGAATCAAAATGCAGATGCGTTGTCACCCGTGAGAACTAAGATGGAATGCCTCGTTTCCAGTAAAAAAGGTCTCCAGTTCTCTACACACCATACGAAACACAGCAGCATTAAGCTGCTATTTTACGCTGGTATTCTGTGAGAGCGTGGTCCTTCCCTGGTCGAGCCGACCCATTCGTGCTACAACTATACAATTAATATAGCTGCAGCATGGCTCTACCACGTTCAAATTATTGTGTTACTGCTTTGTTTAAAAACAAACCGATTGAAAACAAAAATTGCTGCAGTTGTTGAATCAACCAATATCATTAGAAGCTTATACGATTGATATGATAGAATGACGATTAAATATGAAAATAATGTAACATTATTCTTGACGTCAAAATAAACACCTTTTAATACCTAGAGATGTAACAATTTTTTGTTCTTTAACATCGTATACGGCTTGACGTAAAAGTTACGTTGTTTTTACATGAATTATATTGAAAGTAACCTATTGGTATAAACTGCTTCACATAAACTTTTCGTTTATCCTTACAATATTAACTTGCCTTACATTGATAATGCAAATATATTATGCGCACCGATGGCTACCAGGCTAAGGATTACCTGAATCAATATTACTGTTTAACTACATATTTCTTTTTCTAGAAGGCTTAACCAAAACAAATATAATTTTATGCGAAGGAATTTCGTTAGATTGTAATTCTACTTTTAATTAATGACTTAAGCAGCCCGATATGTATCTGGAATATTTTAGTTTATTTATTGTAAAGTGCGATTAAAGATGAAAAATATTATTTATAATGATTTTTTGTATTAGTATATATGTATATTGCCGTAGGACGGTTACTTACCACACACATTGTCTTTTAATTGCACTTAAAACTACTGGAAATTCTACCAAAACGACCATAAAATTCGAAAAATGCCATTATATAGTATTATTAAATTTATCGATATAAGAAGGTGCTTAATTATTATATTTTGTATTATATTTCCAATTCCGAAAGTAAGTAAGCCCATAGATGTTAAACTATCTTAGTATTTTCACCTTGATTTGTTTGTCAATATTTTTTTATTTTTTTATTTAAACTTTAATGCACAAAAGAAAAATCGTACATATGGCGGACTTAATGCCTTAAGGCATTCTCTCCCAGTCAACCATTAGGCTAAGCAGAGATAAACATATGGGTGGTAGTGCAGCAAAAGTAAACTAATAATGAGAAAAGAAAGGTAACGAAGTTCGAATAAACCAGAATATATATGTATATAAAACGTATTCTATACATATATCATAAAATGTAAATATATTATATTATAATATAATGTATATAAATCTACTTAAATACATTATATTATATACATATACATATATATCTGTGCCATGATAAATAAGGAAAATATGTGACGATAGAATCATTCTTTAGGAAAAAGCGTTAATTCACACTTGCAATATTGTCTAAAGCATGTGGTAAAGACATAAACATTATTTATATTCATAATACAAAATGAAATTTGGTATTGTAACTCGAAAATCAATCAACGTTACTACAATGTAACTAACAATAGACATAGCCCGTCTACCTGAAATTGAATGGCGAACAATATTATATCGTAAGCTGTATTATATTAATTCGGCTTTACAACAGAAAACCTAGATTAATGTTGCGAAATGCCAATTATCTTGGGAAATTCGTGACAGCTAAAACATCTTTCTTGTATAATGACAGATTTTTTTTTTTAAATTATTATCATGTTGAAAACTCTAAGTGATTTTTTTAAAGCATATGTAGATAATATGATAGAAATGTGTTTAATTACTCATTTTTAATCCCTCTCGATCATTTTTTCACAAAATTGTACAATACCAGAAATTTACATTTTTATTATATCTATATATATAAAAATCAATTGCTGTCCGTTAGTCTCGCTAAAATTCGAAAACGGCTCGACCAGCTCGACCGATTTTAATGAATTTTTTGTGTGCGTTTGAACTTTGAATGGATCTCTGGATGGTTAAACGCACAATTGGACCCGGTAGGTGGCGTTGTTGTCAAGATCCATAAATCACCTGTGCGAAGCCGGGGCGGATCGCTAGTCTCTATATATAAAAACTGTCCGTTAGTCTCGCTAAAACTCGAAACTGGTTCGACCGATTTTTTTGTGTGTTTCAGTGGGTACCTAAATGGTTTAGATTCACAATTGGACCCGATAGGTGGAGCTGTTGTCGAGATTCAGAAATCACCCGAGCGGAGCCGGGGCGGAACGCTAGTGTATTGATAAAAGCTTTTAAAGAAATTACCTACTATTGAGAGAAATATATATTGTGGTAGCTCAGATGGTTAGCACTCGCTGTAAATTTCACAGTACGCGAGCAACCCGGGTTCGATCCCCGCCGGCACCAATGAAATTGTTAATTACAATTTTACGATGTGCTCAGCGGTGAAGGAAAACGTCATGAGGAAACCTGAACGTCTGAGAAATAAAAAAAAATATTTCGAAGACATGTGAAGTTCGCCAACACGCATTGGGGCAGCGCGGCGGACACTTCCTTGCCCTAAAACCCTCTCAGGAATGAGAGGAGGCCTGTGCGCAGCAGTGGGATGTATATAGGCTGTAACTTTTATAAATTCTTTTATTTTGATACATTTTTCTATACATTTATTATTTATTGTTTGGATATATTTTGGAAACATATGATGAAATATTGTCCAAACTACAAAAAATGTAAATTGTTATTATATAAACTTACCACGCAGGTGATATAAATATTGTCGTGTCCAAGATCACCAAAGTACATCGTTAAATTTTCTGCTGGTGAGTCTTTTAATCTTATATGGGGTAACTGTTTTTTTTTGTATTAGAAAAGAATATCTTACCTATCGAAGTAATATGCGAGTGTTCATAGAATAAACTCTTAAACTTATAATAAGCATTACTAAAAGTAAATTACGAAATTTATTCTAGGATTACTTACCTTATTTAGTTGATCGTCTGCTTTTCCCAATATGACTTCACAGCCTTCACGATGTACGAATAATTTCCGTGCTTGTACTTTCATGTGAAAGGTTCGATCGATGAGAGGCGTGGCCACTAAGCGTTCCAAAGATGTTGCAGCATTGCTACTACCCATTACGTCTGCTTCGACTTCTTGCAGTAAGGTTTCCCACGTATGAAAAAGCGAAGATGGACATGAAGCCCTGGGAAAGAAAGAAATATGGTAAGTTTTGTTATGTATAATATTTTTATGCTGTTTGCATACCCTTATTTATAAGTTTAATATAATATCATCATTATCATCATCAATACAACCCTTCACGTGTTCACTGCAGAACGTAGGCCTCTCCCAAGTGATGCCACAAAGCACGGTCCTGAGCCACCTGTACCCATCTACTTATATTAGGGTTGCCAACCCCAAATTAAAAAAAAACTAGGATTTGAAGTTGGAAAAACCAGGACAATTCAGTTTAAACACAGGACGCAGTAAAGGCCTTGTCAAACATAACTGCGAACCGAACCGAACCGACAACGTGGCAAATGTTTGTACTATGTATGCAAGTATCGGTTCGTTTTCGCTTTTTATATGTGACTAGATTCAAAAGATACCATACATAACAAAATAAAAACGCCGCGCGCGAGTTTTAAAATACATGACCTTATCAGGGCGCTTTAAAAGCCAGGACGCTGCTTAAAAACTATCCAGGACATCCCAGGACACTAAAAAAACTAGGACATGTCCTGGGAAAACAGCACGGTTGGCAACCCTAACTTATATTGTAACATCGACTTACATAGAGGCGGCCCCCCACTAGATGGAGTGACGACCTGGTAAGATATGCAGGAAATTTATATATAATATATACGAAGTTAATCTGATTGTATGTGTTTAACATACAATCGGAAGTCGGCTCTTGCTTTTTATTAATAGTAACCTAAGTTAAAGCTTCTTAATTCGGCGCTGAGACGTAGTGTATAGAGAAATTAAAGCCTGACTTTAGAAAGAAAATTATTTCATTCTTTTTAGTTCCTAGAACTACTTTTACTTTTTATGAAAGTTTTCTTTTCTTTTGACCCTTTTAATTGGACTAAGGAATATCAAATTTCATATAAACAGTTACATTTAAAAATTCATCTCTAATTTTTCTCTACATTAGAGTTAATTTTCTTTCTTCTTTCTATTTAATATATAAAATTCGTAGTACCCACTAATAATATTCGCCACCTTGCGAAATTCAACTGGCAACCAGAATAATTTTGCTTAGTGAATCGTCTCCCCAAAGAGTAGTCAGCAAAATAATGTTGGGAAAACACTAGATGACATAGAAAGAGTTGAAGCCTCGACGTCGGGCGGCTAAGTGGAGAATTAGAGCGATTTTCAACAGGAATCAGGTCACAGGCTAACGGTACTTTTATATTTACGACTTAAAATCACTATTAAACATTTTACATGGAATATAATGAAAATAGAATAGGTATAGAGGTATTGTTGTGTATAATTAGAAAAGTTGGTAGGTTTCTTCCTTAGAAGTAATAGTCGTATAGTGGCGGCGAATATAATCCACTGCCTCAAATCAAATCAATAATTAAAAATGCGGTTACCGACCTAAATATACCCCTTTGAGGCAATCTATAGAGAATTACGTGGTAGAGCCATGCTGCAACTATATTACTGGTATAGTTGTAGCACAAATGGGTCGCCTCAACCGGGGAAGCATCACGCTCTCAGAGAATACCCGTGTAAAATAACAGTTTAACGCTACTGTGTTTCGTATGGTGAGTGTAGAGAACCGGAGATCCTTTCTTTTTTGCTGGAAACGAGGCATTCAATCTTAGTCATCACAGGTGACATTTTGATTCGTAATCGAGGATAGATGTGCTCGTTTGTCCTTATCCTATAAAAAAAGGCCTTTTTTCAGCTGTGCAATTTTGATAGGCTATAATGAATGAATGAAAGTATGTTGAAGTTTCAGTGTGAAACGAATTTATTAAACAAGCTTTGGTATTAGCTATTTCTTGCGGTGCTTAAATTAATTCCGATTTTCGAATTTAATACTCACTCACACAATACTCACCACATAAGAACTGTATCGATGTAGCCCAAAGGATTAGTTAATTAAGTGCTAATGGGTCGGCAATGTAGCTTATGGAATGTAATGAATTTTGAGATGTAGTTGTGAGATTTATGAATCTGCAAATGTAGTGTAAAGCGAGCACTTGCTAAATGGTGTGACAACTTAGATACATATTAAGCTCAAAGCGTGACGACCATTAAAAGATGCGGAGCGTCGTAAAAAGATTAAGAATGTGCTTTTTTAGAATTTTAAGGCCGTCAATTATTTTACAAAGGTCTTTAAAAATAACACAGCAACTATGATGATCATCATTATTAAAAATTAAATTGCTCATTAAATCTAGATTATAGAGAAATAGAAATTCAAATGAATATGAACAGTTCGTTTGTAGTTACATAACACTATTGCAGAAACATTCGTAACATTTCTATCGTAAGGTAATAAGGCATGTAAATTACTGAGAGTCGGCGTATAGCGGCGGCGTAAGAAAATCCACCATCCCATATCATCTGTGAGTGTCGTACGAGAAGACATAGGGAAATGAAAAAGAAAATGGGCAGCAGCATCTTCCTGATAACAACTCAAAAAAAACTGTGGTGCCCAACCCGCTTGCCAAGCGTTGCAACTATGGCAAATATCCTCCCTATGAGACAATCTTTGAGGGAGGCCTATGTTCAGCAGTGGTCTTTTGCTGTAATTAATGAATGAGTAAATTACTGACAGTACTGACGGTTTGGTTACGTAGTGGGGATTGGTTGCGACGTTACGGGGCCGCGAGCTCGAATCTAAATAGATCAAGAAGTATTTGTATGGCCTACAAATATTCATACCGGGTTAAAACTTTTACGATACGAAAAAACATTCTAAAGATGGTATTTTTCAAAAAGAAAAAAAATTACAGCGTTTTGTACTATTTGCGCTGTAATATATTATATTATAACAAAATATAACAATAACAAAATATAAGTAATAATATAGTATTAAAAATAATTATATAATAAAAATATAAGTAATAAGTATAATTAATTCATGTAACAAAATCTCGTAATTCCTTTGTTTTGTGTACTTAATCATAAAACGCTACTTTTTAATTTTGATTGCAAACTTATATATTTTAAGTAGTATAAAAGTAAAATCACCATTTTTTATTTTATTTTAATTACGTTTTATGTTTTGAAGTTGTGCACGGATAACGATCCAAAGACGAGTACTCTCACCTGTTACGGACGTGCCGAAGTGGATGACGGTCGGTTTGCCGACCCAACTCCTATCTGACGACCACTTCTAATCATTTACGTATCTCTGTGCTGATTAAGAGTATTCTTGTTAAAGTTATTAAAAAATTGTTTTGTAAAATTCCTGTTTATTATTCATTTATTTGATTTAATGGTCAAGTTCATTTTTTTGTAATATAAAAACAATGCTTAATCACCATATGAATTTTATAAATAGGTACATAAAATACAAAAATCCATACAGAATGTCTTTACTAGGCGGTAGGACTCATTTTCTGCCTAGTTACCCGAGTATCTGAGTAGGTACCACCGGTATCACTCTTTTAGCTATTTTTGAAGGATATAAAGAATCTATGCCAGTTCTAGTAATTACAGTCTGTGACAACACATCTATAACCTTCTTTGTATAAAATTGACTGTAGGTATCCATGGACTGAAGTAGTCACTTATCATTGAGTGGACTATAGTGGTAAGGACTATAAGTGGTAAGTTTTTTTTATAGAATAAGGGTGACAAGCGAGCACACAGTTCACATGATGGTAAGAGTAGATGCTGCGGCCCATAGACATCTACATCTATATCATCATATCATATCATCCTCTATTAAGAATCAAAATGCAGATGCGTTGTCACCCCTGAGGACTAAGATGCAATGCCTCGTTTCCAGTAAAAAGGGTCTCCGGTTCTCACTATACTACCATACGAAACAAAGCAGCATTAAGCTGCTATTTGACACTGGTATTCTGTGAGAGCGTGGTCCTACCCCTGTCGAACCGACCCATCCGTACTGCAGCCATTATATAGGAGCAGCATGGCCCTAGCACGTAAAAGATTTTTTGTCACTTCAGTTTAATAACAAATTAGAATGAAAATGCAGATCTGTTTTCACTCCTGTAGACTAAGAAAAAATGTCTCGTTACCAGTGCAAAGCCACTTACTATATGAAACACAGTAACATTATGCTTCATTTCAGACTGCAACGTGGCTCTACCATGTGAAAGAGTAATACATGATGTTTTAAGCCTGTAATAAATCTACTGTGAGTTATAGGTTCTATCATTTATATAGGTATCATCAGCCCTTAAATAAACAAATAGCTCTGTGGGGCAGCATCTAATACGCAAGCAGCTATTTCAGTACATCCTCAAATTACAGAGAAATCTTTGTCCAGCGGTGGCTAAACCATATGTAAGAATATTGCGTTGAAGATTTTTTGTGCTATCGACAACCACTTCATCCAATAATACATTCAATCTTATCGTATACGCATTACACAGGGGGATAGGATTTTAAACAGTTTGCAATTAGTTTGTAAAACTATATTGGTATTGCTTTAAGTACCTCGCAGCAACATAACATCGATGCGGTGGAAATGGGTAATGTGTCAATATAAAAAGTGAATCTCAGTAAGTGTTCACTTTAACCGTTAGTCCTTCTGTCAAGACATTTAAAACGACCATTTGTCTTAACAAGCGTCCGTCAAGTAGACGAAGGTCTGGTGGTACGTAATTCGTTTTTTGCTCTAGTCTCGATGTTTTAAACTTCCATTTCTTATAAGTTTTTGTATTGTGAACTAGGGTCTCATGATTTTAATCGTTTGTGGTTTAAGCAACATATAGATTAGTTATAGTCGTCCAATAAATATTGTATAGGTAGTAAAAAATATAACATTTAATGTACATGGATATACACACACACACACACACATATATATATATATTAATTTAATTAAAAATACATAATACAATAGTACATAATTAAGTAGCTTGAGTTACCGTAGGTTAAATGATGCAGTTCAAAGTCCAGTCTAAAGCCGCGGATTTTATACACGGAAAGGACAAAGACGATACATAGCATCAAGAAAGTGTATAGTTGTTCCAGCAAAAGAATATGCCTCCCCACACTTATGTAACATAATATAATTTCTATACACCCATTTTGAAAATTTAAGACCTTCCAAGTTTATTCTGGTGTTGGGCAATTTTACTATTCCTCAAAAGCAATACAATTTATAGAATAACTATTATAGTCTTATAATCCTCTATTGGAGCTCTATTTCTAATGGAGCTGGAGAATATTATAGCTTTTATTAAAATATTATATAAATCATAAAATCTTTAAATGATAAAAAATGTGGAACGTATAATTACTTTGTACTCATTCGATTTTCAGACGTTATAATACTTCTAAATTATTATCTATTGTTATCGATGCGAAAATAATGTGATACAAGATTTCGGTTTCATTGGTTATTGTTTCAATAATTACATAATTTTGTTAGCAGAGTTAGAAATAAAAGTTATAATAGTGAAATTTTAACGTAAAATGTGATTTTAAATTTTTGTAGTCGTCACAACATAATAGGCCTGTTTTGGCATTTATTATCGCAGCTCACTAGAGATATAGGTAACTAAACAAATCGATAGAAGAACGGTTGTAATAATGAAGTTAGTTAGTTCTGTAGTCAAAATATTTTTTTAATATGAAATATGACATCGTCGCATGTATTTCATCTCATACTTATAAAAATGGAAGTACTTAGTCCGACAATAAACAGTTTGTCTATATGTTATATAGAACAATTTACATATATTATATGACAAAATAACAATGAATGATAAATAACATCTCTGTCAAATTCTTTCATTGGATTTTGATTCTAGTTTTCCCGTTCCTTTGATCCAGTCGATCTTTGTGACGTTGGCACAACCTTCTTTCAACAAAGACATTATTTTCAATGTGGAGAATGGTGGCTCAGTGTTTTTTCATTCCTACTAAATTACATTCCTAACATATCTACCTTTACACTAGGTACTTATTATTGAACTAGCATTTTACCCGCGGCTTCGCTGGCGTGAACTTTAATTTAGAAACAACTCAAATTTAGCAAAATTCGATTACTTTTAGAGTCACCTCGGTGTCTGTGTCTCTATGTCTGTCAAAGATTTTTATTGAATTCTAAAAGACTATTAGACGTAGATGATTTGTATTTGATACAGATATAATAGCTACAGGAACACGTGCATATATGTATATGTCTAGAAACACCTACTATTTTTTATATCGGGCGTGTCTTCCGATGTATCCAGAAGAAAGGTAAATTGTCTTGGAATCAAAATGTATTATTATTATTTATATTTTACTCTTTACATTAATTCATAATTAAAGTCAATTTAGTTTTAACAAAATAATGATGAATTTCATGGTCTTTTATCAATTTACGGTATTATGTTTATTTCAAATATTTAATTCATATCATTGGTCCTATTTAATATAGATTAATACCATATAATAGATGTAGATATTGATAGAGTAGACTTCAAAATTTCATAAATGCAGTTCTAAATATAACAATGGAAAACATACTACACATGGAATAAAACTAATGTCACGGATTTTATCACGTTTAATTTTAACTTTTTTACGAGGGGGTTTTTACGCATCTTTGGATGAAAGTTCCATAAAAACCCGCGTAAAGGAACATATCGTTAATGTGAAGCACCGACGCTCCGGGAAGACTAAAGTATGTCATGTCATACGTCAGTGATATGTTTATTATCGTCCCAACCATTATATCGGATCTGATAGACAACAAATCTTTGCATTAGAACATCGATTCCTACCAATGATGATTCGCGAGGCTATTGAAATTCAAAAACATCCTAATTTAAATAGGGAAGATGGCTGAGTGCTACCATCTGCTAAATACCCCATAATTTATAAAATTATATTCAAACCCAAGCATACTACTGCAGTAATTTTTACCAACTTTAATACTACTGCATCTATTCTATTCTATTCTATTCTATTATATTCTTACTATGACATCAGGTGGTCAAACACCTCAGTCCTCCCGTTACCATGGGTGCTGTAAAGTGCCAAAACATCGGAAATTAAAAATTTAAAATTAAACGCAAAGAAAAAATCTTTAAAAGTTGTTTTATTCCTTATAAATTTTATTCACAGTGAACGTGGGAAGCACTAAACTCATGAACGGGGTAGAAAATGTTCGCCTTGTTGTGGCGGTGAAAGAGAACCTCATACCGTCCCATCGTAAGAGGCGATATAGGAAAATAAATAGGAGATGTGCAGCATAATATCTTCCTGACAACAGATCAAAATAATAATAGCTGCCGTGGTCAATCCACCTACCAAGCGTGGGGACTATAGCAAAATATCCAGCCACTTGACAATTTATGGGGAGGCCTATGTTAATTTTAGTAGACTTTTGATATGCTGACGATAATGAGTTCTACTCATCTTTGCAATCCTTAATGTTAACGGTAGAGTAAAACAAAAAGAACATACCCGAAAATATGAATGAAATATAAACTGCATATATTGCCCCATGAAAAGTAAAAAGTAACAGCTTACATACATGTTACATCAATCAACAGATTTATACTCGACCGAATCGTACATGTTTTGCTCCCGTGCCATGATGAAATCTCATAGCGAACTACACGGCCCTCGTATTTGTTTAAATACAATTCATAAAACTGAAACTAAGCTTTTGCATGATTGTTGACCACATCTTCCTACCTAGTAATTACACATCCAACGATGCCACGAACGAATTTTCAATTATTTACATCGTATATTCAGTAGCATTCTATTATTTAATTTTATCATGACTAACCATTTTAGTTTATTTAGAAGTAAGTAGATGGCGCTATTGTTAGATGAAATAATGAAAGCCAAAACTATACTATCTAGTAATATCAGCGATAGAAGCGAACGATATAAAAATCTCTTAGAGTGTTGAATAAGCAAGCTATTATAAATACTCTAAGAAAAACCTTATCAATTTTCATATTTTTTATATGTACGTCATTTATATCTATTGTAATTATTACACTTTTAAAATAAAATAACAAAAATACTAAAAAAACAAAACGTTAGAAATTTTAAATAATTTTAAAAATCTAATTATTAAAATTTTTGTAAGTTATTTATGTTATTTACTTTATAACTATGTAACTGAAGGCAAAATATACTACTTTTTCCATTTGATGACAGATGGCGCTGTTTTGCTGAAAACACCGGTCATACCGCCTATAACTAAGATATAATAGAAAATTAACATCTAATGTAAGGAAAGTACTTTACCTTCTTTTTCGAAGTTCCGTAATCATCCGTAAAATTATTGGGAAGGAAATCTAGATACAAATACTTATATTTAGGTGCACTATTATATAATTAAATCAAACAATTTAAATAAAAAGTGGTGCTTCCTAAGAACTTTATAAAGACATTTTCAGGTTTATGTTTTCTTTAAATGTTAGACAAACCATCATTTGAAAAATGTAAAAATATTAAATTGGAGAGGGATTTCTCTGCGTGATAAAGTAAGAAATGAGGATATCCGCAGTAGAACCAGAGTAACTGACATAGCCCAACGGATTATTAAAGTAAAATGGCAAAGGGCTGGCCATATAACTCGGAAAACCGATAAACAATAGGAAGAAAGGTTCTCGAGTGGCAAACTCGTTACGGTAAGCGAAGTGCAGGGCAGCCTCCTACTATATGGAAGGACGACATGGTAAGATATGCAGGAAGTCGATAGATGTAGGTGCCTTAGGACCATGCTTTGTGGCATTCCTTGGGAAGGCCTATATTTATATCTATATATATAGGCCTTGTGAAGGGCTGAAATGAGGATGATAATGAAGCCAAATGTACTTACTACGAATACTCAACCTTTATTCCTCTTCACGTATTATCACACGCTTTTATTCATACACATACACACACACACACACACACACATATGTCGCAAATAATACTTACCTACTACTATTAAGCAAGAGTGAATAGGCTTTTGTTAAGTCAGTGCGCTTCACCATCTTAGGCTACATAACCTCTTACCATCAGGTGGGATTGTAGTTGCTTAACTACTTGCTGGGTAAGAATAGTAAAAAAAAGAAATTTACCCTGTGAAAGTTTGCATGTAGATATAATTTTTCTAACCAACCATAAAATGATGGGAATATGTATATAAGAATAAAGGTTGTCTCCCACGGGACAGTAATAATATAATATTATATCTTCCAGTATCTGAGCATGAAAACTTTTAAAATCTCTGAATCCCGAGGTATGTCCATATTAAGAGGCTGAATAGAGCCACATTGATCTGAATGGGGATCGCTTTGTGATTTCACATCGTTATCGAAAAAAATTGCACTTGCAATTGAGCGTATTTTAGGTGGCGGTTTGCAAAAAACGATTCCACAAAATTCACTCAATAGAAAATAATTGCAAAGTAGCTTCTGAAAATACTTAAATTTTCAACTTTCTCAGATTTCCATAAAATAATGTTGAGTATAATAAGTAAAATTATGTGTCACAAGTTAATAAAGCTATTGGTATATTTTAATTTTTAATAAAGTGATTACACATTAATTTAAATAATTTATTTTGCCCTTCTATATCAAGTAGCGATTTTCTGTCACTCCTTTATGAATTTGAAAGTGCTCGCTGAAATTTAGCGTCTCTAGATGGATCTAAATCGCGCGCTGACCCGGCTGTTAAGATATTGCAAAAATAAACGAAAAGATTTATTTTTACTTTCATGCCGAAGACTGTCTTGTTCTATTTTATTATGGTCAAATAATATTTAATACGGTTGTAAAGCAAGTATTTACAAATGTTTTCATTATTTTGTTATTTAATTGTTTACAGTTATTATCACATCTTAGCTTACATTAGAAATTCTTGGTGGAATGCGATGTATAAATAGGTACTTTATTTTCGTCAACAACTATAATATATATATTTGTTTTATTTTTACCAATGGAGCTTCAATACAATCTTAAAAATGTTCAATGAATTTAAAAAAAAAATTATTTGATTTTCAGTCGGTGTTTTACATTTGAAGATAAGATATAAAGAGCCATAAATGGGATATTTTGCAAAAGCGAAACCTATCCTACCTAAGTTTTACGACGTTTCATCAGCAACATTCTTAGTTTTGGATAAAACAAACCTTGTCAATTTCAAAGAAACATGACTTAGTTCATATTGAAAGAAATGCACGTAATTACAAGATTTCTATGTAAAACGAAGGCTACCGATGGGACTTATTAAAAATATTTATTTTTATTTTTATTAATTTAATTCGAGACTAAAATAATTGTGAATGGGCTTTTATCTGCAATAATAATTTTCATTAAAAATAGCATAGACTTATAAAAGTCATACACACCGTCAATCATACTGAAGATGATCAATTGTACTATAAAATATTTAATAGACTATTTCCAGTATAATGACCCAAATATCATCATTAATGTATGACTGGCACACTTAAAAGTTTTATCAGATGGCTAAATGATTAAATATCATATTATGATAAGGTCATGCTTTTCTATAAAAAGCTGCAAGAAATTTTAAATCACGGACCTCTTGGTTTGTTTTACTATTCACTTAATTAGCGAAAAACAAGATGGACTGATCTCAAAGTTAACTTTCTTGTTTAACAAGTGCTATTTAGAATTTTATGCAGATGATAATTAAAGTTTCTATGTATATAAGTGTAACATAGCAGTTATTATATTCATTGGTAGCGCCATCCATATTTGGAACAATGTTCTGCAGCACTACGCCTACAAATTATTTCAAATAAGAAATACCAAAGCCAGCATAATTTTCTGTACAGACACCGGCAGTGTTGCTCAAGGCACTATGAATAAAGCAGGTGATAAAAATGTTACACTCATAACTGTTAACAAAATTGTTACTGCAAATGGTCATATAGAAAAAACTATTCCGCCGTGTCAGGTGCAGGAGCTATTATAAGAAGGAGAAGTGTTAAAATTTTGTTTAAGAGTTGCGCAATCAATATTGTTTTGTCTGCAATTGTGCATAAAATAAAAAATAACTTCAGCCAAAGAGCACAACTGGAATTATACTCAGGCCCATCAATTGGTATGAAAAAAAATACCAGGTTTCAAAAACTTAATCAAAATTCAAACAATCAAAAATAATAACATCAAAAAAATGTAGATCTGTATGTATATACATACATATAATAATTTATGGCCGCTTAGTAACTGACGGTAACTCAGTACCTATATAATATCCTACAGTTACGCCGAAACTAAGAGGAGAGAATCACTGTAGAAAACGTATTAATTTATTGCGAAAATTTTGTGATAAAATTGAAAAAAATTACAAACTTATCCAAGATACCCAATACGTTACAAAAAAAAACAAAACAAATAATACTAATGAGTTTGCGTCAGTTTTTAAAAAGGTTAGATGATATAACAAAAAGAAACAAAAATAAATGTCAAAAAAGTTCAGGATATAATTGACGATACATCATCATCATCATCATCATTACAGGCCATCACAAGTCCACTGCTGAACATAGGCCTCTCCCAAGGAATGCCACAAAGCATGGTCCTGAGCCTCCTGCATCCATCGACTTCTTGCATGTCTTACCAGGTCGTCACTCCATCTAATGGGGGGACGCCCTACACTTCGTCCGCCGGTACGAGGCCGCCACTCGAGAACCTTTTTTCCCCATCGGTTATCGGTTCTTCGAGCTATATGGCCGGCCCATTGCCACTTCAGCTTACTGATCTGTTGGGCTATGTCGTCATCACTGGTTCTACTGGTGATATTCCCATTTCGAAATCTAGCACAGATAAACTCCGAGCCGATATTACTCATACCAACCAATGCCAGCAGTGAAGGACCACGTCTCAGTTCCGTAGGTCATCACTGGCAACACGCACTGGTTGTACAGTCTAGTTTTCGAGTTTTGAGGTATACCTGATGAGAAGATGTGCCGTAATTTCCCAAACACTGCCCAGCCGAGTTGAATCCATCGATTGACCTCTCGGTCGAAGTTGGACTTACCTAGTCGGACTATTTGTCCCAGGTAAATATACTCGTCAACAACTTCGAGCTTAGTGCTCCCAACAACTACCGGCATAGGTGTGACATGGACATTAAACATGATCTTTGTTTTGTCCATGTTCATCTTAAGACCTATCCGAGACACTATTGAGGTCATTGAGCATAGTGCTTAGGTCCTGCAGTGATTCTGCCATAAGGACTATATCGTCGGCAAATCGAAGGTGAGTGATGTACTCGCCGTTCATGTTAATACTGTATCCTTTCCAGCCCAGTAGCTTGAAAACGTCTTCCAATGCAGCGGTGAAGAGTTTCGGGGATATAACATCACCCTGTCTTACACCTCTCTGCAGTTGGATAGGTTTCGTACTCTGGTTCTGTACTCGGATAGCCATCGTAGCCCTACCGTACAAACACTTCAGCACCTCGATATACCGACAGTCAACTTGGCAACGCTGAAGGGACTGCAGCACCGCCCAAATTTCGACGGAATCAAAAACTTTCTCATAGTCCACATACGCCAGACATAGTGGCAAATTGTACTCTTCGGACTTCTGTAAAATTTGCCGAAGGGCATGTATGTGGTCTATGGTGCTAAAGCTTTTTCGGAAACCGGCTTGTTCGGGAGGCTGGAAGTCGTCGAGTCTGCGTGCGAGAAAATTCTTAATGACTCTTGAAAACGGCACGTAGACGCGGCTCAGAAGGGAAATCGGTCTGCAGTTCTTCAAGAGAGCATTGTCGCCTTTCTTAAAGAACAAGACCACCGCACTTCTGCTCCACGCCTCCGGTGTAGTGCCACCATGGAGGACGGAATTAAGGAGCTTCTGAAGGACTACAAGTACCGGTTTTCCACCCGCTTGCAGAAGCTCCCCTGTAATTCCATCCTCGCCTAGGGCCTTGCCGTTTTTAAGGTGCTGGAGAGCCATTCTAATCTCGCTCAGACTGACGTCCGGAATATCATCGGAATAGTGTCGGATAAGACTTGCTCTTGGATCGTTACTCACATTTGCGTGTGGCTCCAACGATGATGTGTACAGCTGCCCATAGAACCTCTTAATCTCACTCAAAATCTCAGGTGTCCCGGAAACGACGCTGCCACACTCGGTCTTCAGCTTCGACAGTTGGCTCTTTCTGGCAGATAGAAGTCTAGCAAAGACTTTGGAGCCCTGGTTCCGCTCGATCGCTTCTTCAATACGAGCAGTATTAAAGTTGCGTAAGTTCCGCCGCATGCATTTGGAGATCTGTCTGTTCAGTTGCCTGTATGCTATCAAATCTACTGAAGACTGCAGCTTCATTTCCCGTCTAACAGCCATGAGATTAAGAGTGTGATCGGAGAGTTTTTGTGTTCTTCTGCGGCGGGTCTTACAAAACTTAGCTCCAACCTCATGGACAGTTTCCACGAGCTTGTCATTCATATCGTCCACTGCATTGCAATCTTCTAGGAACTGAAAACGGTTTTGTAACTCGAGCTTAAAGGTTTCGGGACTTTGGATTAGAGCACGAGGGGGACGGAGCGTTGACTTCATTAGACGTGACCTCTCCAACTTAACGTTTAGGTTCAGTGTGCCTCTAACCTTTCGGTGATCGCTACAAGTTTTCATCCTCGCGATCACTGAGACATCACTGAACAGTTGGCGTCTAGTCGTCATAATGAAGTCAATATCATTTTGTCGAACCGTCGGGGCTCGACCAGGTCCACTTCCTGTGGGGCCGCTTCTGGAAGAAAGAGTTCATCGTAAAGAGCCCTCTTTCTCCATGAAGTCGGCCAGCTGCTGGCCCTTGGGTTCCGTTGCCCTAATCCGAATTCCCCTACCTTCAGCTCACCATTCTCTTGTGCCTAGCTTTGCGTTGAAGTCTCCCATTAACACCGTATAGTGGGCTTTGGAGGAATGCATGGCTCTAGAGATATCCTCATACATTTCTTCCACCTCCACATCGGGGTGTGCCGAGATTGGTGCGTAAACCTGTATGACCTTCAGCGAATACCGTTTGGTGATTCTGAGTATAAGGTACGCAACCCTCGTCGTCACACTCTCAATCTTTACAACGTTGTTAACGAAAGACTTGTGGACGATGAATCCGACACCTCCTTGGGACAGATGCTCACCCTCCCTGTGATAGAACAAGTTGCCGGATTCAAGGTTTACCGTGTCCTCCCTCTCTCTTCGGACCTCGGATAATCCTATAATATTCCAGCGCAAGTTGTCTATCTCTTCTTCCAGCTCCAGGATCTTCTCGTCAGTCCTCAGAGTGCGTGCGTTATAAGTTGCCAGGTCAAGTCGTCGTAGGTGGCAACCGAACCTCCACCGGAGATTCTTAGCACCCCCTGCCCCGCCGTTACCATGGTCGCCACCGTAGCCAGGAATAGCGGGGCCGCCGGGGACTGGAGGCCGTCTCTTCGTAACTTTATTCATTCATGGGGGTTATTGCCGTAGTTGCCACGCTTGGCGAGCGGGTTGGCAATCGCAGTTTTTTTATTATCAGAAAGATGCTGCTGCCCATCTTCTGCCTCAGTTTCCATCTGTTTCCTCTTACGACACCCACGGGAAGATATGGGGCAGTGGGTATTCTAACCCGCCACTACACGGGGGACGATATATAGCTGACACTTAATCACGCTTTTGGAAACCACGCCAGTTGTAAACAATACATCTGTGAAAAATTGTGTACACAAGAGAATTAAGAACAGAAAAAATCATTCTTTTCAAATTTCCGCCGAGTTGTAAGTAGAAGGTCAAATAGGCCACGTGCCAATTTAATTAAATATATTTTATATGAAGTGATCTTGACTACGTTTCATCAATTAATCATTGATAATAATGAGAACAGTAATTTTACAATTGTGTTTACAAGAAACATTATCAGTTGAACCATGCAGCTTGTTTATTATTTTTATTATAAATACCTATAAATGTATATACTATTAATAAATAATTTCCATAATATTTTGTATTTTTTATTTTATTTTGCCTTATCTGAAACATTCTAAACTCTGTAGAAAATGTGGCATATGAAATGACTGACAATTACTAGAACATTTTATCTAGGTACAAAGATGTTTTACGTTTTCGTGGCCTCCACATGATATTTTTCTCAGCATTAGGTACCCTTCTGTATCTGAAGCGAATATGAATATTAGATATGTATACGATACAAAAGTAAAGTAACATGCTATATCCCTCTGCTGGGCACAGGACTCTTTTTTATTTCTGAAAGGGTATTAGGGCAAGGAAATGTCCGCCACGCTGCCCCAATGCGTGTTGGCGAACTTCACATGTCTTCGAAATTTTTTTTCTTATTCCTCAGACATGCAGGTTTCCCTCACGATGTTTGCCTTCACCGCCGAGCACGTGCTAAATCAGCACTTAAAATTGCAATTAAAAATTTCATTGGTGCTGCCGGGGATCAAACCCGGGCGAAATTCACAGCGAACGCTTAGACCCAGAGCTACCAATACGACACAAATAAATACGATTCAACAAATATAATAAAATCCTCTTACGTACTTAAAACTTTAACACTTGATAGCTCGTGATGCCTACCGGACGAAGCTACAGCACCACACCGTGCAATGTAATTGAAGATGCTTAACCGCGACATAACTCTCAGTGATGCGCAAGCATAATAAGCAGTATATCACTTATATACTTGTCACCTCTGCAGTCTATTAATCTTTGCACTTTTCTAAGTAATACAGTAAGTAGTCGCTAGACGGTGTTGATGTCGGCTAAAATCTCTGCGGTCGCCGTTTCGTCAAGGTCATTCAGGCTTCTTAAAGCCTTAACCACGTTTCGTCGATAAGTATGACGCTACATTTGTAATTTTAAAGTCGTAAAAATGCAAGGGTTTTTTATTATTAGTGTTATCTCTAAATCATTATTTTTCTTTCATCTGTTTTTGTAAATATTTAAAACCAATTTTTTTCAAAATTGTAGTCAGTGATGTAGCACCACCAATAAACAAGCCAGCATCTTTATGCAATATTAACAGTTTTCTCACAGGAAAGTACTCGTTTCTTGTATAGTAGGTATAAACATGGTTTCTTGTACAGAATATTAAAAATATATTTCGTTGTTTCAATAAGCGTTTGCGTTGAAAGTGTCACGTACATGTTACAGGCTTGTTTTTCTTTGACTTTTTTTTTGAGGTGTTTTAATAGAATTTGTTACCGGATGGCCCGTACTTTTCTTTTATGATGTTCTGTATCGTTTTTTGGCGATTCCAACTGCATTGATGGAACGTTCTCTTGTCAACATGTTGAGTTACTTGATATCACAAATGGCGAGAGATTGCTCGGATTTTAACTGTCAACGACTGTCGACGCAAATCGAGTGCTACACATTGCACATACCTAGGTACTAGAGTGCTGCTAGTGGCTGCTAGGCTATCAGTGCTGCCTAATCCAAATTTAAAAAAGCCTGGTGACTTTATATTACATTGGCCTATTTGCAGCAGTGGACTTTTGTCTTTGTCTGATGCTGTTAAGAGGCGTCATAACTTGCCTCATAGGGGGGATATTTGCCATAGTTGCCACACTTGGCAGGTTTAGCAACAACATTAAATGATTTTTGGTTGGTAAACAAATATCATCGGTAGTTCAAAGTTTAAATTTTCGTTCATTCAGAATGGTTTGAAGGGGTGCAGCTATATTTTTATATATACATATTGCTATAAATTTGCCGACATTGATACAATATTGTTGCGCGCCACTATTAATGTCTTTACATGGCAACACTAGCCTGCGCCTCTAGTATCGAGTAGCAGAACTAGGAGAGTCAAGATCTTTCTAGAAATTTCGGACCGATATGTACTCGAACATTCTAGATGTTTCCACAGTAGAAGTTTCTGGAAAGTATCGGAGGCGCTATATAAGGCCGGTATAGACCACGACCGAGGCAGTATTGAATTGGCGATACAAGCGAATACTTCGAAGCGATACAACTGTGAATTAAAGTGATCTGTAGTACAATTGTATTTTGTTATTAGTGTGGTTTTAGTTGTAATTAGTGTTCTGTAATTAAAGTGTCAATTTTGGTAATTCACTCAGCAATTTTAATTGTCTCGAACTAAACTCGTAACAATTGGTGTCAGAGTGGGATCAGATCATGCCGATTTTACAAAAGGACGACACGGAGGTATCCATACCAAGTCAACGCCAGCAAGAGACGGACCAGAGACGATTTGGTAATGCAGCGCCGCAAACGTCGGAGGGCCAGCCCGACCACGGAGGCCGGCCGTCAGCAGCTCCTGCATCTGCAGCACCTGACTAGGGGTGTCTGATGATGATGCTGCGGGGCAGGCTCGCCGACAGGAGGAACAGGCCCGCCGACGGGAGAACAGGCCCGCCGACAGGAGGAACAGGCCCGCCGACGGGAGGGCCCCGCCGACAGGAGGAACAGGCCCGTCGGTTGGAAGAGCAGCTGCAGCGTGGACGGGAGGAACAGGCTCGCCAACAGGAGGCAGATGCTCCTCATGAAGGACCTTCACACTACCTTCGGGAAAGAGATAAGGAGGTGAAGGATAGGGTTGCTCAACATGACAACCGCCTGTCGGAGGCTGAAACCCGATCGACCAGTGAACAATCGGGTTGACAACGTGATTGCTGACGTGAAGAAAACTGGACGACCTCAAACTTGGGGATGGTGTTACAGCCCCGTGGTAGCTTCTAATACCTTCGCTACGTGGATTCAAAGTGCCGCCGTTCGACGGGACTTCTTCCTGGTCGGCGTACAGTCAGTTCGAGGAGGCTGTCATGAAGGCGAACGGCTGGAATAAAGTCAGGCCATGACTGCTCTCACCCTAGGCGCGCGACCAGGCCTTAACTGTTCTGGAAGCTCTCGGTAAGGAAGTGACTTACGAGCAGCTCCTTGAGGCGTTGGAGGCGAGATATGGCGACGCTCACCTGGAACACGTCTTTCGTGCGCAGCTCAAAGATCGCGTGCAACGCAGCAACGAAAACCTGCAGCAGTGGGCCCGAGGTGGAAAAGCTGGTTCGAAAAGCATACCAGTCTGTACCTGCGCTCATTGTAGGAACCTGGTGCAGACATTCATCGACAGCATCCGCGACCTTGAAGTCAGAGCTGCTGTGAGGCTCGGGCACCACGAGACGCAGGACGCGTTAGCCCATGCACTGGAGGTGGAAGCCGTACGGCAGGATCATCGATTCCATCGCGTCAGGGAGTTGCAGCAGCTGCAGTTCGCGACTGCAATAAGGATACAGCCCTAGGTGCTACGGCTGTGGGGAAAGGGCCATCTTCGATCCAGCTGCCCTAAGCGAACTGTAGAAAGGAGGTGATCGATCTCGAGAGGTAGTGCGGGTAGCACCGCCCAGCAGCAGCGAGCAGGTAAAGCCAGGACTGTGGGGCGGGTGCTGGCTGATGTTAAAAGAGCCCAAGGATTTCGATCTCACAAACCCATGATGGGAACAGCCTAATCATCAAGGCGAGGTCAACGGAACGCCGTGTAAACTGACCATAGACACTGGAGCCTCTCGCACGGTTGTCAGTTCCAACTTAAGTCAGTTCCTTGGGGACTCCGCATACAACCGAGAGCGCATTAATTTGGTAACAGCCACCGGTCAGCGCATACCGTCCGTGGAGAGAAGGAGATGGAGTTGAAGCTAGGCAACATGATCTACCATAATGTCATCGTGGCTGATATAATGGACGACTGCATCCTGGGCCTAGACTTCGCAGGAAGAATTGTTGTGAGATCGATGTTAAGCAAGGTGTTTTGAAATGTGGACATGAGGAACTTTTCGTGGAAGGGCGATACCGGGAATGTGTACAGCCTTAAGAAGATTGTTCTGCCGCCGAGATCGGAAACGATTGTGCCGGTTAGTCTTCCTCGGAATCCTGGGCAAGCTCATCGTTGTGTACTCGTGGAAGGGTGGACAATGACCTTCCGTGGAAAGTGGCTCGAACCTTGGTCAGAACCACACATCTCAAAGTACGTGTGTTGAACCTTTGTGATCAGGAACAGATTATGGAAAAAGGCACACTGGTTGGTACTTGTGAGGAAGTGGATTGGTTGCGTAGGTGCCAATATCCATCGACTGGGACCCCAGCAAGGATGCACAAACGAGGTGACCACACTTTTAGAAGACTGTCGCATTCTCTCCCGAATGAAGTGGTCAAGGCGAAGAAGTTGTTACTCAAGTATGCCGATGTTTTCTCGTCAAACGATGCTGACATAGGAAAGACTGGCTTAGTTCAACACAAAATAAACAGGGAAGAATTGCCTATCCGTCAGCGCCCAAGAAGATTGCCGGTAGCACGTGAAAAGGAAGTGGAAACCATGATTGAGGGAATGGTGAAGGATGGTGTTATTGAACCTTCATCTAGTCCATGGTGTTCACCTGTGTGCTGGAAGAAGAAGGATGGCAGCATGCGGTTTTGTGTTGACTGCCGTCTGAACGACGTTACAAAGAAGGACAGCTATCCCTTGCCAGAATTGATGACACGCTGGACATGCTTACAGGCGTAAAGTGGTTTAGCACTGGACCTGAAAAGTGGCTACTGGCGGGGTTGAAATTGACCCTAAGGACAAGGAGAAAACTGCATTCTCGACAGGAAAGGGTCTGTGGCAATTTAAAGTTATGCCGTTTGGATTGTGCAATGCTCCAGCAACGTTTGAAAGGTTGATGGAGCTTGTACTACCGGGTTAATTAGCGATGCCTGTCTGGTCTACTTGGATGACATCATCATCGTAGGCCGTACGTTTGAGGAACACCTTCAAAACCTGGAACGCGTGCTCATGAAGATTCAGATTGCCAACCTCAAGTTGAGTCCGAAAAATGTTCACTATTCAAACGGCAAGTTAGCTTTTGGGGTATGTAGTGTCGGAAGAAGGTATCCGCACGGATCCGGAAAAATACTGTCAAGGATTGGCCGGTCCCAAAAGACAAGACGCAGGTTAGAGCATTTTTGGGATTGTGCTCTATTATCGGCGATTTGTGAAGAACTTTGCAGATATATGAAACCTCTGCACAAGCTAACCGAGGAGAAGCGACATTTCTGCTGGGATGAAAGTTGCGATATCGCATTCCAGGAGCTCAAGGACCGTCTGTGCAAAACACCTATTTTAGGGTACCTGATGCGGGCAAGGAATTTATAGTTGACACAGACGCAAGTGATATAGGACTTGGCGGTGTGTTGTCTCAAAGGAATGGTGATCAAGAGGTTGTGATAGCATACTTCAGGTCGTTGTCAAAGCCGGAAAGGAACTATTGTGTCAAGGCGAAATTGCTTGCTGTGGTAAAGTCGTTGCAGCATTTTAACAAATATCTTCTGGGGCGGAAATTTCACTTACGAAGACCATGCTGCAAATGGCTATTGCAGTTCAAAAATCCAGAAGGACAAGTTGCGAGATGGATTGAACTACTGCAGGAATACGACTTTGTGATCGAACATCGCAGCGAGAAATCTCATGGCAATGCAGATGCATTGTCAAAGACTTGCCCTGAAGAGATTGCAGCATTGTACTAGGCAAGGGTAAGAAGTGGTATCTGTGAGGATGCTCAGGACAGACCAGATCAGCAATGAGTGGAAGGACAGCCTACAACATGCACAGCAGGAAGATTCAGACATCAAGCCGATTCTGGAATGGATGAAGGCCAGTGCTCCTAAGCCGAAGTGGGCGACGTCTCAGCGATGAGTTCGACCACGAAAGCTATTGGGCCCAAGGGACAGCTTGCTGATTCAGGATGGAGTCCTGTGCCGTAAATGGGAAAATGGTCGGGGAGACAGTTGTCATTTGCAAATGGTTGTCCCTAAAGCTAAAGTACCGGATGTTCTACAGCTGTACCATAATGGTTGTTCAGGAGGCCACCTGGGAGTTAAACGAACTCTACTGAAGATCCGAGAACGGTTTTACTGGGTCCACTGTCGTAACGATGTCGAGGACTGGTGTCGCAAATGTACAGGTTGTGCGGCTGTAAAGGGACCTCAAACTCGTAGTAGAGGTGCATTGAAATTGTACAATTGGTGCACCATGGGAGGATAGCCGTTGACGTTGCGGGCCGTTTCCGGAAAGTGAAAGTGGTAACAAGTATTTCATGGTTGTGATGGATTACTTCACTAAGTGGCCAGAAGTCTTCGCCATTCCAAATCAAGAAGCTTCAACAGTTGCAGATAAACTAGTTCATGAAGTCTTCTGTCGTTTTGGAGTACCTTTAGAGATTCACAGCGATCAAGGAAGGAATTTTGAGTCTCAAATATTCCAGGAAACTTGCCGAGTTATGGGTACTCATAAAACAAGAACAACTTCTACACACCCCAATCTGATGGAATGGTAGAACGATTTAATCAGACATTGGAGAGGTACCTAGCAAAAGTTGTGGAAAAACGGCAACGAGACTGGGACAGGCACATACAACCGTTTTGTTGTCATATCGAGCGCTGTTACGAAAGTACATCAGTGACAGCTTTAGCAAATTTTGGGAGAGAATTACGGCTGCCTGCAGACCTGATCACCGGAATACCACCTGATGCCCCACGCAGTATAACCGATTATGCAAATGACTTGCGGAACAAAATGAATGACATTTATGAGCACGTCAGACAATCAGGACAACAAACGTCTGAAAAGATGAAAACACGGTATGACCGCAAAATGAACAACAAAAGGTTTGACGAAGTTTCACTAGTGTGGTTACACAATCCAGTTCGCAGCAAAGGAAATCTCCTAAGCTTCAAGCTAAATGGGACGGACCGTACCGGATTGTGACAAGGATCAATGACGTAACCTACCGGATACAGAAAAGTGCAAGAGGTACTCCTAAGATCGTCCATGTGGATCGACTGGCGCGTTATTATGGGGCCAATAATGCTCGGGACGAGCATGTCTTAGGAGGGGCAGTGTTGCGCCACTATTAATGTCTTTTACATGGCAACACTAGCCACTAGCGCCCCTAGTATCGAGTAGCAGAACTGGGAGTCAAGATCTTTCTAGAAATTTCGGGACCGATATGTACTCGAACATTCTAGATGTTTCCACAGTAGAAGGTTCTGGAAAGTATCGGAGGCGCTATATAAGGCCGGTATAGACCACGACCGAGGCAGTATTGAATTGGCGATACAAGCGAATACTGAAGCGATACAACTGTGAATTAAAGTGATCTGTAGTACAATTGTATTTTGTTATTAGTGTGGTTTTAGTTGTAATTAGTGTTCTGTAATTAAAGTGTCAATTTTGGTAATTCACTCGGCAATTTTAATTGTCTCGAACCAAGCTCGTAACAATATTATAAAAACGCCGTACTCCAAAAAATTGGTTTGGAGAAATTAAATGAAATGTTTAATACGATTTATGAATAACACTAATTGCTCTTGTTTACAAACAACTTGATCATTATTTTGTCTAAAAATATTCGACTATCCGATTTCGTGTTAGTACTTTCATACAAAGTTAATTTTTAATCATGAACGAGAAACGTCAAAACGGGCCTATTACGAGTATTTTGTGTAAGTGCTTTTGTGTTTCTTGAACGTTCATTGCTAATGAATAAATTGAACGGAAATTTCCAAGACACCGAATTTTTCGTTTATAACTAAGTTAATTTATTGTGGTTAAGTGAAAAAAGAAAATTTTAAATATAAAATGGGTTTATGATTTGAGCTGCTTAGAGGAATTAATCTTATTATCATACAGTAAAGTTCATTCAAGGTTGACGTGCGGTGACGGCGTAAGAGAATTCATCGCCCCAATTCTTTCTTTAGGTGTCGCAACAGGAAACTATGGGATGTGCCAGAAAATTGTTATGGCTTTCGATAGATAGCGGTAAAGCCATCTCATTAACGCCTGGCGTAAAAGAACACATAGCTGACGTGAAACACCAACGTTCCGGGAAGCCTGCAGTTTGTGATCATATCCTAGACGGCCCCCGCCATCATATTAGATTTGATAAACCACAGATTCTCGCGAAAGAACATCGATTCCTGCCAAGGATGATACGTGAGGCTATTGAAATTAAAAAACATCCTAATTTCAATAGAGAGGGAGGCTGGGTACTACCACCTGCTTGGGATCCTGTAATTAATAAAATTAAAACTAAAGCCAAGCATACCACTGCAAGACTTCAAGACACAGTTAGTTCATTCTGCGTAGATCGGACCAAAATTAATAATTAAAAAAGCTGAAGGTACTCCGGGTTAACTGACATCGACGTCAATTACCTCAGTCCCTGACCATGGGTGCTGTAAAGCACCCGAAACGTCGGGAATTAATAAAAAATAAGTTAATTAAACGCGATATAATCCGTAAAAGTAGTTTTATTCAATGTGTAGTGTTCGCGTAAATATAAGAAATCATTATACACGTACGTACTTAAAATTCATTTCCTGTCATAAAAAATCTGTATTATCGCCACGGTGTCGGTACCCTGTCGATAAATATAGGTGTCTGTGAAGTATGTCGGTGACGATAAAACATCGTTATCGGTATCGGCTAATGAAGAAAACGCTCTGACTATGGTAAAATGAAATTGATAGAAAATAACAGAAGGAAATTAAATAATTTTAAGTAAAATGTAACATTTTTATATTAACGAAGTAGTTTATATCATTTTGCAGCATATAAATGAGGTATAAATTTTTTTTTTAATTGAAGATGTAATGACCCTTATTGGTGACAACCGAGTGACGTCGGCACAGTAAAATACTAGGTAGGGGGGGGGGGGGGGGGGGTTGACTGTAGGGACTTTAATTCATCGAAACACTACGTCGTTGCACCAAATTCAGAAGCTATTTAGTTTTGAAGTGAGTTTTCACTTATTAATAAAGATTAATTTTGTATTCATCCACTGCGTCATAGTGCAGTTAAGTGCAACAGTACATTAATAGAGTTAACCCGAAATTGCAAATACAAGTACTAGAGCGTAGTTTCATAGTCAAGTTTTGTTTGAGCATGTATTTAAATTTACTGTGAGGATTTACTTATTTAGTGGCTAGTTGGACGAAAATTGATTTGGTTACATAAGTTATGTTGATTTATTCACATGTAGTTATAATTTAATTAATTAGGATATAACGTTTAGGAATTACGTTCCTTAATGTTCTGTATGATATATTTATTTTCAAATGATGTACAAGTGAATGCTGTAGCCCATAGTAACACATTTATAATGTAGATGCGTCATTCCAGTATGGAATAAGATGGAATGACTAGTTACGAGTAAAAAAGGGAATGGGGTTCTCTACACGCACCATTCGACACGGCAGAATTATGCTGCTATTTCACGCTCGTATTGGGCTGGCCATACAGCTCGAAGAATCGACAACCGATGGGAAAGAAAGGTTCTCAAGTGGCTGCCACGGGCCGGTAAGTTAAGTGTAGGGAGCTTTCCACTGGATGGAGTGAATATCTGGTAAGAGATGCAGGAAGTCGATGCATTGAGTCATATTGGCATATGTATTATTGACATATTTTTCCATTCTTAGCAGAGTCCGTAAAGACCTGAATTCTTTATGTAACATAGTGCCTCTTATATAAATTCATATAGTTAGCTTTATTAAGGACATAAGCCTTTTCTTAAATTGCCAGCTAATATGCATTTCTTAGAAGATCTTCTGAGCGAGCGGGGAAACCATGGAATACTATAATACATATACAATATAGTATTCTATGGGGGAGACTGAAGCGCCTAGATCCTTGCACCGGTAAAACTGCACCCGGCCATCAGTTTATGGAATTTGGAAGGACTTTCCGCCATTAGTTGGTCGTTAAAGCCTTCCTTTAAATAACATGGTCGACCGTGTAGACATGGTCCTGAAATTAGGACAAAAAGTTTTTGTATACTTTTAACGAATTATAAACAAGCAAGGTTAATACTGTTTTAAAAAAACCCGACTGCGTAAAAAAATTACTAATAATACCTATTATACGATTATAATATAAGAAATTTATCACAGCTTTATTAAAAGTTTGAAAATTTAAGCGAGAATGGTCGCTAACCAACTTTAAATCGTTATAGATTCTAAATAGTCATTCAAAATGAAAATTACTAGAGAAACCTAAATATGATTTTCCAAGACCTAATCAATGATACCCCACTTGACATGGTTGGTTGACTTTCGTTTTTTTCTTTTAAGCAATATGGCGTCTGGTTGTCACCATATTGAATTTTGATTACTGTCATGTCTTAAGTGACCCTCACAAGATTAAGACAAATCGATTGACGCAAGAATCATCAAAATTGGCCTACGCGTCTGGCCTCTAGAGCGCCACATAGCAACAAACATACATACAAATAGTACATATACTATATGTATATACTGATAAACACATTACACTCCGCAGTCGGGTAAAAAGTAAAAATGAATTTCTGCACCTATATTATAAATATAAATAGAAGTATTATCGTTGAACCACGTAAGCATTATTGCAAACACGAAAAACGGATTGGGATTGCTGCAGTTTGTTTAGGACGAATGCTGTAGATTTTTCTGTTTTACTGTTGTGGCGAGGGATTATGGTGATTATTGCTAAACAAAGAATACTTTATTATCAAAAGTACTGTCAAATAAATTGTATACATCAGTTTTTGGGGCAATTTTATCTCTTAATTGTACGAAGGTAATCGTGTAGGTTCTAAGATAGGGTAATATGTAAATTCCGACACTTCGAATATAATCCTTAACTGCATTCAAGTTATCTCAAATATGTATGCCTTTACATACTCTTTTCTTACATTTCATGCTTTTGACCCACTCCTGCTGCAGCATGGCTCTATCTCGTTTAATTTGTTTTCACGTTCTGGATGTATCGCAAAAATAACTTTCTACTTGTTTTTATGCACAAAAGAGGGCATTTTGAGGCATTTTCCCTGTATTGTGGAACAGGAATAATCTATAATAATTATGTCCTCCAGAACAAATTTCGGTCACGTCGGCCAGTCTCTACGGCGACGAGCCACCTGCGTGGGACAGAATTAAGATGCCTGAGTGTATGCGCAAACACAGGTGCACTCTCTATTCCTTTACTCTCATAGTCCGATGGGACGGTAATCCGACAAGACCGTAGAGAGAGATCAGGTGCAGGGCCACATTTAGGTTAGCTTAGGCCTTGCGTAGGCTTTACGTGTTTTGCTTTGAAGGTGGAAAATCGCCTTGTTCCTGACTCCAGGTTGCTACTGAGATTTATTGACAAAAAACAATAACTGATTTTGATTCGACTCGGAATTCAAGCCCTGGACCTCATGATGAGCAATTGCGTTTACAACCACTAGACTAAAGGGGCAGATGGCAGCGTTACCCATACTATACCAGTGAACAGTCACAGCGATAAAATAGAATAATCGTAAGAATGCCGTTTTATATACTTATTACATTACAGAATATACAAGCGACCAGCCACGTTTTCGCCTGGTGCTATTAAAGCGTCATTTAGATTTAAGACTTTATTTTATGAATTTTCTGATTTCTCAACAAAAAAAATCTGTAAGTTTTTCGGTTAAAATATAGTCAAGATCACTCCTGGCATTGCTCTCTATCTCTTTTTCAAGTTTCATTACAATTGGCTCAGCCATTTAAAAGATTAGCCCGGATAGACAGACAGACAGATAGATAAAATTTTTAAAAATGGTTATTTCCCATCAGTTCAATAAAGGCAGTTATTTTGAAATTACAGACTGACACTTCAATATTATTTATATGTTTGTGTAACAGAGTACATTTAAACACGACACCAATAAATAATAAATTGTATTTTACCTGAAATTAGAACACAGGTCCAAAAACATGTTGATTAAAGACCTGAGTATATTGCAGTTTTTTAGTGTGGTATTATCTTGTGCTTAGAAGCCCCCTGCTTCTGATGAGTTTTTGCAAAAATTTGGGTTAAACACATAATCTAAGAAATAAGCTAATCATAAACCAGTTAAACCACAAAACCTTTACTATTTTTTCAATGCACAACATCTCTTGGTTACAATGAATGTTTAATTTTCATGAGTTGTCATATTTGTAAAATATTTTTAATGACATTTATACTGTCTCTCCCTTATCGAAATAAACATTTGCAATGGGTGTATTCATACGGTAATTCATATTCTAATGTAATACGCATTGCAGGAAGGCATGCTGAATAATTATACAAATAAATAATATTGAATGATAACTGAGACCCGACGCTAGGTGACGGGAGAACGCTGCAAGGGATTTAAGCACGCCAAGCCATGAATCATAATAGACTATGAAACATAATGTTAAAATTGAAATTTCAATGAAGCTTTGGAATACCGCTACGGTATTAATCGGCAGACCTCAGGATGCCTCGTCAACACAACACATTACATCATGGGTATTTGATTTACAAAGTAAGCGTGGGGAGATGGCATAAAACAATGGCTATGGTGTTTTCGAAGACGACGCGCACACGACCTACATGCGTTTACATCTATGTAGGAATGCCGAAAGATCCCTTGTCGTGCCATTTTGTCATTGGGCTCCGGGCCTTTTTTACTTTTTATCAGAAACAGAAACAGAAACATTTTTATTCAATATATTTTTCAACACATTCGTCTAAGAGTTAAATAGGCCAAATTTCGATAAGTTGTAAGAACATGCTATGTTAACGTAAATGATTTAAGGTCAATTAAATTAAAAAAAATAGACTAATGTAATGTATATACGGTTGCGTCGCGTGCGTCATTAACAACATTCGTATATTAAGTAATTGTTTTTGTAAAGGTACATTAAATAAATTGTTGTAATCTGTTAACAAGTCTAAACATCTTGTTATATATTTTATGAATCCTCTCGTATTATGAGCTATCTCATAAATTGTATAATTAATTTATATAATTGTGTAATTTTAAGTATCTTACTAACTTTAAGTAACGTAACTTTCTTTACTTCGTTAAATTTTTTTTTAAATATTAAAAGTTAAAAGATCTTTATTTGAAGTTGTATACTATATGTTCTGTGTTGTTTTCTTTTCTCTTCTTTTTTGTTGAGTTTATATGTATGTTTAATCATATAACTTAATTTCGATAATTTAATTTTGTTTGCGGAAGACACTTTCCCTTTAAACAAATAAAAAAAAACAACAATATAGAAAAGATAGCAGTTAAGCGGTACTACCTCACGTGAGGGTAATATGGTCATCCAGTTAATATGGTTCCTTTCTTATAACTCGAAAACTACAGAATTGTTTGTATATATGGTTTTGTGATACGATAGCTCTTCATCAGTCAATCAAATATTAAAGGATCAAAAGGGCGCTGATATATCGACGCCATTTTGACAGTTGACATTATAGTAAATATTTTAGACGATTTTAGTATTGCATGTACAGTATTGTAGTTAGTTTTTTTTAAGTTGATTTTTCTAAAAGTTCCTAATTATTGCCAAAGCTTCTTTGCTAGTTTTTTCTTAATAAATTAGTTATATTATACGACTTCGTGTTTTTGTCTCTGTCCTTCTCCTAGTTTTGGATTTATAGGGCGGCAAAGCTTAAGGTGACCATATTACCCTCACGTACCTTACTACTGCTTGTACTAGTAATACGTTACTAGTAATAAAAGTAGTAGTGACCATGTGATTATATTAATAATCATACATATATAAATAATAATAAATATCGAAATAAAATAAATGTTTTTAAAATATAATATTAATTGGGGTATTTATAGTACATTTAATTACTCAGTGACGGAGTGATATTTTCGAAGATGATTGTAAGTCTGACGAAATAAACATAATAGAACGCCTGCATAAGTTATGAAAACATTATTGAAAACTTACAAGAAAACAAAGATTTTCCTTAGAATCATTTATAGGTTGCATAAATAAGTAATTATGCATGTTCTTTCCGTAAAACTCTGGTTGGAAATCGCCGAGTTAACACTCGCAAAAGCATGTAGACGTGGCTTAGAAAGAAAATCGGTCTGTAGTTTAAGTGTGTTTTATCACTTTTCTTGAAAGACTAGGCTACCACAGTTCTGCTCCACGTGAATATAGGAGGGATATATGCCACAGTAGCGGCAACTATGGCAATTATGTTTATTGTATAATGTGTTTTCAAATCAACTTAAATTAATATTGAGTTTTTTTGGATACTGTCAAACATTATGCCTTATCGGATAATATCTTCTCTTTAAAGTAATTCTAAAGATTTCTTATTTGACAAAAAATATTAAAAATGATAGTGGGACGTGTTGCTCCCATGACAGTCGTTAACAAATATTGGAAACCAAGGAGACAACTTGAAGACTGACCGTTGTTGTAATATAAAATCGATTGAATCTTTTTGCGATAGCATTTTCTCTTTATATACTTATATCAAAGAAATAATGTTCCGTATTTAAAATGGCATATTATAGACGATTACTTTTGGCAAATTAAAGTGTTTTGCTATAGGGTATCAAATTTAAACCGTTCGTTTTGCACGAAATTTAAAACGAGTACATTTTCTAGCAAAATCAAACATTTATGACTTGTATGCATGTAAGCTCAATATTTTATTTAAACTAACCAGCACGCAGAGCAAAATGTAGTGCATGGATAACATAATATGTTAACTTTTGTTTGTTACTTACGTCCCACGGTGAATTGCAGAAGTACTATCTATTCTTTCTAAAATCAAACATTTATGGCTTGTATGCATGTAAGCTCAATATTTTATTTAAACTAACCAGCACGCAGAGCAAAATGTATTGCATGGATAACATAATATGTTAACTTTTGTTTGTTACTTACGTCCCACGGTGAATTGCAGAAGTACTATCTATTCTTTGAGAGGAATGGAGCAGGAAAAAGTCCGCCATTTTGTTTAAGTGCGGTTACCGGAGCTTCACAAAATGTTGAAATATTTTTTAATTTCTCTGACATGCAACCTACCTCACTCGACTGTTCTCATTCACCGCTAAAAACGCGGTACATTTGCAGTTAAAATTGATAGTAACAATTTACTCGCGTAGTCGTGGATCGAAATTGGTCGTGCTTGTTTGCGTACTTTAAAATAACATTTAAAATATATCAACTTTTATATATTTTTTAAGTATTGACTAGCTAGATTTTGACAAACGTGGTTTTAACCTAAATAGAGATAAAATTGAGTAAATTACTCAAGGTCTGCTTTCCGTTGTAGACGCCTTCGCTAATTGCCAATTAATATTTCATCGTCGTTCTGTGGAGTAATGATTCAGCTATTATTCATATTTTAATGAATGTTTTATGTCTTCAACGGTGGTTTTCAATGGATTTTATTTTGAATAAATTCAGCAAAAGGTTTAACTTAATGGATGTGAAGTGAAGTTCAGACTAGTTCGGTCATAAAAAATTAGAGTACATGTAAAGTCCGCCTTGGGCATTAAACGTACGCATCACGGCGGTCTCTTTCCTGCTCAAAAGCCTTTTAGGGGAGGACTGTGACATGGACCCAGCGGAAACATGTTATTTAAATTATTTTTTGTGAGATGATAATCGCTTTGTTATTGGAAATGATTATGACGTGTAAAAATAAAAAGTTGTTTTTTAGGCTTTATTGGTTTTTGATTTGTATTGAAATTTGTTTGCTTAGTTATATCTTTATAATAATTAAATACCTACACTAAAATCGTTACCACAGTTACCAGTTAGTTTCATTTAATGTGTAGTCTTCGCGTAAATATAACAAAACATTTAGGAGCCTTTATTTAGTCTGAATCATACATAACACTATATTACAGATTTATTTACTTATCATAGTTTTCTTTTTTGCAGTCACAAATATCTTGTGAGGCTGAAAAAGGCAATAATGAAAAAAAATAAGAAGAAGAATAATTGGCGTCAGTCACTTTTTTGCAAAGATGAATCGCTTGCATGGGTGATTAATTTGATTAATAAAAATAAAACATATAGAAAAAAATTACGTTAACTTATTTCATAAAAAACGGCAATTTCATAGGTAAATACCTAAAATTAAAATTACATTTTATGATCAGTGATCGAAGTCAACTAGTAAGCAGTGGTATACTTATTATGAAAACAATAAAGATAATAAAAACATGACTAGTATCTTACCATCAGCCTCATAGCACTAATACACAAATAATAATTCATTTAATAGCTGTATTGTAATAATGTCTCTATTTGTTCATAATTTAAGGAAGTTAAAATAATTGTAAGCAATTTCTTATATTCAAGATAGTAAAATTGACTTTATATTTTATTTTGTTCTATTTATTAATACCAACCCAGTATTCCTAATCACAAATAATCACAATACCTCATTAGGTATTGTAATTGGGTAAAAAATATCTAATTAGTTACTAATACCTACCCAGTAAATGTTAAAATAATAAATGTAGCATTATAAACAGCATATCCCCCTCAAATTCAATTTACTAATATTGTTCATAAATAAGGAATAGCAGATAAAAGATAAGTAATAATTGTTGCTCGTCAAAATGGTATTTGACCTCAAGGTAAAACATATCCTATAAATGCTCTAGCTATTAAAATAAATAAAATAATAATACCTACTATTCAAGTATATTTTCAATTAAATTATTCATAGTAAATTCCCCGTCCAATATGTAAATAAATGCAAATAACAAAAATGAAGCACCATTAGCATGTAAGGTTCGAATCCATAATTAACAATTCGACAAATATTATAATTTACACTATAAAAAGCTAATTCAATATTAGCAGTATAGTATATAGTTAAAAATAATCCTATTACCTAACCACAATATCTTAGAAGATATAGTAATTAGGTAAAAAGTATCTAAGTAGGTATTAATATACCTACCCAGTATAACTAATCACAATAGGTACCTATGTAGGTATTATGATTAGATAAAAGGTACTTATCTAAATAGTTACTTACTTTTACTAAATAGGTACTAATACCTACCCAGGCATCATTTAATTACAACCCAAAAACCCCTATAACCCTTATACTTCTTGTTGATTTTTATATTACCTTTATTATACCCCATATGTATAAATAAATATAGTTACGTATGTAGAAATAAAATTGAATAAAAATAAAAATAAACATGTTTTTTTTTCATCCTCATCAATCATTGGTGTGAGGATAATGTCAGCCAGCATAAGTAATAAGCAGGCTAAGTATAAGCTACAAGGTGCTCAGTTCAAAAATTAGTAGGTAAGTATGTTACTTTTCAATACGTGACACGTAAAAATTGACAATAATCAAAAAACACATCTGCGAAACCTACCTACCTACCTTTTAAATAAAACTAGTTTTACGGATTTTATCGCGTATATTAACTTATTTTATATTCCCGACCATTATAGGTAAATACCTACCTATTTACCTATAATGAGTAGGTATCTTTTAAACTCACTATTTTTAATGATTCATTTTCTCATGTTAGATACCTTCCCGGGCGTTCGAAATGAATGGTGTCATTTTTATTAATTAGATAATATATGAGAATACATAATTCTAATATAATGCAACTAATATACCGAATAAAGAAAATGAAAATACATTTATCATTGTCTGCCATGTCTATTACCATAAAATAGTTTATTGATGTTGAAAAAATAATACTACGTTCGTACAGTAGGTGGCGTCTTGCAGATTTCTTACGCGATATATTGTAGCGAGAGTCGGCGGACCGAATGCTCAAGGTCGTTCGCTAGGGGTAGCGCCTTAAGTTGTGACACCAATCGACGACTACCAATGACGATAGCCTGTTATTATGGTATTAGTACGAAAGCAGCGTAAAATAGCAGCTCAATGCTGCAGTGTTTTGTATGGTGAGTGTAGAGAACCGGAGACCTTTTTACTGGAAACGAGGCATTCCATCTTAGACCTCAGGGGTGGCAACGCATCTGCATTTTGATTCTTAATCGAGTATAGATGTAGATGTTTATGGACCACAGTATCCACTTACCATCAGGTGGACTGTGTACCATTATTCTATAATTTTGTAGAAAGTTTTAATTTAAAGG
This sequence comes from Parnassius orleans, assembly GCA_029286625.1. Taxonomy (NCBI): domain Eukaryota; kingdom Metazoa; phylum Arthropoda; class Insecta; order Lepidoptera; family Papilionidae; genus Parnassius; species Parnassius orleans. The sequence continues at coordinate 1,711,925 of JAGSMP010000075.1, read as the reverse complement.
TGCAATAAGAAATTTTTGTGCAAAGATGGAAAGCGGGATAAAAATTTAAATAAAATCAAACTAGTACATGTGGGACTCGCGCCCTAAGTGTTCCGTATAAGCTTAAGTAAGTACCTACTTTCATCGAAATAATTAAGTTACTCAATTTCATAAATTATAGGTAAGTTAAGCACCGAACATAACTCTTACGAAAAGCTGAGTCGGATTGAAGGGCGAACTTAACTTTGGACTTGGTCATCGGTCTGTTTCAAGGTTGACGCTGCAACTGCAAATGTATGTTTGTAAATTATAAATTATAATAATGTAACTGTAAAAAAAAAACATTTATATGGGATATAACTTCATAACTTGCTTTTTGCAAAACTTCATGATTCTAGGTCAACGGGAAGTATCCTAAAGGTTCTGGTGAGTGAGTATACGAGTATAAGAATAAAAGGAAGAAACAGAACCCATATAAGATTTTCTAATTCAATTTTTTTTTAAAACGATACCTCCACACTAGGATTTTCTCCTGTATCGTGGGGGCAGTTTACAAACATAAATTGCACAAGGACAAACATCCAGACCCGTAACAATTATTTGTAGGCCATACAAATACTTGTTCCGTGCGGGATTCAAACCCGCGGCCCTTAGCGCAGCAACTCATTGCTAAGCCACTGCGCCACGGAGTCGTCGATTACTTTGTTGTCCATCCATCTATCTATCTATCAAGGCCCTTTTTATGAGGTACGGAACACTAAAAAGGAAAAGCGGTTTAACAGGGCTAAAAAGCGTAATATTTCGTTCACCCGGTATTTCCTTAAACGATATTTGCTGAGGATTTCAAGCGGAACTTTCATATTTAACATGATTTTTATGCCTGGCTTTAGCTAAATATGTAATGATAAAAATATAGTTGCTACATTAAATGGAGATTTCAAGCTACTGATCTAGAATTGTAGACAGAATATATAGTCTTACAGACGATATAGTCAATATGGCACACACCGGAGAAACTCAACACTATTCTCAGTAACCTTAAAATGAACATTTTCTTGTCTTACCTTGTCATCGCTCCATCTAGTGGGAGTAGTACTGCCACTCGAGAACTTTTCTTTCCCATCGGTTGTCGGTTCTTCTACGTATATGGCCGGCCCATTGCCACTTCAGCTTACTGATCTGTTGGGCTATGTCGTCATCACTGGTTCTACTGGTGATATTCCCATTTCGAAATCTAGCACACAGATAAACTCCGAGCCGATATTACTCATACCAACCAATGCCAGCAGTGAAGCACCACGTCTCAGATCCATAAGTCATCACTGGCAACACGCACTGTTGTACAATATTGTTTTCTGGTTTTTAAGGTATACCTGACGAAAAGATGTGTCGTAATCTCCCGAACGCTGCCCAGCCGAGTTGAATCCGTCGCTTGACCTCTCGGTCGAAGTTGGAGTTACCTAGTCGGACTATTTGTCCTATACTCTATACTCTATACTCGTTGACAACTTCGAGCGTAGTGCTTCCAACAACTACCGGCATAGGTGTGACATGGACGTTACACATGACCTCTGTTTTATCTATGTTCATCTTAAGACCTATTCGTTGGGATACACTATTGAGGTCATTGAGCATAGTGCTTAGATCCTCCAGCGATTCTGCCATAAGGACTACATCGTCGGCATATCGATGGTGAGTGATGTACTCGCCATTGATATTATTATCGTATTCCTTCCAGGTCAGCATGAAAACGTCTTCCAATGCAGCTGTGAAGAGTTTCGGGGATATAAAGTCACCCTATCTTACATCTTTCTGCAGTTGGATGGGTTTCGTACTCTGGTTCTGTACTTGGATAGGCATCGTAGCCCTACTGTACAAACACTTGAGCACTTCGATATACCAACATTCAACTTGGCACCGCTGAAGGGACTGTGTCACCGGCCGAATTTCGACGAATCAAAGGCTTTCTCATAGTCCACATACGCGTGGTAGGTTTTATGTACAATTTGCCGAAGGGTATGTATATGTTCTATGTTATTGTGATTGTCTTGCGTTTCCGCAAAGGCCTAACCTAGAGCTTGCCACGCTTTCCGATTCTGGGTAATCCTCCTCCAAGTAACTACAGCTATTTTCCGAATATCATCCTCCCATCTAAAACGTTGCTTCCGTGGTCTATGGTGATAAAGCTTTTTCGGAAACTGGCTTGTTCGGGAGGCTGGAAGTCGTCATGTCTGCGTACGAGACGATTCGTAATGACTCTCGAAAAAAGTACGTTGACGCGGCTTAAAAGGGAAATTGGTCTGTAGTTATACAAGAGAGCGTTGTCGCCTTTCTTGAAGAACAAGACCACCGCACTTCTGCTTCACGCCTCCGGAGTTTTGCCACCATGGACGACGGAATTAATGACTACAAGTACTGGTTTTCCACCCACTTTCACAAGCTCCGCTCTAATTCCGTCCTCGCCCGGGATCTTGCCGTTTTTAAGGCGATTTGACGTCCGGGATATAATCGGAATAGTGTCGGATAACACTTGCTCTTGAATCGTTACTCATACTTATATGTGGCTCCAACGACGACGTGTACAGCTGCCCATAGAACCTCTCAATCTTACTCAAAATTTCCGGTGTCCCTGAAACGATGCTAAAACATTCGGTCTTTAGCTTCGACAATTGGCTCTTTCGGGCAGACAGATCTCTGGCAAAGACTTTAGAGCCCTGGTTCTGCTTGATTGCTTCTTCAATATGAGCTGTTTCGAAGTTGCGTAAGTCCCGCCGCATGCATTTGGAGATATGTCTGTTCAGTTGCCTTTATGCTGTCAAATTTGCTTAAGACTGTAGCTTAATTTTTCGTCTAACAGCCATAATATTAGGAGTGTGATCGAAGAGTGATCTTCTGAGTCGGGTCTTGCAGAACTTAACTCCAACCGCATAGACAGTTTCCACGAGCTTGTCATCCATATCGTCCACTGTATTGCAATCTTCAGGACACTGATAACGGTTTTGTAATTCGTGCTGAAACTGAATGAAACGCAAAATAAGTATTTTTTAATTCATATATAATACTTATTTTGCGTTTTCTAAAGCAAAAGATAAAATAATAAATAAATAGGCAAGGCTTTTTGAAATCTATATTAATGCAAATGCCTATTTAAGATAGCTCCTATCAAAAGTAAACTATTATTTAAATTCTATCGAATCGCAATCTATGTATGTAAACGTTGCTGATTTAATTACCGAATAAGTTTTCCCGATTTATTATTTTTAACTTTAAAACATGGTAGCACTACAATGTAGCGGTATTATGGTTGTATCACAAATGAGTCGGTTCGATCGGGGAAAACCACGCTCTCACAAACTACCGGCGTAAAAATGCCTCTATACTCACAATACGAAACACAGCAGCATAACCCTTTTTACTTGTTCATTAGTCACTCAGGATTCCATCGAAGTTGTCAGGGAAGACAATGGTTAAATATGTAGGTGTATATGGGCCACAGCATCCACTTATCATTAGGTGGACTATATTCTCGTTTGTCACCCTTACTTGTATTAAAACTACCATTGTAAATGTTACTGTTCGTTTCTACATATTGTACTAGCATGTGTAAATAATAATTTTTTTGTATAAAATATGGGTGAAAAGGAGTACACAGTTCACCTGATGGTATGTGGATGCTGAGACCCATAGACGTACCCCACATCTATCTTCGATTGAGGAATCAAAATATAAATTTATTGGTACTCCTGAGAGCTAAAATAGAATGCTTCGTTGCCAAGTAAAAAGTTGCTTTTTTATAGAGCGTTGCGAGTGAGAGCGTTGTCCTTCCCCGGTCAAGCAGACCCATTCGTGCTGCAACTATTATATACCATAGATTACAACTTTACTTTCAACGTGGCTCTACCACGTTGAAAGTAAAGCTGTAATCTATAAACGTCCTATTGCTGGCTAGAGGCTTCCTTTTATTTCTGTGAGGATTAGAATCAATTAGTCTGCCAGAGTGCTCCACTCTATTATGCTTGCGGATTTTATTTTTTTCGAAATATGTGATTTCTCAAGCAGCACTTAAAATTGGAACTATCAATTTTATTCGCGGTCTCGGGAATATAATGTTAAAACAAATTTCCAATTACAAAAGTAAAATATGTCTATTTTTTATCGCACAAATCTCTACAGAGAGAGGAAAACGAATTTGATATTCGTTTTCCTCTGAAGATGTACCTTTCGGTCTTTTTATCATTTCGTAAACAATCCGTTGGCAATAAGTTCTTCTTTTACAATAAAAATTGCAAAATCTCTCCCTAATAAAACAGCGCATTCCGTTGAAATATCGAATTCTTGGGTGAAAATTAGGCGTCAGTTTTGATAAGAAGTCAGAATTTATTTGTATGCTATTGAAGTCTATAGTGTCATAAACTTTCTCGGGTAAATAGTACATAAAGGTTAGATTTTCATAATTTGCTTAAAATATTAATTATTAACATCTTTTACGACCGAGCTTAAACATTGATTTTGTTCACTGTTCAATGAACCTTTAAAAAAATATTACATGGAAAAGTTTATGTTTCAAAAATACAAAGTTAGCACAAACAATTAAGTAAGATGCTCTTTTACAGACAACAAAAAATAATTTGACTTTGATAAATCTTAAAATTGTTATACAAGTTGAAGTTTAACTGAAGTTTAGCTGAACTACCACGATCAATACCTGAGCAACTAAGAAATACTCGTAGGTAGTCCTGTCCACCTTACTAACATTAGGTCGCCACATTACATCGTTAAAATATTTACACAGAATGAAATAGGTACATATCGAAACTTTTTATTGATGTTTTTCGCATCCTGATAAGTTAACTTATGAGTAACAAAGAGCTCTTTTAATATCGAATTTTGTGTATGTTTAGGTAAATACATGTCATAGAAAAGTTGGTAAAGCTAGAATGTTGAAAATGAAAGAAGTTTGGGGAAATCTGAGAAACTTTTATTTATCATTAGATTATTTTCGGGCTGGTTATAGCAGAAACTTTTTAAGCATATCTATTGTTCATTCTTTAGATGATTTTGTTATTGAAAGTACAATATTATAATGTGGGTGTCTTCGCACCCATAGATTTTTATTTTTTAGTTGTCGTTAGGAAGACGCTGCTGCCCATCTGTTGGTTTGTTTTCATCTGTTGTATTTTACGACACCCACGGGACGATATGGGGTGGTGGTTTATAACCCTTTATATTCTTATGGCGGCTGGTATTATATCGTCACTGCAAGGCGCATATTTGAAACTACGATTTTGTGCTTTAAATAAATAAAATTATGTTGATTTTAATAGTCGATATATATAAAACACAAAAAATGTTTCTTATAGGCTTTGAAACCATCCAACCGATGTGCCCCAAACCCTTTTCATTAGAAAGGCAATAATGCGAAGTTGGTTTTAGACCACTAAAAAAATAAAAAAAATAAAACACTCTATAAAAAAGTTAATAAATAAACAAAATTTCCCAAAATTTCCTTCCTTGGAATAACACTAGACGCGAAGCTTCAATGGAGCCCCCATATATCAAAGTTAGCAAGCAGACTTAGTTCTGCAGCATATGCTGTAAAAAAGATTAGAAATCTTACCAGTGTGGAAACAGCTAGACTTGTTTACTTTAGCTGTTTCCATAGCATAATGTCGTATGGTATTTTGCTATGGGGACACGCAACTGACACTGAAATTATATTTGTTTTACAGAAGAGGGCCATAAGAGCAATCTATGATTTAAAACCTAAAGAGTCGCTCAGACAAAATTTAAGGAAATTAATATATTAACTTTGGCCTCTCAATACATTTATGAAAATGTAATGTACGTACACAAAAATAAAAGTAGTTATACAAAAATAAGTGATGTTCATTCTGTAAATACTAGGAACAAACACAAGCTAGTAGTACCAGTTACTCGACTCCACCGAGTCAGTAATTCATTCTTGGGGCGATGTATACGCTTTACAACAAAATCCCAGAAAATATACAAAATTCGACCTGCTCAAAATTCAAAAACTTTATTAAACATAGTTTGTATAAAAAGGGTTATTATAATGTTAAGGAATTTATGGATGATAATAACCCCTGGGAATGAGGTGTTCGCTGCCAGGCTGTTTCTAATTTGTTTTGTGTGGTTAATTGTGTAATATACATGATTGTAAGCTGTTGTTTAAAAAAAAAAGTCCAGCTGGGTTTCTTGCTGGTTCTTCCCAGGACAGAGGTTTTTTTTCGAACCAGTGGTAATTAGACAAAAGAGTGACTTTCAATAAGTATTATTTATAATCTATATTGAATAAAAAAGTTTCTGTTTCTGTTTCTGTTTTCAGAATGTATTTTTTAACCGACTTCAAAAACGAGCAGGTACTCACTTCGACTGTATGTTTTTTATTTGTGTTACCTCATAACTCTTTCCTAGGCGAACCGATTTTGAATATTCTTTTTTTATTTGAAAGCTGGTGCTTCTCATGTGGTCCCATATAAATTGATCAAGGTCTGACCAGTAGTTTTTGAGTTATCCTTAATAATTTATATTGAAGTCGGTTGTACAAATTTTTTAATTTTACCACTTGTTTAGCTTAGCAGCACACGTCGGGTATCCGCTAGTATTCGATATTGACAGACAGTTTTATAATGCAAATGGTGTCAAAATGGGTAATTTGTCTTGGTTTTAGTTTATTATTATGTATACAATTGTCAACAACCGTAACAAATTTGTTTTAGTTGCATTAGCGCCACTTTTTGTGTTAGCCTTTTTTATTTTATTTATTCTGCAGCCCTCTGACGAATTTATTCAGAGTCTTTATTAGTGCTTTGTGGCAATTTAACTTGCAATTTAAATATAAAACTTTTAATAAAGCCTTTTTTGTGTATTACCATGTAATCTAATATATAATAAAATTATTTTAGTTTGTTCGTATTTTATGCGCTGCCATACCGTTCATCAGATTGCGCTAAAACTTTGTCAAGTTATTACTCGCACTTGCGTGAAGATTATTGGTATAGTATAATTAACTTAAAACCGAAAAAAATATTTGAAGGTTATGTATCATTCAACTTCAATGAATTTATTATCATTCCTAATTAAACAACATACCTCTACCAAATTTAAAACGATATTTCCACAATAACATGTTATAATAAAATTAAAACTATGTGTAGCTTAATAATGTAGAATCTACAAAAGAAAAATTGAAAAGTCAAGTTTATAATATTAGCTACCTGCCCGAACTAGGTTGTACCTGTGTTTCTATAATTATAATTTAAATAATTAAACTATATTATATAATAAATAAAATAACTAAATAACAATTATCTGTTACCTACAATTAATACAATCATCATCATCATTACAGCCCTTCACAAGTCCACTGCTGAACATAGGCCTCCCCCAAAAAATGCCACAAAGCACGGTCCTAAGCCACCTGCATCCATCGACTTCCTGCATGTCTTACCAGGTCGTCACTCCATCTAGTGGGGGGACGCCCTACACTTCGTCCGCCGGTACGAGGCCGCCACTCGAGAACCTTTTTTCCCCATCGGTTGTCGGTTCTTCGAGCTATATGGCCGGCCCATTGCCACTTCGGCTTACTAATCCGTTGGGCTATGTCGGTCACGCTGGTTCTACTGCGGATATCCTCATTTCTAAATTTATCACGCAGTGAGACTCCGAGCATAGCCCTCTCCATAGCTCGCTGAGCGACCTTGAGCTTCCTCATCCGGCCAGCAGTGAAGGACCACGTCTCAGTTCCGTAGGTCATTACTGGCAACACGCACTGGTTGTACAGCCTCGTTTTCAAGTTTTGAGGTATACCTGACGAGAAGATGTGCCGTAATTTCCCGAACGCTGCCCAGCCGAGTTGAATCCGTCGATTGACCTCTCGGTCGAAGTTAGACTTACCTAGTCGGACTATTTGTCCCAGGTAAACATACTCGTCAACAACTTCGAGCTTAGTGCTCCCAACAACTACCGGCATAGGTGTGACATGGACATTAAACATGATCTTTGTTTTGTCCATGTTCATCTTAAGACCTATCCGTTGGGAGGCACTATTGAGGTCATTGAGCATAGTGCTTAGGTCCTCCAGCGATTCTGCCATAAGGACTATATCGTCGGCAAATCGAAGGTGAGTGATGTACTCGCCATTGATGTTAATACCGTATCCTTTCCAGTCCAGAAGCTTGAAAGCGTCTTCCAATGCAGCGGTGAAGAGTTTCGGGGATATAACGTCACCCTGTCTTACACCTCTCTGCAGTTGGATAGGTTTCGTACTCCTGTTCTGTACTCGGATAGTCAACTTGGCACCGCTGAAGGGACTGCAGCACCGCCCAAATTTCGACGGAATCAAAGGCTTTCTCATAGTCCACATACGCCAGACATAGTGGTAAATTGTACTCCTCGGACTTCTGTACAATTTGCCGAAGGGTATGTATGTGGTCTATGGTGCTAAAGCCTTTTCGGAAACCGGCTTGTTCGGGAGGCTGGAAGTCGTCGAGTCTGCGTGCGAGACGATTCGTAATGACTCTCGAAAACAGCACGTAGACGCGGCTCAGAAGGGAAATCGGTCTGTAGTTCTTCAAGAGAGCGTTGTCGCCTTTCTTGAAGAACAAGACCACCGCACTTCTGCTCCACGCCTCCGGTGTAATGCCACCATGTAGGACGGAATTAAAGAGCTTCTGAAGGACTTCAAGTACCGGTTTTCCACCCGCTTTCAGAAGCTCCGCTGTAATTCCATCCTCGCCTGGGGCCTTGCCGTTTTTAAGGTGCTGGAGAGCCATTCTAATCTCGCTCAGTGTCGGATAAGACTCGCTCTTGGGTCGTTACTCACACTTGCGTGTGGCTCCAACGATGATGTGTACAGCTGCCCATAGAACCTCTCAATCTCACTCAAAATCTCAGGTGTCCCGGAAACGACGCTGCCACACTCGGTCTTCAGCTTCGAAAGTTGGCTCTTTCTGGCAGACAGATCTCTAGCAAAGACTTTGGAGCCCTGGTTCCGCTCGATCGCTTCTTATTGAAGAAGCTGTATTGAAGTTGCGCAAGTCCCGCCGCATGCATTTGGAGATCTGTCTGTTCAGTTGCCTGTATTCTGTCAAATCTACTGAAGACTGCAGCTTCATATCCCGTCTAACAGCCATGAGATTAAGAGTGTGATCGGAGAGTTTTTGTGTTCTTCTGCGGCGGGTCTTGCAAAACTTAGCTCCGACCGCATGGACAGTTTCCACGAGCTTGTCATTCATATCGTCCACTGCATTGCAATCTTCTAGGCACTGAAAACGGTTTCGTAGCTCGATCTGAAAGGTTTCGGGACTTTGGATTAGAGCACGAGGGGGACGGAGCGTTGACTTCATTAGACGTGACCTCTCCAACTTTACGTTTAGGTTCAGTGTGCCCCTTACCATTCGGTGATCGCTGCCAGTTTTCACCCTCGCGATCACTGAGACATCACTGAACAATTGTCTTTTGGTCGTCATAATGAAGTCAATCTCATTTTTTGTCGAACCGTCGGGGCTCGACCAGGTCCACTTCCTGTGGGGCCGCTTCTGGAAGAAAGAGTTCATCATAAAAGGTCCCTCTCTCTCCATGAAGTCGGCCAGCTGCTGGCCCCTTGGGTTCCGTTGCCCTACTCCGAATTTCCCTACTTTCAGCTCACCGTACTCTCTTGTGCCTAGTTTTGCGTTGAAGTCTGCCATTAAAACCGTATAGTGGGTTTTGGAGGAATGCATGGCTCTAGAGATATCCTCATACATTTCCTCCACCTCCTCATCGGGGTGTGCCGAGTTTGGTGCGTAAACCTGTATGACCTTCAGCGAATACCGTTTGGTGATTCTGAGTATAAGGTACGCAACCCTCGTCGACACACTCCCAATCTTTACAACGTTGTTAACGAGAGACTTGTGGACGATAAATCCGACACCACCTTGGGACAGATGGTCGCCCTCCCGGTGATAGAACAAGTTGCCGGATTCGAGGATTAGCGTGTCCTCCCCCTCTCTTCGGACCTCGGATAATCCTATAATATTCCAGCGCAACTTGTCTATCTCTTCTTCCAGCTCCAGGATCTTCTCGTCAGTCCTCAGGGTACGTGCGTTATAAGTTGCCAGGTCGAGTCGTCGTAGGTGGCAACCGAACCTCCACCGGAGATTGTTAGCACCCCCTGCCCCGCCGTTACCATGGTCGCCACCGTAGCCAGGAATAACGGGGCCGCCGGGGACTGGGGGCCGTCTCTTCGTTACTATCATGGGGGGTATATTGCCATAGTTGCCACGCTTGGCAAGCGGGTTGGCAACCGCAGTTTTTTATTGTTTTTGCTGTTATCAGAAAGATGCTGCCCATCCTCTGCCTCAGTTTCCCTCTGTCGCCTCTTACGACACCCACGGGAAGATATGGGGTAGTGAGTATTCTTACCCGCCACTACACGGGTGGCGGGTAAGAATACAAACTATTTTAGAATTTCTAACAACTTCTTTGTGTCTCCGTAATTTAATTTGTTCAGAAATTCCATAATACATTTCTTATAATTTACACTCTATATATTTAGTGACTTGTTGAGCTTGTTACATAGAAATGGTCCTAAAAATATGTAAAATCTGTTCACAAATGCGTGTTTAGTTTGAAGGTTTACATAAACTAAGTCCATTCTTCTCCTGTCTATGGATTTTAAGTTAAATGGAAGCTCGGTATGCTGTTTTAATATGATGTTAGGATAAACAACTGACGGGCAGTTAGTACACTACATACCATGTATAGTTGATATGTAGGAAACATGAATGAACGGAAAGTGGCTACCTTTAGAACTGCTCTCTGAGCACGTTCTAGTGGGAGCAATATTGTTTAGAAGCACCACCCAGGAAGTAATACCATAAGTAGTATGGATTGACATAAAGCTAAATAGACCTGTCTTATCAATTTGAAGTCTGCGATGTTATGGAGATATTTCAAAATATATATTAATTTACGAACTCTAGCACAAAGTAAATCGATTTGCTTGCGGAAATTTAAATTGTGTCAAACGTGATACCTAGATATTTTATATTGTCTGTTTTATTAATGGGACATGCACATGCAGTGTCATCTTACGACACCCACGGGAAGATATGGGGTAGTGAGTATTCTTACCCGCCACTACACGGGTGGCGGGTAAGAATACAAACTATTTTAGAATTTCTAACAACTTCTTTGTGTCTCCGTAATTTAATTTGTTTAAATCTTTAATGAGTAAATGTTTAAATCTTTTGAGTATGCTATTAGGTATATTGTCCCACCCAACTGCACAGCCAGCATTTAAACCAGTTATACTTAAAATCTCATCAATGTCGGTATTTAACAATAAAAATAATTTAACTTAGAAAAGGATTAACGTTTAAAAGACTGTTGTACATATATTTTTTAAATCGTATAAAATATAATAAATAAAAAGTGTATTCTATTTCTCATGTGAATAAGTGTAAAGACTAAAGTGTGCCGGGTATATTTGGAAACAAAAACATTTGAATGTCTTTGTTTGTCAAACAATAAATTGTTGAGCAACAATGTTTTTTTTTTATAATCAAACCGCATAATATACACTTCGCTTACCGAAGGCTGCCTCTCTATAATCTTTCTTCCCTACAGTTATCGTTTCATTAAGCTTTCGGCATTACCACTTCAGATTTTTGAACCCTTCGGCTAAGCCGTTTGCTCTGGTTCTACTGTGAATATCATTTATTATGGATTCTGTCACGCAGAAAAAACTCCAAACATAGCGCTCTGCGTAGCTCGCTGAGTGAATTGTTCATTTTATCTCTCGCTTCAATTCATTCGTTCGTTACGTTACGTTATGTACATGGTGCAAATAAATTTTTATAATAGTTAAAAAGTACTTTTTAACGTTACTTCCAAGAATGGTGTGATCAATATTTTTTTTGATAAGGTAAAAAACGGAAAAGGTTTGAAAAGATTTTTTACGTGGTAGAGCCATGCTGCAGCTATATTACTGGTATAGTTGTAGCACGAATGGGTCGGCTCAACCGGAGAAGGACCACGCTCTCACAGAATACCAGCGTAAAATAGCAGCTTAACGCTGCTGTGTTTCGTATGGTGAGTGTAGAGAACCGGAGACCCTTTTTACTGGAAACGAGGCATTCCATCTTAATCCTCACGGGTGACAACGCATCTGCATTTTGATTCGTAATCGAGGATAGATGCAGCTGTCTATGGGCCACAGCAACCACTTACCATCAGGTGGACTGTGTGCTCGTTTGTCACCCTTATTCTATAAAAAAAACGAACATGATTGATTGATTTAAGTAATTTATTAGGTTTTCTGGTGTTTTATGACATAATTATGGAAAGAAAAAGAAAAAAGTGCAAGACTAGTATAAAATAGTTCCTATTAATATTTTTTTTATAGCAGAGAGGGCAAACGAGCATGCGACTCACCTGTTGGAAAGTATCGACCGCCGCCCATGAACAACTGTACCACCAGTGGTATTGCAGATGCGTTGTCGGCCTTTTAAAAAGAAGTAAGCTCGTTTCTTGAAGGTCCCTAAGTCGTATCAGTCTGGAAAAATCGCCGGTGGTAAACGATTCCACAAAGTAGTCGTGCGAGGAAGAAAACTCCTAGTAAATCGCACACTAGTGGACCACCAAGCATCCAGATGATGTGTATGGTAACGTAAGTTTTGTAGCGATGTGCCGTGATGAAATTTGGCGGCTGGAATTAATCCGAACAATTCCACAGAGCACTCCCCGTGATAAATACGATAGAATATGCAAAGGGATGCAAAATCTCCTCGCAGCGTCAATGAGTCAAGCCGATCGGAAAGAACTCAGTCGTCAACGATTCAGCAGTTGGCTCTGCGCTAGATGCGGTCAAGTGGAAGGAGCCGACACTGGAGAGCCCCTGCCCAGAGATGGGAATAGTATTCCACGTGGGGCCGCACCTGCGCCTTGTAAATTCGCAAGCGGTGTACCGGCATGAAATACTGTCTCGCTCTGCTGAGCACGCTAAGTTTTTAGAGGCCAAATTGGCCTTCTCTTCCAAGTAACCACGAAATTGCACATCACTCGATATGTCGACGCCGAGGATTCCGATACTGGTTGTGGCAACAAGGTGAGTGCCTAGAAACTGAGACACGACGACAAAGAGGTTCTTTTTAGCGGTAAACGTGCAAACTTGTGTCTTCTGGGGATTAAACTGGACTAAATTTATTCGCCCCCAATCCGAGACTTTGTTCAACAAAGACTCGACTTCAGACACAAGTTTTTTTCGGTCTCAGCGACATTTTCCCGAGAAATATTGGCACGGCCGGTGTATAAAGCATTACCAATGCTGTCGTCTGCATAGCAATGAATGTTACCGGTTTGCAACATATCATTGTTATGCCAGAAGAAACAGCGTTGGTGATAGCACGCAGCCTTGTGGAACACCAGCATTAATAGGCATGTAATCGGAGCATGCACCGTCTACTACAACCTTAATGCTCCGATCTGTAAGAAAACTGGTGATCCAATTATACAATTTCGCGGGAAGCCCATAGGAAGGGAGCTTCGAAAGAAGCGCTTTGTGCCAAACCCTTCTTACAATAAGTACTTTATGCCAAACTCGATCGAAGGTCTTCGCAATGTCCAAACTAACGGCCAGGACCTCCCACTTGGACTCTACTGCCATCTATGAGTTAGGTAAGCCAGAAGATCACCAGCTGAGCGACCCCGACGGAAACCGTACTGCCGGTCACTAATCAGCTGATGATCCTTAAGGTACCGCATGAGCGAGCAGTTTATGATGGTTTCCATTATTTTGAGAACAAGGAGGTGATGGCAATAGGCCTGTAGTTGGACGGATCTGAGCGGTCGCCTTTTTAGAGACAACGCCTAGGGTGTAGGAGTAGTAGGAAAAGATGCATTAAAACCGGTGCCAACTCCGGAGCACACGTCTTCAGAACAATAGGAGGGACACATCAGGCCCACTCGACTTGTTGACGTCAAGGGAGAGTAGTGCTTTGCGCACCGAGCGCTGGGTAAACAGCACATCCTGCATAGATCACTCACACCGCGGGATGTCAGCGGTGTGTTCCCCCTGTCATCGAGAGTCGAGTTGGATGCAGAGAGAGACCCTAGCACATTGGCTTTCTCCTTTGCGGCATGGGCCAGTGAGTCGTCCTCCTTGTGTAGAGATGGGAGAGATGGCTGACAGAACTTCCCTTGGACAGCCTTGGCGAGAGACCAGAATGCACGATTTCCCGAAGGAAGTCGAACTAGTTTCTCGCCAATTCAGCGCATGTGCTCTGACTTTGAATTGGCAATGACAAAGGACCTGGAGGTGGAATTATGCTTTTTTTGAGAGCGCTTGTATTTGCATCCCGAGACGTCGATGCGTCAGCCCAGGCTCGGTAGCACTCCTGCTTATGGCGTGAAACAAAATATTTAAATAATTGTTTATGTAAAAAAAAAACATTATTGTTTTGTAGCCTATTGCCACCTTAGCCTAAACTGTTGCTCTACGTCGGTTTTTTATTCTGTTACCATACAGTGAAACTCTGAGCAAAGTCTAAATAGCTGATTGTTGTTTTTTTTCTTAGCAAATCTTTAGATTTACCTTCCTCTCGGATATACTATGTTATTGCTTTGCCGTTATTTTATTTTTCTATATTTCTAGGCATGTAACTACATGATGTTAAAAAACATATATACAATTTATAATAAACATAAAACGTACACACATCTATTGTAAATTATAGTTAAACACTCATTGTATATAAAAACAATCTATCTATAGCCTTCTTTGTATGAAGTGTGTTACAGGTGTCCATAGGCTGCAGAAAAAATCCACTTCTTCAAGCTGGAGCAACAAAAAGCATAATTTTGAATCAGGAAGCGTTCACGAAATTTTACACAAACACCGCGCGAAGGAGAATTTTGCCCTTATTGTAAGAAACAATAAAGTTATTTACTTATTATAAACTAGTGATTGATTACAAATACATCTGATGGTAAGTGGTGATGAAGCCCTAAACGACAAATCGCAATATCTTAGCGTAACAAAAGCTTATTAACTCTTGCCTTGAAGACGCCCAGATTATAATCGGGTGGAAAGACAGACGCCGGCAAATTATTCCACTCCTTTGCTGTACGCATTTCGAAAGACGAAGCAATTCAATTTATAATGTCTTAATTAAGTATGAAGAGCCCAATGTGATTTCAAATAAAATTTTGGGTAAAGAATGACAGCTTTCGTGTTTATAACACTCAGATAACGAACATCTCATATAGATATAGTGCTTAGTTAACTCTTTTTAATTACATTTGGAAGGTCTTTTTTTGAGACAATTAATTTTAAAAGGATTTTGTTTTTGCATAATAATTATATTTTAGTAAATTTGCAGAGGTCCGAAAAAAATTAAAAATACCGCAACGTCGTGTGGCGTTGCTGTCGTCGCGTCGTAAACGAAACGCACCGAAGCCTAAATCGAGCTATCAAAGTTCTGAAGTTAACGCGTTATATATAGAACAACTCTGAAACAACACACGGAGCGTTGGCCGTTCCCTGAGCTGAACACCTTGCCCGAAAGGAAATTTCCCCTTTTCCTTCCACGGCCACACTGGTGACTAACCGACGTATCGTCTGGTGAGAAACCTCCACTTTCAAGATTTCGTGATCGTCCTCAAGTACCCCATCCATTCGCTCCCGAGCAAATATTGTCGGCAATCTTCAGATCCTGCAAGCCTTCTAGCTTTACAAGGTTCATCGTAGCAGTGGAATAATGCTTCCTGTTTCTTCAAGCTACTCTCTGCGCTAGAGTGTTCGGCACGGCTCGGAGCCTTACTGCTTGCCTATGCTTCACGGCACTCTCGCAGATTACTTGGCTTCTCCTCGACTCACCGCAGACAACAGGGCAATTCCCTGGCACTTGCACTTGCACTTGGTCTGAGCAGGGGCGTGTTGTGGCGGCGCTGTCGTCGCGCCGTAGGCAAAACGCACCAAAGCCTAAATCGCGCTATCAAAGTTCTGAAGTTAACGAGCTATATATAGAAAAGCTCCGAAATAACACACGGAGCGTTGGGCGCTCCCCAGGCTGAACACCTTCATTGGCGGGAGATCTTCCCTTTTTCTTCCACGGCCAAAGTCGCATTAAAACAAAACCGTTTGTAACGGACTATACACGCATATAGCGTGCAGAGCTTTTTTTTTATAGGATGGAGATGACAAACAAGCACACAGTCAACCTGATGGTAAGTGGTTGCTGTGGCCCATAGACATTTACGTCTATCCTCGACTACGAATTAAAATGCAGATGCGTTGTTACCCGTGAGAACTAAGATGGAACGCCTCATTTCCAGTAATAAGTGTCTCCGGTTCTCTACACTCATCATACAAAACACAGCAGCTGAGCTGCTATTTTAAGCAGATTCTGTGAGAGCGTGGTCCTTCCCCGGTTAAGTCAACCCATTCGTGCTGCAACTATACTACTAATATAGCTGCAGCATGGCTCTACCACGTTAAATAAGCGTATCTAACAGTAATTATAATTTACTGATAAGAATAATACTACTATCTACCCACCAACTACCCTCTTTTTTACTAATGACCCTATTTCCGATTGTCAGATCTCCTAGAGATAATTGCTTTACAATTGGTGTTCACACGAGGACGTGTGGTGAGAGTTTTCAGGAGAATAAGGGTAAAAAAATAGAAAATACAACGAAGGAAGGGTAGAATTCAAAACACCCGCTTGTTCGACCAGTATAAATTACGGTACATGAGACTTGAGTGACCTTGAGCGACCTTGAAACAGTCATTCTACGAGTGTTAATCGGTGCCTTGACTATGTCCGTTGTGGTAATTATTTCAGTTCGAAAAAAGGAGGTCATATTGCGGCAAAACTGCTCTGATGTTGGCTTGCATACTTTATTTATTATGATATTATCTTGTTCATATTTCATTTTAACTTCTTACTGTGTTCTATGAATGTTTTAGTACGTTATAAAACATTCATGGAACACAAAGTACGATGCAGCTGCCTATCTCTTGTTTTATTCTCTAGGGATGATATGAGGTAGTTGATTCTTACATACATACATAAACACTCACGCCTGTCACCCAGAGGGGTAGGCAGACACTATGGACTTTCATTTGGCACGATCCTGACACACCTCTCTCACCTCCTCCACATCCATATACCTACGCATACACGCTCGTTGGTTAAGGGTACTCTTAATTTGGCCCATTTTCAATATATCACCAATTTGGTCGATAAATTTTCGCCTAAGGCGTCCCTTCCAGACTCTGCCGTTCATGATATGCATATAACATGCCAATCATGATATGTAGACATGATATGCATATAAATGATCTGATAGTAGAACGTAAAACAAATTAAATGTGTTACCCACTTAAACCTTCGAGACTACTTTCTTTTATCTTTTCAAAATAATTTACAGCGCAAAATACTTCATTTAATAATTTTCTTGAACATCTAAGCAGGTATTAAAATGTACTAAACGTTTAATACTCCTTTGCTTTACTTTAATGGAAAAAAGGAAAGAAAAATTAAAGCGTGATACAATAATATATCTCATAATTATGACGATAAATAGTGTTGTAGTTACAACAAGCATCTCAAAATAAAATATAAATTTTTCACTAGTATGTAGTGAAACAAACCTGTGCTAACACCTGCACTGTACTATTTTTACAACATGATGTAAAGAGTAACGAAACGTTGTAATTTTTCGCCGAATATATTGGAATACAAAAAGTTATAAAAAATAAGTAATATTTCCGATCAATCGGCCATTTCCCGAAGGATTTGAAATTTTAATGAATTGAACTTGTTTATTTATAGAATTTAGGGTAACAAAGGAGTAGACAGGATGTTGTGGTTCATAGAATTAAAAATTCAGATTCGGTGTTGAGGAAACCCCTGAGGACAAAAATGGAATGCTTTTACTGTTTCCGGTTCTCGTCACTCACCATACGAAACACAGCAGCTACTTCATCGGTGGAGAATGACTCTATCACATAAAATATTTTATCTTTTATATTTTATTATTTTTATTAACAATTAAAAAAGATAAACATTTTACAATCTTACGAAGAACAACAGCAATATTGATTTGCTTGTTAATGGTACCTATTCATTGACAAATATTGTAGTAATATCATACTTCTTATTATTTTATTCTTCGTGAGTCCATTAAACTTCAACTTTTAACATGGGTCTCCAAGCGTATAGAGTAAGGTCACCCGAGGCAAGTGTGACATAAATTAATTAAAACTATAATAGACATTTAAATACTTCTACTCTGTAAGGATTTGACATAGAGAATTTCGTTTCAAGTAGCATTACAAGTAGCATTTTGTAATTTAAGATAATTAAAACTAATTGAAGTGGAAGACTGTCACACTTACCCCATCAAGTGCAAGTGTGACAGTACGCTTCTTTTTGTAGGTACTTTATTTTTATCTGTGCTTTTCGACAAAATTTAAGAGATGATACTAATGTGAAAATATTTTAAGATCTATAAACGATTTTTCGTCCATTTTTGTGTAACAATGAGTTTTCCCCAGGGCAAGTTAACTGAGTACTTTTAAAAAAAAAACGTCAGTGGATAAAATAGTTGAAGCTATGTACTTAATTGTCGGTATAGTCAATAGCGTAAAAGTCCCTGCGTTGTTCAATAGATGGAATTTAACTAAAAAAAAAAACGTGTTTATGCCGCATAATTTGCATTTGTTACACTTGCCCCACTGTCACAGTTGCCTCGGGTGACGGGATACTTTAAATATAAGAGTGACTTTTAATAAGTTTTATTTATAATTTATACTAAATTGAATAAAGAAATATATTTCTATCTTCTATATTCGTTGGATTGCTATCGCAGTAAAAACATTTTGCATCTTCGATACTGCTTCACTTGCTAGTTTCTATTTGGTTTATAGTGACATTTTTTGTCGAACTTCAAAAAAATCTTATAGACTTTTGTTGTTTTTTTTTTTAGATTTTTTTGAAGTTTCAATTGGCCGACGCTGATCTTTGAGACAAGATGAAATGATAGTGCCTTCGTGGACAAGCAGTGGGAACAGTACGATCAGTCGCCTCATACGAAACGTCTGTTTTGATGAAAAGTCTGGTCAACCAGCACTGTAGAACAAGACTATTGTTCAATGGCGCTATAGAAAGTGTCCATTGAATTTTTTTTAAGGAAACGGATATTACTTTATATCTATTCAGGTGCAGGCAGGCCTTGACCGCTGGGCCAAATATAGTGGTTAATTGGCTGGTACGACTGAATGTTTTTGGCGACGTAGTTCGCTCGAATCTGCGTTATACACGCAGACCTAATAGTATGGGTGTTTCCGTAATTATTTGTGTAAGATGGGCGAGAAGCAACACCGAACTGCTTTCAATCAGTGGAAAAGTTTAGAACTTCGTCACCTCATGCTTGCGATGCAGCCGACTTAGATATTATGGTAACAAATGCTTTTGAGGCAGATCCGACAGACCCATCCCTGTAAGCAGTCATGCTTGCTATGCTTACGGGGGATACGGCTAAAGGACTGTAGCTGTAGCCACTGTCTCTGAGTCCGTAATGGTCCAGAAGAATGCTGTTGAGTGGAATCGGTAGAGGACAAATTCCACTTTGAAACAGACCACACAAAAGCAGACATTCTGTGTTTTCATTTTTCTTTCATTCTGAACTACTAAAGCTCGCGGTTGTTTAACTAATTATATAACTTAATTTTTAAAACTTCTTGTTATTGTTAAAAATTATTACACTATTTCTTTTTTAAAGTTTACTATCCGTGAGTAAAAGTAACATCGGTCGTTGACTTGTTGAGTGTATATTATGTCACGCTAGAAACAGCAAGCATGCGTCATTAAAATTAATCGATAAGAACAATGAGTACTTACTATATTTATATGTCAACGTTTTATGGTTTTTTTCCTTTTTTTAAAATATGTAATACGTATTCAATATTTTGATCGTTTTCATAACATTTTGCGAGATGATAGTATTTTCAGTCACGTAATTTTAGAAGAGATAGTCTTAATTAGTATAGGATCAAGATCCACTCAATTATATTTGCCATTTATTATTAATCATATAAAATTATATTCCACTACCGAATGAAATTTGTAATATTGGTCCCATAAGGCATTATAATCGCTAGTAAACAATTCTTTTCAAATTCTATATTGTTAAAGGTAGTCAAGTTGTAGTAAAATTCAAATTATTAAGTTTTAAGTAGGTACGCAATTTACCTCTTCAGGCTGTATACAGTCAATTGTGATATATACGTGGCCTCTCCGATAGTATGGAGGCCAGGCCTTGCCGTCAGTTTGGGTACTTCACATCTGTTATAGGTAAAATTAAATTAAAAAAAAAACCGATACAAAAAGATCTGATGATCTTTAAACGGCTGAGCAGATTTTCTTGAAACATAGCTAAGAACACTCTCGATTAAAACACCTTTCAAACGAAAAAACTTAATCATAATCGGTTCATCCGTTCAGAAGCTATGATGCCATAGACACACTAACACACAGATACACACTAGAAATTTATAACACCCCTCTGTTTTCATCGGGGGTAAAAAAATCAGCCATATAATGGAAACAACAAATTCTTACGCGTATATCCTTAGAGCGTCTAAGGATATACGCGTAAGAATTTGTTGTTTTTTTATTTTATTTACGACACCCACGGAATTAAATAGGGTGTGAAAATGAAGAAATATTTTAAAAATATATAATATCTAATACCTTTAAATTTATATACAAGAATATAATCGGAATATATATAATCGGAATTTCGGAAACGGCTCCAACGATTTTCATGAAATTTGGTATGCAGGGGGTTTCGGGAGCAATAAATCGATCTAGTTACAAAATGTCGTTTTATCCGTGTTCTCAGGACTTTTCGGATTAGGGTGAGTGTGTTTGGTAGTACTTTTAAGTGCAGCAAGCATACTGAACTCCATGTCTTAGTGCAATAGCGCTATGATACGTGGATTTTTAGTTAACAACATTATCAAATTTGTTACCAAAGTCGATAGGGATCATGTAGGTGTGTTGTGAGGGGGTGCCATCCGTATGATGGTTGCATTGATGCTTACTGCTACTTGCGGTATTGCGCCTTGTGATGGATCTGCGGGTGTGCTGCGCCTGATTCGACGCATCTTGTGGTACTGGTCGATGGAGGTATGCGGGTGGTGATGTCTGCTGGGATTGTATGGGGGGGACCTTGGGATGGTGTAAGCCCGACGATAGTCGTATTGATGCTTGTTGCGTTCTGCAGTATTGCGTCTCTGCGATGGTTGTTAGGCGGGTCGCTATTCTCAATGGCGCTCTCTGTGTCTTGGTTTGACTCACAACCTAAGTAGCTTTGCCCAAGTCGGTTTCCTTCATTACGAGGCTGCAGATTGTCTGACCTCCATGACGTTTTATATAACAACATAATAATATATCTCAGTAAAGTTCCCACCTTTGAATGATTGAAGGCAACTTGTTGGTGGGTGAGACAAACATGATCGAAAAATGCATATACTCAAGGTCAGTGACACAAACCCTTTCTGATGGCGAATTATTACTATTATTTTATAACTGCCTATTGGCTATATCTGCCATTGTATTGGTTGGTGGAGCATATGTGTCGACATCATGCGGGTGGTAGCTGGAGGGAGAATCTGAGGAGGCTCTCAAGCCTGCGACCGAAAGCCGCGCAACGTGGGACCCCATTCCCTTGAGGTGAGCGGTAGACTCATGACACGCTCTACGGCTAATTGGCCGTGCTGATCATGCAATTGGTGGTGATGCCTTACACTTACATCACGTCTGCAGGAACGGCGATCTGGCAGGTGGTGGCGCTCACGGAGGGCTTTTTATGGCCAGTGTGCCTATTGTTGCCTAACCCGTGTGACGTACATTCACTGTGGCTGGATTTGATCATATTCTGTATGGCGTTTACACGCATTGACATGCGCGACTTCGGTCGATGTTTGTGCTTACGCACTACCAAGGGGCCAAGTCCTCTTTTACTGGTTTGCCAGTTATTTTGCTGTGGACTACGGTCCAGTTCCCAACTTAACGTCCCCTTCGGGGGGAGCGCGTTGGTTGGTTGGCGCTCACCGCACACGGCGTGTGTGGAGCCGTGTGCCTCGCCCACATTTTTTTAATACATATTTGATATAAATATTGTGAGCCTTTTCCAAGCGGGAAGGGATTAATTAATAAGGAATTGATTGATGTGAACCTGATACAAGTGTAATAGGGACGATTTAATGTTCTTAACTTTTTTGAGCTCTGTCTTCGTGAACGGGGTTCTTTAGCTTATAAGTCACTACCAACAACTTTCGACTGCTCTAGTGAATATTCATTCTTCCAAGAGACATCTAAAAGAACTAAGTTACTAAATAAACACAACGTAAATAAGGGTCCTAACTAAGGCGATCACGCCATAAATTTATTAAACGCCCTATATTTGAACCTTAGAAAGATATATAGTGGTCACGTAAATTTTATATAACTTAAAGATATAAATTCTAAAGAATGAAACAAAGAGAGGGGGTGGGAGTATTACAATTGACCACGCTTTCACAGAATACCAGCGTAAAATAGCGGCTTAATGCTGCTGTGTTTCGTATGGTGAGTGTAGAGAACCGGAGACCCTTTTTACTCGAAAAGAGGCATTCCATCTTAGTCCTCACGGGTGACAACACATCTGCATTTTGATTCTTTATTGAGGAGAGATGTAGATGTCTATGAGTCACAGCAACCACTTACCATCAGGTGGACTGTGTGCTCGTTTGTCACCCTATAATATAAAAAAAATTACAAGATCATTATTTAAACAATAATACGGGAACAACAATCCGTCAGCGATCAAGTTCCCGCCAAAACCATGCACAATTTTATGTTTGTAAAAAAAGTGATTTTTGTTACTCTTACGTGTGTTGAAAATTACATGTTAAAAAAATGGCATAATTAAAAGTCACACGATTGTAATTAAAAAATGACAACAGCTACTCCACGCTTTAATTATAGAGTAATTATATGTATACATATACTTGACTTGAAAACTGACGCAGAAATATTGTATACAATATGATAAACAAAATTCAATTAAATGGGGTAATTTGTTTCTTTTGCTTTTAAATCTTTTACGGCCACCTAATTTCCAGGTATTTTGAACACCAGGTAACGAACGCATTGCAAGTTTGAGGAAACCTGTAATTGATTTTATAGAACAAACATATTTTGAATGAAATTATGTATTTTTATAATTTTTTAGAGACCATTGTTTTTGTATATAAATATAATCTTCCTTTTTAATCAACCCGTAACAGTCCACTTAAACAGTTTACGGTGCCTTTGACAGGATTATTATGACAGGTTACCAACATCGGCATTATTCATGGGATGACATGGAATGAGAGGTGAGAGTATATAAATATTTTATAGTATTGAAAATCATAAGTTTCGTAATGAGACCATAAGCAAACTATTTTTAAAATTATATTATTTTAATTAAATAGAACTCTCTTAAATAACGGTCTGATTTTATTAATATATATATATATATAAACACTCACGCCTGTCACCCAGAGGGGTAGGCAGAGATTATGGACTTCCATTTGGCACGATCCTGACACACCTCTCTCGCCGATTGATTTTATAAGTAATGTCCTATTCAATCTAATTATATCCCCTTCCTATATCTCATTATTTTCCTCTCCCTTACTTATTGGCAGTAAGCATTAATATCCGCAATTGCTACACGTGATGATTAAAATAAAACTAGAAAGGAAAACTAGAAGGTGTTCATGGATGGATCGTTTAATTAATAATTGTTTGTTTTTAAAACGTTACCCCCACACTAGGATTTTTTCCTCTATCGTGGAGGCAGTTTATAAACATAAATTGCACAAGGACGAACATCCAGGCCCGGAACAATTATTTGTAGGCCATACAAATACTTGTTCCGTGCGGGATTCGAACACGCGGCCCCCAGCGCAGCAACTCATTGCTAAGCCACTGCGCCACGGAACCGTCAAATAAGTAATCAAGTAGCGGATTAATAATTAAAAATAAGTTACGAAGTAGCGGAGGGCATATTGAATCTATATTTAATAAAAAGTTCCTGTTCGGATGGTAAAGTGAAAAGCAATTAAAGGACAGAAAAAGAGGCTGGGAGACTTAAAAAGCATGAGATTGCGTTTCCCGCTTCATTTCCGAGAAAAACGTGGAACGACCGTCTTTCAAGTGGGACTTCAACTACCGCAACTTATGTTATAGAAACTTATGTATTTTGTGATTATATTGCAATAACGATTTTTACCTTTAACAGTATTACTAAAGTGATGACTATAATACACAGACATATAATAATAACTTTTACCGCGGCTTCTCTCGGATGAATTTTAGTTTAGCAGCATCATTACTAATTCGTGCCAAATTCACTTATTTCGGTCTGTCCGACTGTCTATCATGACTATTTCACGTAGATAAAATTTGGCGTAGTTATAAGATACTTAAACTAAAATACAGAGTTGAAATTTAAAATTCGAATTTTTTTACGTTTAAGGGGTAAAATGATAAAATAAAATATTTTTTAGAGAATCATTTAGGGTGTCATATACATAAAACCTCTTTGAAGCGACATTTCTAATAATACATATATATCCTAATACTCTATAAACTACACTAATACTAATACTATTAATATAATAAAGCGGAAGAGTATTTTTTGTTCTTTTGTTTGTTTAAACATGCTAATCTCTGGAAATATTTAGTAAATATTTGAATTTTCAAATCGGACAATAAGGACAAAAAGCCGCCCGATGAGAACCGAGAGAAACCAGCCGTCAACGCTTCTATTAGTTCAAACATTCTAGATAGCAATGTATGGAAAAATTGGCAAAATTAATTGAATACTTTTATTTAAAACTAGCCGTGCCCGCGGTTTCACGCGAATATATCACGCGTTTGAGCCCCGCGACATGACATGACACCTCGCTCATATAGTTAAATAATTTTAACTACAAAATTTGAAAAATTTGTGGAGTACTTTTGTACGTTATAGATCAAAGTTAAATTTTATCCTCTCTCCCTCTCGCCCCCGGGTGAGCGTCACATTTAAAATGTCCCGAAGCGCGTTTTTTTTCAGTTTTAAAGAAAACTGTACACGATACATGAAAAGTGTGCAGGTAGGTTTATGTAGTGGAGAAATAGATTATACCTCTTTTCTACCGACTTCAAAAAGGAGGAGGTACACAATTTGGCTGTATGTTTTTTTATGTGTGTTACTTCATAACTTTTTTCTGGGTGTACCGATTTCGATGATTCTTTTTTTATTTGAAAGCTGGTGCTCATGTGGTCCCATATGAATTTGATCAAGGCCATATAAATTTGATCTGACTAATAGTTTTTGAGTTATTATTAATAATTTATATTGAAGTCGGTTGTACAAAATTTTTAATTTTACCACTTGTTAAAGAGCATATTCTATTCTTTACTTTAGTCATGCATATCTTGGCGGTAAAGTGGGAAATTTTTGAGAAAACTAATCATTGAGCAAAAGAAATAGATAAATGATAAAAAATTCGTGGCAGATTGTGCGGAAACTATAAGTGATATCGCTTATGTATGTATGAGAGGTTGCTAACAAATTTATTAAGGATTATTTTGTACCTGCACAATTTTCATGTACCATGTACGGTTCTCTTTAAAGCTGAAAAAACTCGCACTTCGGGGCAATTTCAGGGGTGCGGGAGCGGGGATAAATAATCATACTGGATGGAGCCTATTGGTTTTTAGATAAAAAAAGACACGAACCATTGATTTTGCAATTGTACTTAACTAGTTTTTAATTATTTGAATTGCCAAATGCCCAATAGGAACACATTATGGATTTTAAAAGAAGTTATTTTAAGTATAATGCAATTCATAGTGAAGCGTTAAATGATGCTATCAACTATTCTAATAAATTTATTCTCACAGTTCACCTAATCTGCTAATACTTACCCTACATCGGATAACTTGATAGCAAAAAGAGTATGTGAGCTTATTACCATACTGATAGAGAATCAAGGTATTTTTAAAAGGGCTTCTCTCATAAGATACGTGGTAGAGCCATGCAGCAGCAATATTACTGGTATAGTTGTAGCACGAATGGGTCGTCTCGACCGGGAAAGGACCACGCTCTCACAGAATACCTGCGTAAAATAGCAGCTTAACGCTGCTATGTTTCGTATGGTGAGTGTAGAGAACCGGAGACCCTTTCTACAGGAAACGAGGCATTCCATCTTAGTCCTCAGAGGTGACTCGTAATCGAGACGTAATAGAGGTAATCGAGGATAGAGTAGATGTCTATGGGCCACAGCAACCACTACTACGTGGACTATGTGCTCATTTGTCACCCTTACCCTATAAAAAATAAATAATAATAAGAACTGAAACGATGATTTTAACCAAGATTGTGTGATCATGAAAGCTGTTTGAGACAAAGAGAAATTAATCACTACGTTTGACATTTGACAGTTGATAGACAGCAAGTCTTAAGTCCCTACGCCATTTTCACTTTTCCCCGAACACAATACAGCAAATCAAAGAAAAACCATTATGTACATATGTGTATATTTGTTACACAATAGAGATTAGCAATCAAACGAAAAGCCATATATTTTAAAGAAGTCCAATGTTACTACATTTATTTTATTTTATTTAAAATGTATAGCGTCTACTTCACAATTATTTTCGAACGAATGCATGATTATCAGAAATTGTTACTCGTACGATATTTAACTTAACATGTGTATGTAATTACTCTAAAAACGTTAAATCAATACACTGAGGTAGATACATAGATAGTTGCCGAAAAAGGATATATGTTTATTTTTTTATAGAATAAGGGTGACAAACGAGCACACAGTCCACGTGATGGTAAGCGGATGCTGGGGCCCATAGACAGCTACATTTATCCTCAATTAAGAATCAAAATGCAGATGCGTTATCACCCTTGACGACTAAGATGGAATGCCTCGTTACCAGTAAAAAGGGTCTGTCGTCTATGATTATATAATTCAAGTCAAAACACTTTGCTTTTGAAAGCATGCTTTAAATTATAAGAATATTGAGAACATTGCAACAATCGCAAGCAGATCAATTAATTTATTTGTAGATTAGTTTATCTTTTTTTATAATAAATCTCATAATGAACTAAATTTTTTTTCTCACTGTCCCGGAAACTATAAATGAAGGACATTACCTTCATTTATAGTTTCCGGAATAATGTTTTCTTAGGAAATGTAAGAAAAAAGGGACGAAAGCTTTCTACAGATTTATTATGAAAACTTTTCATGAGTAATTATTATTCTGTTCGCGCTAGCTCACTATGCAGGGAACTATGCTAAAATATAGCAATTGATAAATAATGTTGGGAGACAACTGAGCTAATCCAATTACACTATGTTGCGGAGACCGTTGTGGCTTTAAAAAAACTTGCATGTAACAAATAAACAAAAGTTTAAGTTTACATGCAATAATAAAAAAAAACTTTTGAATTTGAGAATCTCATTGAATAATGTGCATAAAATAAGAGTGGCGTGACGTCTGGTGTCGGCGATTGCAAAACTGCCTGGCTATTATGTCAAATCTTTCGTGCAACAGGGGAAGCCATGTCCAGTTGTAAACTTTTACGGGCCGATGACGAAGATAAAGAGGAAGAAGTTAAAGTGGAAATCGTGCTCACAAATTTTGCAGTATGAGAAATTTTATCGCTATGCTTCTGAATTATTTCCCAAGGTACATTTGCATTCCAATAACAGATTTTCTAAATCCTTTTCCGGAAGTGTAGATAAGATTAAATAACAATGGAAATTTACAAGATTTAGCAGTGTGTACTAAAAGTTTAATTTAAAAAAGACTTAAGGTGTGTTTGTTAAAGCGGGATAGGTAAATAAATAATATGTATAGATAAATTTTCTCCTGGCAAATTTTAACTACTTCTTTTATATTTTAATGAAGCTTTTGTAATTTTGCGTCTAAGTAAATACTGACAAAGAGCTTATTATCTTCTTAATCGTTGCGTGGTTGCTTGTGTGCTTAAATTACTTTCCTAGTTCAACTTTGTGCTTTTTTGTAATAATTTATTTCAAAATTTCATTTAACACGCAGAGATCCCGGCGAATTCATTTCGTTTAGTTATATCGTAAATAATCTCCTTTGATAACGATGCGGAATAGCGGTAGCAGGGTTCGGAAGATGATGTTTCGTTATTATAGATAAATCGTATAATTCATTACAACCTACCAAAAGTCCACTGCTGAACACAGACAAAATATAATGCAGGAATAGAATAGAATAGAATAGATTAGAATATAATCATTGTTATTCAATATAGGTTAGGTTACATGTAATACTTATTGAAAGTCATTTTTTACTTTTACCACTGGTTCGGAAAAAACCTTTGTCTTTTTAAAAAAAAGCACAATTTACAATATATTTTATACAGTTGTTATGAAACAATTTTTAAACCGCATGATAGCGATCACCTCATTCCCAGGACTTATTATTAATTACCTTTACTATATAATTTTTGCTTAATAAATATTTGAAGCCTTTTGATAGATAAGGCCTGCATATTTTCTGGGACTTCGTTGTAAAAGCGTATATTTGTTTTGTTACATTTGGCAAATGTGTTTTTTTATTATTTTAAGTCGATATTACGAAGATGCTGCTGCCTTGCCTATCTCGTGTTAGTTTCCCTCTGTCAAAAAACAATTGTGTGAACAAAGGAATACAGAGAGCAAGCAACATGCGTACCGCGTTGTATCGTTTTTTTTTTGTTATATAAGATATAAGATAAGAGTGACAAGCGAGCACACAGTCCACCTGATGGTAAGTGGTTGCTGTTGCCCATAGAAATCTACATTTATCCTCTTTTGCGAATAAAATGCAGATGTTGTCAGCCGTGAGGACTAAGATGGAATGCCTCTTTTCCAGTAAAAAAGGGTTGCCCGACTGGTGAGCGCGGTGCGCGGGCGCAGCAATACTCTTGCCAGCTGGGCTGACACATGGCATTATATTGTATAGCGTAGACATAATAAGTACTATATAAGTGAAAATGTTGTGTGTGCATACATAAACATACATACATAGACATACACCGATACATACGTATACAGTATGTATACGTATGCATACGTATACATACTGTATACGTATGTTTCGGTGTATGTCTGTGTGTCTGTATGTGTTATGTAGGAAAGTAGCCTACATTAACTGAACCCTATTAATGCCACTGTTTTCTGTCTGTATATCTGTCTATATGTCTATCAGTCTGTTCGCCTGTCCGTCTACCCGTCTGTCCGTCTGTCCATCTGGAAGCTCATTGAATAGAGTACAAGTTAATATATATTTTTATTCTTTTATCGTCGAAAATATGGAAATGGGGGACTTCAAAGTTGACAGCTTTAGGCCGTTTTTGTTACGTGGTCTATCTCAAAAAATAATCTAGTATTTTAATTTGTGTTTTCTGTATATTATGTACTGTATACTATATTTAAATAAATTTAAAAAAAAAATGCCCATAATAGTAGAAGTTCTTTATCACTGCCCGACAGCGAAATGGTGCTTGATTCATCATGAACGTGCTTGATCTAGTAATCTATATGGAAAACTAAACGTGACACACCGGTCCCCGGCTGGCCGATCTTCCAGCCCGGATTCCGAGCGAGACTTTTGTGCAGTACGCATCGGAATGCATTCACTCGCCACAGGTCAAGGCTTGGTTGGATTTCCTCATCAGATATAAATTTTGTAAAAAAAAGAAATAATCTTGGCGTGTACTGCGTTGACTATAATAGCTTGAACTATAAAAGCTGTAGCCCGATAACTCGCAATTTAGATGCCTTGCATAAAACACCACAGTTTCATCAGGAGAAACCAAGGGAGAGATTTTGCTCTTACATGCAATAACAAATTCCAGAAAGTCAAACCATAAAGTAGCGTTATAGTTTCTCAATTCGATATATGCATAGTTTTGCTGAGCGAAATTATTTAGAAATCAAATAATATCATGTAGTCTATAGAAGTGCTTTGCTGTAGAACGTTCTAAAACTATTTGTAAAAATAATTTCAGTAATAAAAAAATTGTCGGCTTACAACTAAACGCGAGGGAAGCCGCGGGTAAAGGCTAGTTTATTATTGCTTCGTGTATAGTCCGCAATGTTAATATGATCTTGGAATCAACTGGCAGCGTAATAAAACAAAGATCGCGTTAAGTTGCTTGCCTTTAGAGAGGCCTTTGTCCAGTAGTGGCCTGCCGCGGACTGATGATGGTCATGATACAGTTTACACCCGAACACAAATCTCTTTAAGATTTAGCCGTTGGATTATTTAGTTAATTAGCCAAATACAAATACAAGGAAATAAGAACAAAAAGGCAGAACTTTTGATGTTTGTGAAAAAGCTGTTTTAACATGTAAGGTGAAGCTTAACTTTACGTACAAATGTATTTTGTTAATGGTGTTCTTAATGTTTGCTCGCATGTTTACCCAGCGAAATTCTCCAAACGAATAATGTAAATATCATCAAAGAGGAAGACAGATTTGTATTTCGATTTTCGTTACATTTAAAATGTTTCGTTTTCGACGCACGCAGGTGATATAATTTAAACTTTCCTTAGGTACCGTCTGTTAAAGTTAAAAAGTTAAGGCGGTGTCTTAGCCCAACAAGATGTTAAAGTCCAAAGGCACCCTCTTGCAGTAATGGCCCCTTAGGGAAGATAACTTTCAGGAAATGTTTTCCATTCTAACCAAAGTTTTCTAAGTTTACTATTGTTAAATTTGATAAAATAAATTTATTCGTATTAGGATAAGTGCTTAAGTTTTTGTACAGTAAATCTATCATGTCCATCCCGGCAGAAAATCAGAGTATGAAACCTATCTAAATACAGTAAGTTGTGACAAAGGATGACTTTATATTATTTATGTCCTTACCGTCCTTACCGTTGCGTTGAAAAATGTTTTGAAGCTACTGAACTATAAAGGAAAAAAAATCCAATCGACATATACAAAATTCACCTTCGATTTGCTGACGATATCGTCATTATCGCAGAATATAATGATTACTTTAAAGCTATGCCCAACAGGTAGCTTATTATATTTATTGATAAGACGAAGATCATATTGTTATCTTATGTCGTCGACAATTGTTAGTTATCAACACAACAATGTAACACGACAATTGTTAGTTACAAGTTCGCTGGGTTGGTTAAACACCGTAACATAATGAGGCGATTTGATTTTCGCCATTTTGGCGCTGATAACAGTAGCGAGTGTTCACGGAACTAATAAAAGAGATAGAACAGTGTGATAAAATATATCGATAAAATACTATACCCAGGCCTATCCGTAACGTCCATTCTATTTATGTATCATTTTAATATAATGCCATACAATAAATAAATGTATCAATTAATACTTATGTCTTAGACACAAGCTTTATACCTCACGTAAAACAAAAATCGACGCTGCGTTAGTTTGTCTACGTTTTTCTTCGTAACTATAGACCGGGTTTTGTTCCAGGTTTCACCATTGGGTATGAATGGCTCATTTGAGAATCTTAAAAAGGTCCAATGAGTTGGAAAGTCTGGAATAGGTGGAACAAAATAAAAAATATATAATTTTGTAATGACTTATTGTTAACTATTCATTTAGTTCTCGTACTAGAGAAAATCAATAAGCTGCCAAAATAATGCCTATTTCAACAATATCTATATATACAATGAGAATTTTACAAACTTTAAATTACATTAAAGAATACCATAACACAAATCATTGACGTCATACAAGTTTCATACTTTTTAGTCACAGTTTCAGTATAAAGTCAGTTGGAAACCTGTAAATTAATAAATATTTGATAATTATCTGTTGACAGCGACTTTCATTGTTGTAAACATATATAATAAGAATAATATAGTCATTTATTTCCGAACTTTGGGGTTGTACATTATTCTGTCTGAGTTCCTAGTTTAGTACCAGTTAGAGTAAGTCCCTCAGTTCGGTGTGCATTTGGGCATAGGCCTCCTCCAACTGCTGCCATTAGACTCTGTCTGCTGCTACCCTTGTCCAGAATGCTTCCAAGGTTAGGCGGATATCGTCTTCTCATATTCTGGTTGGGCGACCCTGTTTTCTGACGCCATCTTTTGGGTACCATAGAGTTACCTGCTTGCTCCATTTGTTGGTCTTGCAATGAATCATGTAACCTGTCCAGCCCCATTTCAGATGACCGATACGGATCAGAATGTCGGCAACCTTGGTTTTATTCCTTATTTCCGCGTTGTTAGCTCTATCTTTGAGTTTTATTCCTAACATACTTCTCTCCATCGATCGTTGGCATTTTGCAAGTTTCTCTCGGTGATTTTAGTTGAGGGACCATGTCTCACAACCATATGTGATGCAAGGGAAAATACAGGTGTTCAATGTTTTCTTTTTGATAGAGATGCTTAATTCTTTACTTTTCATGATTTCTTTCAGAGAACGGTATTTTTTCCAGACACTAGCAATTATTTTGTTTATTTCTTTAGATAGGTCACCATGGGCAATCACTTGACCCAAGTACACATACTCTCGCACATATTCAAGTCTTTTTCCATCTAATTCTATGCCAACTTTTGTAGAGTTGGTCATCAGTTTGGTTGATTTTTTTATTTTGATTGATTGTGTTCATTCCGAGACCTACTTCTTTGCTTTCGTTGGCTAGAGTTTGTACCATTGCTTGTAGTTTACTTGTGTCTTCTTCCAGTCAGATAATATCGTCAGCAAACCTCAAATGATTTAAGAGGCTGCCATTGATGTTCAGGCTGTATTCATTCCAGTTTAATCTTCTAAAGATATTTTCCAGCACAACAGTGAACAGTTTAGAGGATAGTGGTTCTCCTTGTCTGACACCTCTGTTAATGGGAAATAGGTCTCCTTTCGATTCCACTTTAATGCGGCTTTAACTCATGCTGTAAATGTTTCTGAGTATCTCGATGTAGGTATTTTCAACTCTTTGCCATCTTAAACTTGACCAACAAACTTGACAATTATTTACAGACTGTTAAATGCTTTCGAATGGTCTATAAACGCTATGTACATGGATTTCTCGTATTCGTTGCTATTTCCAATACTTGTTTGATAGTGTGAATGTGATTAATTGTGCTGTAGTTTTATCTGAAACCTGCCTGATCTACGGGTTGATTTCGTCTAAGGTTTTCTAGCAACACTTTTGCGAACACCTTATAGACATTTGAGATCAGACTAATCGGTCGATAATTGGCAATGACTTCCCTAGGCTCTTTTTTATGCAGGAGAATTATGTGAGACTCTCCCCACGGATGACACCTGGCTTGAGTATATCGTTAAATCTCCTGATTATAATTGAAGTCAGTTTCTCTGCCGTACCCCTCATGTTCTCTCAGCTCCTTTGGTATGTTGTCCGGCCCTGAAGCTCTTTCTAGTTTTTGAGAGTGTATAGCTCTCTGTACCTCAGCTATATGTATGGGCGGTACGTCAGCATATCTTTTTGTTGGCGACTTGTAAACAGATATAGGTAGAAAAAAACATCGATAAGTATTATTGACAAGGAACTTGTTGACGCGAAAACGCTACGATGTATATACCTTTATATTAAAATTGTACATATCTCCTTAATTTCAATGTCCTAACCCAAAGTATATATATTTCTATATTAAATCCTTATCCTATTAATTTCCTTAATTACCATCTTCACTTCAAGAAGAATGGAACGCAAGCAAATCACGATGGCAACACTGCGCCAGCGCCGCGCAAGACAACGTCAAAGTAACAAGGGTGTTTGCAATAAATACAAAATGATTGAAACAATCCCACGGATAAGTAAGCAGAAGTTGGAATAGTTCGAATGCAACAGCTCAAAGGACTTTTAACCGATGAGGGATAAAGGTACGGAATGTCAGTCCCAATTCGGCAAGCGTTGAGAAGGGCAGCTTCCTATTAGACAGACAGACGACCTTATGAGACGTGCTGGAAGTCTGGAGTAAAATAGTTCAGGATCGTGCTGTGTGGCGATTTTTGAAGGAAGCCTATGGCGTGACGTTGACTTTCCTTGTTTATTTTATTTAAAGCTTAACACTATTAAATCCTGCTTTTATTTTATTTAATTAACATAAGAATAAGCTGATATTTAATACAAGTTTATCTATAGTTAACTAATTGTAATATTTGTTGAGTCATGTTAGAAATTCAGAAGGTTAGGTAATCGAAATATTTGTTGTAAGCTCAATCGAATGTACATAATAAGTCAAATGCAGGTTCATAATGAACAAAACATGTTGTTTGGAGGTAAGTAACCTATTAAAGAGCCCTTCAGAGACCATGTGCACTCTCAAATTAAATAAAACGCATGCCTGGAACAGTTTGCTTAGTGATGAAAAAAATAATAAAATGGAGAATCCGGTATTTGTATTTCAAGGATCTGTAGAGTTAGTTAACTATCAGTAAATTAACAAGCAGCCTTTTTTTACTTATATTAAGACAGTGCTTGACTATAATCCCACCTGGTGGTAAGCGATGGTGAAGCCCTAAATAGAAAACCGAACTGTCTAAGCGTAAGAAAGCCCATTTATTAAAGGCACCCAGATTATAGATTATAATCGAACGGTTAAACAGACTCCGTCAAATTAGTCCACTCTGTTGCTGCGCTCATTACGAAAGACGAAGCAACAAAGGGTTGGAGATTTACCGACAGTCTGGTTATCCGACGGTGGAAAGGAGAGGCAGTAAATAAATCATATAGTTTTTCAGAATGTATCCTATAGAACATCGAAAAGCTGTCTACTCAGCACTTGTGCTCGCCGCTGTAAGAAGCTGTCCCGACGTGATGTACTGCCGTACCTTTTCAAGGGAACCTAGGTTTCTTGTGGCTGCTTTAGCCTTGGACTCAATGAACTGTCTAAAATTGAGTCTACATCTGTAGGCGGTTGGTGTATATAAATATCCATCCCAGAAAGTAGGGTAAGGTTAGTCTGCTCCTTTTTTGCGGCGAAGAGACACGCTTGTGTTACTGTTGTATTGGTTGTACTTATTGGTTGTTTGAACTTATAGAACTAGAAGTATTTCTTTTATACGAAAGGGGACAAACGAGCATGCGGCGCACCTGATGGTTAGTGACCACTGCCGACTATAAACAACTGAAATACCAGGAGAATTGCAGATGTGTTGCCAGAAAGTAAAATAAATTTATTTGTTATGTTTTCGAGTACTTTTAAATGACAGATTAATAAATTTGATTTATATTAATTTATTCAATTAAATAAATATTTAATATTCAACAAAATAGTTATATGAAGTGCCAAACAGTGACAAACGATGAAGGTTCTCGAGTATCAACCTCGTAGCAATAAGCGAAGTGCTTATCACTTCGCTTATTGCTTGTTGCTTACATGTAGGAAATCTGGATACGCCGTGATTCAACACCGTGTTTTGTGGCGTTCTTTGGGGTAGGCCTATGTTTAATAGTGGACTTGCGAAAGGCTGTAATGATGATGATGAATCAATATTTGATAAATATTTAAAATTTGTAAAATACCTATATATTAATGTAATGTAAACACAGCATTTATACGTCCTATTGCTGGGCAGAGACCTCCTTTATTTCCGTTAAACCCTATTGATTTATAGAATTTGCATGAGTAATTAATCAAAAAGATATCTTGAAAATTTAAAAAAAAATTATAAACATTGAGCAGATTTTCAAAATGTAAATGATGTATACAATCCCATACAAAATTATACATTCATATGGCCATAGTTTTTAAATGAAATTGTTATTAATGATGAAATAAAAGTCTTTACTTTCCCATAGAAGAATGTCCCGCAATTTAGGCTTTTTTAATTTGGTCAAAACGTTATTTAATCTCGTACATGCCGGAGGGGGTTAAATATTATTATTTAATTTGAAAGATATTAAAAATGGCTTTTCATTACAGTAACGTCAATATAAATTTTCCTAAATTCTCAAATATAAACCCCTTAACATTAAATGTATATTTAACAAAAGAAAATAAATTATTTATAAGATTAATATTTTCTTTTCATTATAGACAATTGATGAAATAATATCTTTATTGTCTTTTTCCTTCATCTCTTCTATGAGTTGACACGGGTCTCTCCCGTTATGTAGGAAGAATATGCCTTAATCATCAAACTTGAATGGCGGATTGACATGTCGCACGTAAATTTAATTTTTTTTAACCATTGGGGCTGTAACAGGTCTACTTTCTGTGTGTGTGCGCGTAACGCTTACGCTATTAAATCATAAGAAATCATATAATAATAGATCTGTACCTATGAAATTGCCGTTCTGCAGTACTGGCTATATCAAATCAAAATAATTTTTGTTTGGCTAAGATTTCAAATTCATTTTATTTTAGAAACAAGGAATTCTTTTTCTTAATTAGTTATTTGTTTATATGATTAGCGTTATGTTTTTATCGCATTTGAATCTTTTTCGTCATCATGGATACGTTAAAAATTCGAGTAATTATGGAATATGAGTACCGTCGTAGCAGCAACGCGGCACATGCGGCACGCAACATCAACGACGTTTACGGAGCGAATACTAAAAACGAATGCACCACCTGTTATTGGTTTGCCCGCTTCCTTTCTGGAAATTTCGACTTGAAAAATGAGCCCCGTGGTCGTCCATTTGCGTCAAATTGGCAAGGGAAAAAAGCTTAACAAATGGGTCATGGGACAAAACGAACTCAATGTTCTGGCGATCATTGAGTTAGCGAGTACACGTCGAGACGTGCCTTGCGCAGTGCAAGGCACGTCTCGACGTGCTCAACAGGCACACAAACGAAGGAATTTTGAACCGCGTTTTTTGTTACCTGCGACGAAAAATGGATTCTGTTTGACAATCGCAAGCGCTCAGCTAGCTGGTTAGAATCTGGTTCAGCACCTAACCAATGTCATAAACGAAAACTTACCCCTAGAAAAGTGATGGTCACTGTTTGGTTATCTAGCGCCGGTATGATTCATCATAGCTTATTACCAAACAGGATGAGCATTACTGCAGATGTGTACTATGAAGAACTGAACACAATGATGGAAGCTCGCGTCTCGAACCAGCTTTGGTTAATCGCTCGTCTCTGCTGCTCGTGCACAACAGACGGTCTCAAGTTACAAGAGCTGGGGTTGGGCTCTCTGTCATCCGTCGTACTCATCAGTCCTTGCACCTACAGAGTTCTACTTTTTCCAGAATTTCGATAACTTTTGACGCGAAAATTATCCGAGGCAGTGAGCCGAGCATATGAGTTGTTTTTGACTTAACGTTGAATTTTAGGACACGTGGTATGTGTACTTAAATTTTAAAGTGGCTTATTGTAATACATTTATTAATTTTCGGTTGCGTAGATTTTTATAAAAATATTCTGATCTAAATCAAGGGTAAATCTAAATTTAATGTGATCCCACAATATTACTTATACTCAAAAACATCACAGGCCATCAGGATGATTGAATTAGAAGGGCGACGGATTTGGGTCGAGAGAGGGTGAAATAAATTCCATAGCGGATGATCTATTCACAAAAAATCCACAATCTAATTAAGTACAAGTTGTATTTTGTATTTAAATAGTCAGCAATCTTATAATGTTTATCTTTCTTTTCATCAAGTTTATATGTATATAATATTCGATTTTAGTTAGCTAAGGTCTGTGAATGCCTTGCCAAAATGTCCCAGCTGGCATGCATAACTTACCAGATTTGCCTATGGTCACACACAATGTGCTGCTGGGTTGATCAAGGCAGAGCTAACACACTCGCATTGGCAATGCTCCCCATTGTCAGACTGTATCATTTGGGTTTAGTATATATGTATATGAATTTTCTAAAAAAATTCTGTTCTTAATCAGTAATTAGAATTATTTGCTCTGAGACAGAATTATTTAAATTAATATATGAAATTCAGCCCTAGAAATCGGGGTCCAGTTACAATTAATAATGACAATGGTACGTTATAATTTTTGATTTAAAACATAAAAATTTTCTTACATTCATTTAAACAAATAAATATTTAAGACGTAGTTATAGTAATTCTACACAGTTGTTTCTATCTTATATTTTGCAATC
This sequence comes from Parnassius orleans, assembly GCA_029286625.1. Classification (NCBI taxonomy): domain Eukaryota; kingdom Metazoa; phylum Arthropoda; class Insecta; order Lepidoptera; family Papilionidae; genus Parnassius; species Parnassius orleans. The sequence goes on along the minus strand of JAGSMP010000075.1, from coordinate 1,673,788 downwards.
ATTTCTTGCGCGGACTGGCTAGAGGCGAAATTTTGTTTTTGCAAGATAATGGAAAAATCTTTCTTTTAACGTACCCTGTTTATATTTTTGTCTTGGACAAATATTTTTAATTGTTTTTAATGAATCCTAAACTTTGAAAGTTAAACACGCAATATTTTTAATCTAAGAGATATATAATTCTTTCACCATGAGGGCAAAATCACTAAATAGTAAATGTTTTGATTCATATATCATTTGACCAATTTCCGTCATACAGGAAATTTCGGATCAAACAGATTATGATTTAAAAACGTAATAAAAAATAAGGTAAGGATGTTTGAAGAGATGAAAGAATAATGTAAAATAATTTTAACGGATAGAAAGAGCTTTTGGGTGATTGATCAGGCCAGATTACGATACATCGTAATATATCAAAACTCTGTTTAATTTAAGAAGAAATCGATTTAATTAGTTATGCCCATTATATATAATTCATTCAATTTTGTAAACGATTTATCTTGATTACTTATATTTGTTTTGCCGTTAAACTGTCTCATCTAAAAGCTTAAGTAATAAATTAAAAATATTATTTATAATTTAAATATCGCATATGTGAATTGTATATTTATTAACATAACATAAAAATGTACAAAATTTTTATTTATATTATTTTTTATAATATTAATTTATCATCTACATCTATACTTAGTTAGGGCTCAAAATGCAGATGCATTGTCACCCCTGAGGACTAAGATGGAATGCCTCGTTTCAAGCAAAAAGAGTCTCAGTAAGTGTTATTTTAGGCTGGTATTCAGTGAAAGCGTGGTCCTTTCCCGGTTGAGTCGACCCATTCGTTTTACAACCATAATATAGATGCAGCCTGTCACGTAGAGATGATCAAAATGTTATTAATCCCTTAGTCTGTCTTACAAAAGTTTCGTAACATTGGAGTAAAAAGAATTTAATCTGACCCTAAGGATCTTGTGACGTTAAAATGTTCAGATAGTTTAAAAAAATTATTTTACTACATACAATATGTCAAGATGAAGATATTTTTCTTAATTTTTGTTAATTATTATATTGTATCCAATTTGACGTCCACATCTTACTTCCTTTCATACATCTGTTACTATTTTTGGAAAATCTAACCTAGCTATAATGAATATACCAAGACTTAAATGAGTTTTTTAATTGCGATTACGAATGTAAATTGGGGATTTAACAAAATTTACTTTTCCACAGGAATTTCCTATGTAAACTACCACTGGGACCACACATATACCTACACTTTACCAAAAGGATTATTCACATTTAGAACATTGTAGATAATTCTATAAACTTAACATACAGACATAAAAACCAGTGGTACGTACGATGAGAGTGCTCTGGAGACGTTAACTGGATTTTACGTCTTAAATATTTTTTTCTACTATTTTTAACTACCAATTAATGCCGGGGGTCGAACTTGGTTTCTCAGTACTTTATACATTTGTTATTTTAGCCTGAACCTCTGAGTCAGTCCTGTCTTAAATAAATTCATAACGTAGGACGATACATAAAATAAATTTTTAGTTATTATCTAGTGTCAAATAATTCAACAAATTTATACACGAAAAAGTAATGGAGATAAATAGTACATTAAACAGTTACTCTATTCCATAGGGTCAATAATTAATTAATGGATCGGTTTTACTACAAAATCTCCGAGAAAAATATACAAAGGTTGTAATATCGTCAAATTAAAAAAAAAAATTAAAAATTGTATGAATAGGGTTATTTAATATTAAGGAATACATGAGTGATAATTTAAGAAAAAACTTCTGGAAATGGGGTAATCGCTGTTTCTAAAATGATTTGTGTAATTAATTGTACAACATAATACATAATTGTTTTAATTAATGTCCCGCTGGGTTTCTTGTGGATTCTTCCCAGGACAGAGGTATATTCCGAACAAGTGGTAAATTAAAAAAAAACCCTTTCAATAAATATTATATATAAGACTTTATCTAAAAAATAAACAAGTTTTTTTCATGCTTATAATTATTTGTTTTCAAAGCTTTTTTTTTTAAAAAGGCAGATACCTCTATAGAAGAAAAGTTAAGTATCGCAATATCCTTCGAAAAAAGACATCCTGGTGGAATAGCGCGCTTTTAAATCCGCAATTTGATTTAGATATTTTTATACGTGGTAGAGCTATATTATGGTTGTAGCACGAATGGCTTTACCGGGACAGAACCACACTCTTGCAGAATACCAGCGTAAAATAGCAGCTTAATGCTGCTGTGTTTCGTATGGTGAGTGTAGAGAACTGGAGACCCTTTTTACTGGAAACGAGGCATGCCATCTTAGTCCTTAGGGGTGACAACGCATCTGTATTTTAATTCTTAATTGAGGATAAATGTAGATGTCTATGGGCCACAGCATTCACTTACCATCAGGTGGACTGTGTGCCCGTTTGTCACCCTATTCTATAAAAAAATTATGGGATCTGATCTATTTTTAATGTAAACAATGAATTAAATTTAAAGTTACTTGTTCATTTCTTAATTTTATTCTTGGAAACATTCAAGGTTTGCCTGAGGTAGACGAATCAGAACTAAACTATCACTAGAGCAGGGTATTAATGTTGACTCACATTAATTAATCAAAACGCGTGTTCCACCTACTCACAATTTTACGTAGCATATTATGTGTCGTGATAATTATACTTTAATTCATTCGTTCACTCATAACAGCTTATAAAAGTTCACTGCTGAACATAGGCCTCCCTCAAAGATTGCCTCGCTGAGAGAACTTTGCCGCAAGTCGAATTAATAAAAGAACCGCAGTTTTTTTATTAATTCGATTTTACTCGATTATTATTTCGAATTGTTATCAGGAAGATATTGTTGCCCATCTTAGGTTGTAGTTTCCCTTTGTCGCCTATTACAACAGCTACGGGACGGTTTGTGGTTTTGGATATTCTAAAACCGCTAATACTTTACTTATTTATGTTTAATTATTAATGTTGGAAGATATCAGTTGCGTTATATGCCATTATGTATGCATTCAACCATTCTTACATGCTCACGCCTGATACGATTATACGCTAACGATAACACAAAAAGAAGGATGCAGTGTTACAACAAGAAGTCAATCACAACAAAACTAGCGCCAGAATCCTCTTGGTATCCGACCAAGCGATCCACGGGGTAGTAGTTATTCAGGTATTCTTTGGAATGTAATGGTGAAGTAAGAAAATATACTGCTCTATATCGTCCCCATGTCGCAAGAGGCCCACCAAGGAGTCTTTCCGGATTGGTTCCGACTTTTTAACTAATTCGTCCGCCAAGCAGCAACTACCTTCAAAGAAGCTAGACCACTAAGTTGGTTATCCCTATACAAAGCATTAAAGTGAAACGAACCAGGCGATCATTCATGCGTCAAATCAATTCAGACTTCCCCATAGAAGGGGTATTTGAATAGTTGCAACGCTTGGTATTTAAGAAGATGCTGCTGCCCATCTCCTGTTTCAGAATCCCTGTGTCACCTCTTACGATACCCACGGGTGATATGGGGTAGTGGATATTCTTACACCGCCACTATAAGGTTTTAGACTTTTTATTGAAAGTAAAAATCATCTTCTGCAATAAAATGGCTTTTCCAATTTAAAAAAAAGTCATTTCATTGCAGATTAAAATGATTATTATCAACAATTGTATATTATATTTATTGTGATAATACTTTTGAATCTGAATAACAAAAGCATTTTGTTCTCTTTCCTACCTTTCCGTATTTGCAAGATATAAAGTAGGTCAAACGCTAATCGAAAAAGTCACTTAGGGTTAATTAATATCGTAAGCTTTGAGTAATTTAAAAGTACGACTCAAATTAAAAAAAAATATTGAAAGGCATATTACTGCCTTACTTTAATTGTTTCAATTTTATATTTATCTTTTTACCATGTGCATAATTTAGTTTATCTAACAATGTCATATTTTTATTGTATAAACAAAAACGATCGATACTTGGGCGTACCCTACACAGACGCCTTTCGGCGATTTCGTAGGATTGTAATGAGTAAAACTCATGGCACAGGGATTATTCCGCAAGGAATTAACTTCATGATTAATTTTAATTTATTATCATGAACTCAGGATCGTTAACCTTAAATATATACTTTGGATATATTTTCGACAGAGATTGCATTTTATAAATAGTTATAATAATTTTAATATCACAAGAATATGCATACGAAAAAATTGTTTGTTTTATATTAGTATGTTTACTGAAATAAATGGATTTTAAAGGGATGTGCCAATTTCACCTTCAAATACAATCAACCAGCATACGGCGCCTTATTTTAATTAACTAACGAAACCATGGCGACCGAGACGTAATGCTATGAAATATGCAAGCCATTAGAACTTTTTGGCTTTTCCCACTGTCGCCTCTTACGATACACACGGGACGAAATGAGGTGATAGATCCTCTTACGTTCCTCCACAGGGCACATGAAGTTTAACTTACAATAGTTAGTTAAACTTTATGTGCCTTACTTAATCTAGGATTTTTAAAATATAAACAAATATATATTATTTATGGTTTGGATATGTTACGGCTAACGTTAGTAATATAATACTTATTATTAAAATATGTAAAAAGAGATTGTCCGGCTAAATTTCGTTTTTTATTTCAAAACGGCAAAAGAAGTTCTTCATGTCTTCTCATTTTCAAAAGTTTATATTTTTCTATTTTCCTCAACCTCAGAGCAGCTGAGGAAGATAGATTGAGTGTTGCGTTCATTTCAAGTGAGCCCGATACCAAGCCGAAACTATGCTTAATTTGTATTGTATTTTATTTTAAGAACACACACTTACGCATAAGTTAACAAATGGGTCATGGGACAAAACGAACTCAATGTTCTGGCGATCATTGAGTTAGAGAGACGTCGAGACGTGCTTGCGCAGTGCAAGGCACGTCTCGACGTGCTCAACAGGCACACAAACGAAGGAATTTTGAACCGCGTTTTTTGTTACCTGCGACGAAAAATGGATTCTGTTTGACAATCGCAAGCGCTCAGCTAGCTGGTTAGAATCTGGTTCAGCACCTAACCAATGTCATAAACGAAAACTTACCCCTAGAAAAGTGATGGTCACTGTTTGGTTATCTAGCGCCGGTATGATTCATCATAGCTTATTACCAAACAGGATGAGCATTACTGCAGATGTGTACTATGAAGAACTGAACACAATGATGGAGAAGCTCGCACGTCTCGAACCAGCTTTGGTTAATCGCTCGTCTCTGCTGCTCGTGCACAACAGACGGTCTCCAAGTTACAAGAGCTGGGGTTGGAAGCTCTCTGTCATCCGTCGTACTCATCAGTCCTTGCACCTACAGAGTTCTACTTTTTCCAGAATTTGGATAACTTTTTGACGCGAAAGAAATTATCCGAGAGGCAGTGAGCCCGAGAGCATAAATTTTTGAGAAAAATTTATGAGTTGTTTTTTGACTTAACGTTGAATTTTAGGACACGTGGTATGTGTACTTAAATTTTAAAGTGGCTTATTGTAATACCTTTATTAATTTTCGGTTGCGTAGATTTTTTATAAAAATATTCTGATCTAAATCAAGGGTAAATCTAAATTTAATGTGATCCCCACAAATATTACTTATACTCAAAAACATCACAGGCCATCAGGATGATTGAATTAGAAGGGCGACGGATTTGGGTCGAGAGAGGGTGAAATAAATTCCATAGCGGATGATCTATTCACAAAAAATCCACGATCTAATTAAGTACAAGTTGTATTTTGTATTTAAATAGTCAGCAATCTTATAATGTTTATCTTTCTTTTCATCAAGTTTATATGTATATAATATTCGATTTTAGTTAGCTAAGGTCTGTGAATGCCTTGCCAAAATGTCCCAGCTGGCATGCATAACTTACCAGATTTGCCTATGGTCACACACAATGTGCTGCTGGGTTGATCAAGGCAGAGCTAACACACTCGCATTGGCAATGCTCCCCATTGTCAGACTGTATCATTTGGGTTTAGTATATATGTATATGAATTTTCTAAAAAAATTCTGTTCTTAATCAGTAATTAGAATTATTTGCTCTGAGACAGAATTATTTAAATTAATATATGTAATTCAGCCTCTTGGTAGAGAGTAATTGTGTTCTGTGAATTCAGCCCTAGAATTCGGGGTCCATTTACAATTAATAATAATGACAATGGTCTGTAATAAATTTTTGATTTAAATCATAAAAATATTTCTTATTTTCATTTAAACAAATTAATATTTAAAACGTAGCTATAGTAATTCTACACAGTTCTTTCTATCTTATATTTTTGCAATCATTTCTTGCGCGGACTGGCTAGAGGCGAAATTTTGTTTTTTGCAAGATGATGGAAAAATCTTTCTTGTTAACGTACCCTGTTCATATTTTTGTCTTGGTCAAATATTTTTTAATTGTTTTTAATGAATCCCAAACTTTGAAAGTTAAACACGCAATATTTTTAATCTAAGAGATATATAATTCTTTCACCATGAGGGCAAAATCACTAAATAGTAAATGTTTTGATTCATACAGGGTGTCCAGTAAATAGCACGACATACTGCAGGGGGTGATAGCTAGGGTCACTACCTATCAATACAACACAATATATGTTCAGCAAAATCTTACGGATTTACAGTTTTACTAAATTTTCCGGAAATACCGAAAACTCTACCTTGAAACAGATTTTAAGCATCTCGTAATGAAAAAATCCTTTTCTAGTACTTTTTACATCAAATTATTCGTGAATAGTTACTTTACTCATTATAAGTCTTTTTTTCATCAAAGACAAGAATGTTTTCAAGAAATACTATTTTTGTTTAAATTTGCAAACTATTTTATCACTTAAGTTTAACTTACAGTGGTCAAAAAAAATGTATGTATAGTTTTGTATAACAAACTTAAAAATAGCTTGTTTAATGGTGATTTAGAAAGATATAATACTAGTGCATTTTCATTAAAAAATACAAAAAAATGCTATTTTAGTTCCCAGAAGCTGATTTTGTTGAAAATGTAATTAACGTAATTTTGAAAAACCACTATGAGAATAAGTAATAGCTGCTCATTTACGCGAATTATTATAAAACTAGTTGTGACACGTAAATGCGACATGCACGCGTAATGACTAAAGGTTTTACCTGCTCGCCGACCGACCTGACCTGACTGGTTACTGTCTAACAAAAGAAGCGCATGTGCTATCCTCGCTCTTTTCTTGCATTGTGATTTGTGTTACTTTCAACCTTATTTGCGACACTTGTCATTATTATTACTTAAACCGTGCGCACGCATCTCTGTGTTCACAAATTATTGTTTCTACTGACGAATGTTTTGTGCCTTGCCGGACTTTGTTTGCTTTACGATTTGATTTTTATTGTGATCACTACGACGACTTGGCAACCACCTGGACTTTTGTGTTTTATAATACGGCCAACCGCAGCGTTTTTCCTGGTTATACGCAGCGAGTATGCTGAGATGCACCTTATTTACGGAGAAGCTGGCCAAAGTTCCCGAGCTGCTGCCATTCTTACAGGAAAAGGTTTCCGATAGAGACATCCACACCATGAAATGTTTACCAGAGTGCATAACCCTATGGAAGGCAGACTCCTGGTCAACGTGGCGGTGGAAGGCCTCGTTGTTGATGAAGACATTATAGTGAGCCCGATACCAAGCCGAAACTATGCTTAATTTGTATTGTATTTTATTTTAAGAACACACACTTACGCATAAGTTAGCATCTAAGATCATTAGCAACCAAAAAAATAGTTTTAGTTGTATATGTGTGCGTCCAGCTGTAAACTTTTACATGTTGTAAAAGAAAGAAAGCAGAAAGACGGGTGCGTGGAGAGGGTGTTAGAAGTTGAGCATGGTTTTGGTGACACTTGAAACGCTCGTTGTACTGTATTTTTCTTCGTTGGTTTGAGTGCGTAATATAAAATTAACCCTATTAGTGTTGCAGTCATAATACAGTTGCAGGGTGGCTCTACCAGGAAGAGTAAGCTTCAACCTCGTTCTATTGAAGCATGCACGTATATTTACGTAATTAAAAATCAAATTATTATTTAAAAAAATATGGCTGTAGGTTATATGTCTTACTTAACAGTTAACTTAACAGAAGTTAGAAGATTTAATCATGTACATAACATTTTTTTATAAAGCAACGGAGAAGAGAATTATCTGTATTATTTGTTGTCTTCGTAAATACACTCATAACAGTAAAAGAGTTGGAATGAAAGATATTAACAACGAATATATATCGTACCATTTTAATTACCGCATGTGTCGTAAAATACGCTTGTTGGCTCAAGCGATAACTGCTTGCCGTAAATATGTTGGCACCATTGAAATAATTAATTATAATTTTAAGTTTTGATTAGCCACATTGTTTGCGATGAACATTAACACTAAATATAGTTACCGTTACAGCCTATTAAAAGTCTACTACTAACATAGGCCTCCCCCATTTTTGCCTTTGAATATCATATAATACAAGTTTCTATAATGAATCAATTTATTTACAGTTGTTTCTGTAACAACACAAACGTCGAACTCTCCACAGAATACGAAAGCGACACAAACTAAATTAGCTTGTGTCAACTAGCACAAACTTGAACGACAAATAAACTATAGTGATATCTAGCCTATACCTATAAATATTTAAATGTCTTTGGCTTTTGGCTTGAATTTTTTAGTGCGCGAGCAACTCCCGATCACAGTACGATAATAATGCAAATTGTTAATAGAAATTTTAAGTGCTGATTTACGACATGCTCGGTGGTGAAGAGAAACTTCATGAGGAAACCTAGTGAAGAAGAAAATCCTAAGAAATTAAAGATTATATTATTATTAATATTTTATTAACATTTGTAAGACAAGTGAAGTCCATCTATATGCATTGAATTACGGGGAATTGCGGACTACTCCTTACTCTAATATCTGTTCAGAAATAAGAGGAGGATGTGCCCAATTGTGAGGTTATCGTTTTACAGAGTAAAAATTGTACGGTACAATACCGTTATTCATAAAAATAGAAAGCTTATTTCTAGCAGTTACCTTTAACCGTTTGTTGATGGCATGATACCCAAGTTTCTCACCAAATGCCAACTTATCTAGAAACAACTATTCACTAATAACTAACAAATGAGACTACGGCAACCAAAAATAGTGGTATTCCTATTTCAAAACGCTAGACCTAAATCTCACAGACTGTATGGAAAACAAGATTATAGGTGTAGACGAGCGCATAAACTCACTTGCCCACCGCGGTGAGTGTGGTCAAAACTTCTAAGGATGCATGCTTTGAATCCTTGCAATCTTAATCGGCTTTTATAAAAATGAGTAGTTTATAATTAGTCGCAGGCTTATGCTAGAAACTGATTTAAAATGTAAAGTACGGAGTTTGACAGCAAATGTCTAATTTCGTGAAGACTATGTCGCTGCGGCTAATGGAATTCTTCAGTTAAAAGGGCTCTTCTTAAAGCTAATTTTGAAGCAGAGAATATAAATGAACCACTTTTTTTATTACAAAAAGTGGTTCACTAAACAAACTTACTCCATCTTATTAGAAGGAGTAAGTTTATTACGTTACGTACTCAAAGTAAAAACAGCTAAAGAGTTTAATTTGTACAATATTAAACTCTTTAGCTGGTTTTACTTTGATTAATAAGCGTATCACACTAGACTTTCATAAGAGCTAACCAAAGCTTTTATTAAAAAGAAAGGATGGTTAACGTCAATTAGAAGCGGGCTTAATTGCCCAGTGGACCTACTGTTATTCTTGGCGGAGAGTCGTTATTGGACCACCACATCGTGGAATTTATGAGTATTTATTACAACTTACTATTCCACTAAATATTTTAATAGGACTTTTCTATTACATTTATGTTTACAGGTATAATTTGAAACACACTACAAATCATCCAATTAACACACAGTAAGTTTTTTTTATACGATAGGTTGACAAACGAGCACACACTCCACCTGATGGTAAGTCTACATTCCTCAATAAAGAATCAAAATGCAGATTCGTTGTCACCCGTGAGGACTAAGATGGAATGCTTCTTTTCCAGTAAAAAGGATCTCCGGTTCTCTACACTACACATATGAAACACAGCAGTGTTAAGCTGCTATTTTACGCTGGTATTCTGTGAGAGCGTGGTCCTTCCCCAGTAAAACCATTAGAATAGAATAGAATAGAATAGAATAATTTTTATTCAATATAGATTACATGTGTAATTCTTATTGAAAGTCATTTTTACTTTACCACTGGTTCGAAAAAAACCTCTGTCCTGGGAAGAACCAGCAAGAAACCCAGCAGGACTTTTTTAAAGTAAGTTTTACATTAATGGTTGTACAAACTATTTAAGTACAAAATTTATTTTAGAAACTGCTTGGTAGCGACCACCTCATTCCCAGGGTTATTATCAATCATATATTCATTTATACTATAATAACCCTTTTATACAGTTTCAACAACAAAACATTTAAACTTGGTAATAGAGATCCTGTACACTTTCCGGGACCTTGTTGTAATAGCGTATACATTGCCCCAGAATGAATTACTGACTCTATGGAGTCGAGAAACTGGTATCACTAGCTTGTGTTTGTTCCTAGTGTTTACAGAATGTATATCACTTTTTACTAAAACTACCTTTGTTTTTGTGAACATACATTAAATTTTCGTAAATATACTGAGAGGCCAAAGTTAATATATTTATTTCTTTAAATTTATCTCTAAGAGACTCTCTCGGTTTTAGGTTGTAAATAGCTCTAATGGCCCTCTTCTGTAAAACAAAATAGTTTCTGAATCAGCCGCATTTCCCCATAGCAAAATCCCATAAGACATTATGCTATAAATAACTGAAATAAACTAGTCTAGCTGTCTCGACACTAGTGAGACCTCTAATCTTTTACAGCATAGGCTGCAGAACTTAGTCTGCTTGCTAGTTTGGATATATGGGGCCCCACTGAAGCTTTGCGTCGAGGTGATGCCAAGAAAAACAGTGGATTCAACAGGGCTCAGTTCTTACCCATTTAAAAACACATTGGTACCCAGATTTTTAACATTCGTTGTTGTAAATTTAATACATTTAATTTTATTTCCGTTTAAATGTAGATTATTAACGTTAAACCAATGCACTAATTTTGATATAGCATTATTCACTTCGTCACATTTAAATGATTGACGTTTAAGTTTAAAAATCAAGGAAGTATCATCAGCAAATAATACTATATCATGATTATCCCCTACAAGGAAGGTAAGTCATTAATATATACCAGAAATAGGAATGGGCCGAGAATCAGGCCTGAGGACACCATTAGTACAGGTGATCCGGAAGAACTTTTACCATTGATAATAACTTTCTGCATTCTATTACTTAAATATGAAATAATGAGTTTAAGCGCTGTGTTCCTGACACCATAGTACTGTAGCTTCCTGATTAATGTCTCATGGTGAACACAGTTGAAGGCCTTGGAAAGGTCACAAAATATACCCAAAGCATCCTCTGAATTCTCCCATGCACAAAAATATGTTTAATAAGCTCAACTCCAGCGTCAGTTGTCGAGCGACCCTTGTAAAACCGAATTGATTTTTATATAGCAATTTATTAATATTAAAGAAACTTAAGATCTGATCTAAAATTTTTTTTTTAAATTTTACTAAATGTTGGTAGTACAGAAATCGGTCTAAAATTGGCGGGGTCTAATGTACTACCAGATTTAAATAAAGGTATGACTTTACTATGTTTCATTAAATCAGGAAACACACCAGATTCGACGCTTGTATTAAATATAGTGGCTAGATAAGGTGCTATTATATCTATTATAGATAAAATAACTTTAACGGAAATCCCCCATAAGTCTGCCGTTTTCTTAACATCAATAGTTTTAAAATATTTAACGATATCTTTTGGCAATACTCTATGGAATTTAAAAGTATTTGAACAAGCCTTTACATTTTGTTTAAGCAATGATTCGGCGACAGTAGGAGAAGAATTTAATGATTTTGTTGTCAAAAAGAACATCAGTAAAATGTTTCTCAAAAGCCATAGCAACTTCTTGATCAGATCGAGTTAAACTGTTGTTAATATTCAATTGAAAATCCGAGTTGCGCGGTTTGACCTTGCCCGTTTCACTATTTATTATTCTCCAGGTCATTTTAATTTTGTTGGATGCAGTTTTAATTTTGTTACTTAAATGTAAAGCCTTAGCTGTGTAGCACACTTTTTTAAATATTTTAGAATATGTTTTACATAATCTCTAAATATAACACTAGTATTATATGATCTTTCATTATAAAGCTCATATAACTTTCGCCTACTTTTATAAATTCCTACTGTCGCCCATTCATTAAATGATTTGCGACTGTTAAAAGAGAAAGTTTTAGAAGTAAATATTCTACTAAATTCACAAGTTATAATTTTAAATAACATACTATACAAATAATTAGCACTATTTTTAAATGAAAGTGATGGAAGTCTTTTATTATATTACTTCTAAACCTCTCCAAGCGATGGTCATTTATTGGAACAAACACAACTTCCTTATTTTCTGTTTTTGTGTATGTAAGGCAATGATACCAACTGTCCACAGTGATCTGAACTTAAATTTTGAATAATTGATTTATGCAAGGGCTTAATATCTGTAAAATATTATCTATACAGGTTGCACTAGGCCCAGCAATACGTGTTGGTTCTAAGAATAAATTAACAAGATTATACGATTTAAACAATGAGCTAAACTTAATACTAATGGAAGAAGTTTCAAGGAGATTGATGTTAAAGTCTCCACATATTACAACAGACTTGTTCTGTTTACTAAGTTTGAGCAAAACTTCTTCCACAATTCTTTCAAAATAGTCATAAGTAGCACATGGGGGTCTGTAAACACTTACAACAATGAGGTGCTCGAGCTCGACACAAGCCATTTCTACAGTTCGCTCAACAGAGAGGCTCACAATATCCTTACGTTCTTTATATAATAATGATTTATCTGCTAATATTAAGGAGCCACCACGTAAACTTTTTTCTCTATTGAAGGAACTGACCACCTGGTGATTTCTGAAATTAAACATGAAATTATAATCTTTTAGCCAATGTTCAGTAATACAAAGGATATGTATATTGTTACTATTTAAAAACAATTCAACTTCCAATTGCCCATCATGCCTTGTATATTTTGATGCACCAGGTGTAAACAATTTTTATTACTTATTTGTGGGCTGCATTCAAAATTAATGAAACTCTTATTATTGCTAGAGATTGCCTCTATTGTCGCATTTACTAATTTAAATTAGTTGGAACTGATTCCAAATTAAATGTCAAATGATTATCATGCTCAATAAAAGCAGTCTTGGTAGCCAAAACTTGGCTGAGTTAAAAGTAAATAATAAGATAGCAAATTTGCTACCAGTCTTAAATTATATTTGGATAGGTAATACCTATCTTTTGTCCAAAACTTTTTTATTAAATTATTTATGTCAATTAAATGAAATTTGTCATTATTATCACAATTACATGTCAAATTTAAATTATTGTTACATATTAAATTATTCATTTGTATATTTAAATTATGTCTTAGATTATTTTCCTGTGGCAATCCCTGTATGTAAAGCAGTGTGAACAAGACAATTTTGGTACATTTAAGTTATTAAGTTGTTCAATATATCTTAATAACTGTTTGTTGTTTACACTGCCTCTTCTACCAACAAAAATTATTATTGTACTATTTGGGCAAAATTTAGTAACTATAATTTTATTTAGGATGTCACTAAAAGATGCTCCAGGCATGCAGCAATTTGTAATTTTTTGTCCCTTTAAAGAGTTATTTAAAGTTATGCCTAGATTTTTCCCATGTCATCGCTATACACAATTATATTATTTTTGTTAATATTTGAGTTATTTTTTATTTTAATCTCCTCTGCTATGGCACTGTCATAGAGTTTTGGTGGTGGTATAATATTATCAGCACACACCGACTCTGAAGAAGCTGGTATTGAACGCTGACACTCACATTGATGTTTAACCATGAGTCAAAACGCTCCTTATTATATTTACATGTCTTTACCAGATTATCCATAGCCAGTATGTGTTCTTTTATTTCGTTTTGGGCTGATTTATATTTATTGGACACAGTTTGAAGGGAGTTAGTAAGTGATAAAATTTCTGATTTAAGGCACTCTACGTCAGTCTCATAACATTTTTTTATGTTATCCACCTCAATTGAATACAACTTAAGTTCATATATCAATGCTTGCTTTTCTTTACATAAATTAACATAATTTTTGGTATTAATCTTATTTTTTATTAATTTTTGTACTTTCCTTATGTATTTATTAACTTTTATATACTTCTTCAATTTGGTTTTGCTGCAATTAATCCTTACTGTGTTTCCTGAAGTGGAAGAGTCGTCACCAGTCAAATCTATAGTTGCAGGTTGCTGTAAAATTCTTGAAGTATTACATTGCACAAGCTCAGAGAACAGGCTTTGAGTCTGGGAGGCGTTAAGGTTATCTATATATGTTTTAAATTGTGTTATTTGCTCATTAGCCTCATTCAACTGTAACTTCAATGCAGCAATAAACCTGAGAGCTTCCTCATATTCCTTGCTGCATTGGTCAAACTCATTAACCGTTCCTGTAGCTGATCTCTTTCTTTTATAACACTTGTGTATTCTGTATGTAACTTAACCATATCACATTTCAATTGTGTGTTTTGGCAATTATGTTAACTATTTCTTTTCATTATCATCCTTTCCTTAAGCAACAGTTCACACTGCTCCTTGGACGCCTTAAGTTCTTGGAGCGCAAGCTGGAGTTGGTTCTCCATCTGGCGCGTCTTGGCGTTGCGAGTATTCATTTTACTATTTATTGTAAATAATAAAAGAAAACAAGGATCGAAAACAGAAGGAGCAGAGTAAGCCAATGTCGAGTTGTTTTTTTTTTTTTTCTATTTACAGATCTCAAATCAAATTATCGTTAAAATAATTCGAAAAGAAACCCGCAAAGAATGTAAAAATCCGAGTAATATTAATAGAATAGATCTATAATTTATAAAAGGAATGATATGAAATAAGAATTACAATGATTTTAAAATAATGTTCGTTACCTGTCACTTTTTGTTCCAACACCAAAATGTTGTTATAATATTTATGTACCGACTTTCTTAAATTTTAAATACAAAGCGGCAGTAATTATTAACTATAACATAAAATTGAGGTGGATATTATGAATTTACAATATTTAAATTATTAAAATTTATCGGGACCAATTACTTTTACAACTTATCACTAGGGTTGCCACAGCAAAAACATTCGTGCTACAACCATATTAGAACATAACATATAGCTGCAGCATGGCTCTACCAGGTATAAAATAATTATTATCAGTAATTAATGATTATTTTTTCTATAAAATAATGATGTATCTCTTATTCATTACTCATTCCTCATTACAGCCCTTCACAAGTCCACTGCTGAACATAGGCCTCCCCCACGGAATGCCACAAAGCACGGTCCCGAGCCACCTGCATCCATTGACTTCCTGCATGTCTTACCAGGTCGTCACTCCATCTAGTGGGGAGACGCCCTACACTTCGCCTGCCGGTACGAGGCTGCCACTCGAGAACCTTTCTTCCTCATCGGTTGTCGGTTCTTCGAGCTATATGGCCGGCCCATTGCCACTTCAGCTTACTAATCCTTTGGGCTATGTCGGTTACTCTGGTTCTACTGCGGATATCCTCATTTCTAAGTTTATCACGCAGAGAAACCCCGAGCATAGCCCTCTCCATAGCTCGCTGAGCGACCTTGAGCTTCCTCATCCGGCCAGCAGTGAAGGACCACGTCTCAGTTCCGTATGTCATCACTGGCAACACGCACTGGTTAAACAATTTAGTTTTGAGGGTTTGAGGTATGCCCGACGAGAAGATGAGTCGTAATCTCCCGAACGCTGCCCAGCCGAGTTGAACACGTCGATTGACCTCTCGGTCGAAGTTGGACTTACCTAGTCGGACTATTTGTCCCAGGTAAACATATCCGTCAACAACTTCGAGCTTAGTACTCCCAACAACTACCGGCATAGGTGTGACATGGACATTAAACATGATTTTGTTTTGTCCATGTTCATCTTGAGACCTATCCGTTGGGAGACACTATTGAGGTCATTGAGTATAGTGTTTAGGCCCTCCAGCGATTCTGCCATAAGGACTATATCGTCGGCAAATCGAAGGTGAGTGATGTACTCGCCATTGATGTTAATACCGTATCCTTTCCAGTCCAGTAGCTTGAAAACGTCTTCCAATGCAGCGGTGAAGAGTTTCGGGGATATTACTTCACCCTGTCTTACACCTCTCTGCAGTTGGATAGGTTTCGTACTCTGGTTCTGTACTCGGATAGCCATCGTAGCCCTACTGTACAAACACTTCAGCACCTCGATATACCGACAGTCCACTTGGCACCGCTGAAGGGACTGCAGCACCGCCCAAATTTCGACGGAATCAAAGGCTTTCTCATAGTCCACATACGCAAGGCAAAGTGGCAGATTGTACTCGTCGGTCTTCTGTACAATTTGTCGAAGGGTATGTATGTGGTCTATGGTGTTAAAGCCTTTTCGGAAACCGGCTTGTTCGGGAGGCTGGAAGTCGTCGAGTCTGCATGCGAGACGATTCGTAATGACTCTCGAAAACAGCACGTAGACGCGGCTCAGAAGGGAAATCGGTCTGTAGTTCTTCAAGAGAGCGTTGTCGCCTTTCTTGAAGAACAAGACCACCGCACTTCTGCTCCACGCCTCCGGTGTAATGCCACCATGGAGGACGGAATTAAAGAGCTTCTGAAGGACTTCAAGTACCGGTTTTCCACCCGCTTTCAGAAGCTCCGCTGTAATTCCATCCTCGCCTAGGGCCTTGCCGTTTTTAAGGTGCTGGAGAGCCATTCTAATCTCACTCAGACTGACGTCCGGGATATCATCGGAATAGTATCTCTTATTAAATAATGATTATCAGTAAATAATGATTATCAGTAATTAAATTGCAGTGTTATTATTTTGATACTAACTTATGCTTTGCTAGCGATCCGCCCGGGCTTCGCAAGGGTGATTTCTGGATCTCGACAACAGCGCCACCTACTGGGTCAAAATGTAAATCCGAACTATCTAGGGACCCATTCAAACACACACAAAAAATTCATCAAAATCTGTCATGCCGTTTTTGAGTTTTAGCGGGACTAACGGAAAGTAATTGATTTTTATATATTAATATATAATAATATGCATGTATATATTAATAATATGCATGTATTTGACATATAAACCTTCCTCTTGAAGTATTCTGTCTATTGATGAAAACGTATCATCTTAAAAGATCTAAGGGTACAGACGCCGGGAAGCGACTTTGTTTTATACTATGTAGAGATGCGCACGATAAGGACGGGTTGTCTATTTAAACTAACATTACATATAAAATAAGTTTGATTTTTGCATATTATTCTACATTTACAACCTATCAAAAGTCAACAGCTGAATAAGGACATCCCCCGTAGTTCACCTAATAGAGGGGATCTTTGTCATAGTTGCCACGCTTGGCAGGCAGGTTGGCAACCGCACATTTTTATTTTTTATTTGTTTTAAGAAAGTTGCTGCTGCCCATCTCTTGGTTTGTTTCCCTATGTCGCCTCTTACGACACCAACAGGACGATATGGGGCAGTGAATATACACCGCCACTGCACAGTGACATTTAATAAATATCTACTAATACTTTTATTTTAATTGTATTTTATTTCTTGTTGTGACCGTATTTTCCGTAAAACAATTAAATCAATAATTTTAAATGGTGGTATATCATGACGGTGTCATTAATATTTGGAGAACTTGCGTGTTATTGTAAGCTCAACCCTATTCATAATATTCTAAACGCATACTACATAATGAAATAAATTGCAATTTTACAATGATTTTATTTGTACATAAAATTTCGTTCGTTAGCGTGCAACAAATATTGCCATGATAATTATGATTAAGAGATTTTGAAGTAAGACTTCTTTATTCGCGGCTTCAGAGTAATTCAGATCTTTTTTCGGACGGAAATAACGTTTAGTAAAATCTAGAGCTCACAGACATTTTCCGCATTTATAATTACAGCGAGAGGCTATATTTTTTGTGAGTATATTAATTGGTATAAGCATATATATCAACGTAGAAAAGGATTTTTGATCTATTATGGTAAAATACTGAAAATAACTATCTATAACCATTACAATAAATAAAAAACTGCGTCAACTGTAGACCTGTACTCTCGTGTTTCTGGGACGAAATGAAAATCACTTACACAGTTGAAAGCGCCTATATATCAATTTTTTTTTCGTAAGACTAACTGTATGTATGACAGAAGGCTCCTCTTATTTCGGTAATTCGGTATACTATTTTATTAAATATTTTTGGCAAATACTATTAAAATATAAAATTAGAAAAAATATTTATTTTCTAAAAACTGTAAAATCTAATTTAACTTTTATAAAAACTAGTATAATATAATGTAAGTAATATATGTACTTAAGTCAATAGTTAGGTCCGCGGGCACGAATCTCGCACGGAACAAGTATTGGTATGGACCTACAAATAACAGTTCCGAGTCTGGATGTTCAGTCAATGTGCAAATTATGTATGTTAAATACTTTTATGATACTAAATAAATTCCAAGTGTTTTTTTTCCTATTATAATTCTGTGCTTAACACTATCCCACCTGATTGTAAGTGGTGATGGAGCCGACGATGGTAAAGCTCACTTAATTAGCTAAAAGCCTATTAACTGTTAACTTGAAGACACACATTGTATCCAGATGGAAAGACGCACGCTGGCAAATGACTCCGCTTTAATGCTGTACGCATTAGGAATGACAAAGAAAACCGTTTGGTTCGAATGCGTGATATGTCGAAAAACATGCAGAGCGTCTGTTTGCCCAATGGTGGAAGGTAGAGGGAGAAACTAAGTCATGTAATTTTTGCGCAAACTCTCCAAAATATTAAATATCTGTAAATTACATAGAGGCCGGAGATATTCTTCTATGCTTGAGTGTCATTTTTCTAAAGCAAACATGTACAATCAAAGTTTCTCCGCTTTGTTTTGTAAACAAACAAATTAATTGTAGAATGGTTCGCTACTTTTTATTTCATCGTTAGTAAAATATTTCACGGATAACTGTTATTTTATTAAATTACCAAAAATTTTTTAAGAGAAAACAGTTCTCTTGGAAAAAATGTTTTAAGAAAAAGCAAATTCTTTCCAGTTAATATCGGAGACACATATGTCAAGCAGTTGACTGTTCATGAGATTAACGGTGATGATAGAAAAGTTGTTATAAGTAACTAGGCATGCTTAAAAAACACTTACAAATATTTAAATTTAAGAAAATAAGGAGATCTCAAATCAATAAAAGAAGCTACCTACAACTATATAGTAGAGTCATAATCTATATAAATAAAATTGCAGTGTCTGTTAGTAATATCAAAATAACTGCATTTTATTGAGCTCAATTTAACCCCCATTTGCATATAATTTGTACATGAATAATCATCTGTATAATTTTTGTCTGTCTGTCTGTATATCTGTCTGTCCGGGCTAGCCTTCAAAATCGTTGAACCAATTGTAATGAAACGAACAGATAGAGAGCAATGCCAGGAGTGATCTGAGCTATATTTTATTCGAAAAACTTGAAGATTATTTCGTCGAATATAAATGAAAATAAATGAGCAATAAATGATTATGTTAAAAATCTAAATGACGCCACATTAATAGATCCAACGCAGGCGAAGCTGGGGCGGGTCTCTAGTTTAAACCTTATAGTTATTTTTCTATAGAAAATTACTAAAGTTACGCGAATATATTTAAACTTTTAAAAGTTTGCTCTATGCTATGAACGTATCTATGAGTTTATGTCGAAACGGTCATGAGTCTACAAGGCATTAAAAGCCTCGCTTATAAGGTTGCTCTTAAAAGGTAAAAAGTTGTTTCGAAATGTACTCAGTTTTCAATGACATTTTAAAAGTTCGTTTTACCAAAGTTGAAAACTTTACCCCTGCAAACATTTTCTCATTAAACAACAAAATTTAGCAATTGAGGTTGTAAGGTTTAATCCATTATAGCGATCGAAACTTTTCGGTTTAAATATAGCCACTTAATTGTGAAATTATTTTTCCTATATTATCCAATGAAGAAATTTTAATATTCAATACTTACTGCTTTTTCAACAGTTATAATAATATTAAATTATTTTAATATAGAGTAGGTATTTACAATTAAAACGTCACAACATCTCCTCAAAATATTTTTTCCTCAGATGTGCAGTTTTTGGAACGAAGTTCCTTCTTTCCACGAGCCTTTCTATAGCGCGAGCAGTGGAATAATATCCATCTCCTCACACTTTTCTTATGTTGCCATGAAAATATTATTTTAAATGACGCTTCATTTTAATAGACGCTAGTAATTCATTTATTTGTATTTGTTAATCAATAATATAATACGTTTATCAATAATAATATACTACGAAAAGAATTTCGTTCCATCCGAGTGTTCCACGACACTCACGCATGTGTTTTTTACAAAACTGAAGTAACAAACGAACTTACAGTCCACCTGATGCTAAGTGGTTCCTACAGTACAAGGACTGCAGCCCACTTAAAGCAAAGAAGGCTACAAACGTATTAAATAAAACTGTTTTTACGGATTTTATCGTGTTTAATTTTACTATTTTGATTCCCGACGTCAAAAACCCCAAAAAAAAAAACGACGAAAGCACCCGAAACGTAGGGAATCAAAATAGTAAAATTGAACGCGATAAAATGCGTAAAAATAGTTTTATTCAATGTGTAGTGTTCGCGTAAATATAAGAAATAATTATACAAACGTATTGTCACTTCTGATAAGAAAGATGAAATGCTACACAGTCTGTAATTATTCCAGTGACCTTCAGACAGAAAAAAGCGGTAGAACTACTGCTATTTGGCGGCAGAAATAGGTAAGAGGGTATCTACCCAGATTCTTAGGCAGAAAAAGAGTTCCACCACCTCAAGTTTCCCCACGATGTTTTCCTTTACTTCCAAGGGCATGGTAAACCAGCACTTCTAATCGCAATTAAAAATTCTATTGGTATCTGCGGGGATTCAATTCAGGGTACTGGCGTATACAGCAAACGCTTAGTCCCTGAGCTACTTCGGCTTTTTTGGGTTAAATTGATAGGTAAAATATGAATACAAACGTCGACATTAAACAGTTGAGTTTCACTTTTTTTATAGGATAAGGGTGACCAACGAGCACACAGTCCACCTGATGGTAAGTGGTTGCTGTGGCCTATAGACATCTACATCTATCCTCGATTACGAATCAAAATGTAGATGCGTTGTCACCCGTGAGGACTAAGATGGAATGCCTCGTTTCCAGTAAAAAGGTTCTCCGGTTCTCTACACTAACCACACGAAACACAGCAGCGTTAAGCTAGTATTTTACGCTGGTATTCTGTGAGAGCGTGGTCCTTCCCCGGTCGAGCCGCCCCAATCGTGCTACAACTATACCAGTAATATAGCTGCAGCATGGCTCTACTATGAAAAAAAATGTTTCAAAACATTCTGTACATTACGTCATCACTACTTTTTATTATTTAATTTGTCATATTTCTGTTAGAGATGACCGATGAAAGTTGTATATCTGTTATTAAATATCCGAACATGAATTTATATTTTAATGTAGATTTATATTTTGACACGGCAAACAGGGCTCGCAGTATGATTTGTTTTTGTTATATTTGAATTGAATCTTCGTAATTGTAGTCAATAAAATCTTAATAAACTATGTTTTCCGGAATTGAATATTGAATAACAGAAATTAAATACATTAACCAAAACCGCAATGCGACTGTTACAAAATTTAGGCCTCTTCGACCCTATCTTTAATGCAAGAGGTAAACGCGACAGTATTTGGCATCGCGGCTTCATAAATAATTGATATACGGACTTTCATAAACAACGTAATTAATTATTCAAGTAATGCATACAATACGAATATATTAAGTACATAGTGTACACGCTAATTCGATTTAATTTTTTTAAATATTTGCTTAAAGAATAATGAAACAAAACTTTATCATTGTAAACATGAAGTGTCCATTAAGAAATGCTATGTTTGTTCTATTTTTGAAAAGTAATTTATAGTTTATCACCGTCTTAATATGAAGAGCGTCGTTTCAAAACGCAAGTTGTCACAACTCGGAAAATTTTCAATATGCTACGGATTCGTACCTCTTAAATATACTACTTTACTACAACGAAACGCAATTGGCTTCAAATCGCTATTAATACATATAAAAAATCATGTCAAAAATGAGGTTTGTTTCAATACGAAAGTAAGACATCAACTGTGTTGTTTCAAAACGCAACCAAACTCTGAACTAACTTATTTCAAAATTATATAATAAATAATATATATGAAATTTCTTGGCGGAGTTTAAAAAAAAACTATTGCCGAGATGAAAGGAATCTTTTAAAAAAAAGAAAATGATTAAAAATACACCAAGTATTGTATTTAATATGGAGCCCACTTTTTGTGCTGATGACGATAGCAAAAATTTCAAAATTTATTAAATAGAGGCCAAAGATTTGCAAATGTCAGACTGCCTAATTCTCTGCGGTTTATAAATCGCATATCAAGCGAGAATAAAAGAGATGTGTTGAAATTATTTTAGTTAAGATAGGTGACAAATGGCTGCAACAAGAAAATTTAAATTTTACAAGATTTTGGTTGATTGTAAGGAAGTTGAATATTGTAATGATGATGAAAACGACGGAAACTGTAACTGTATGGATGAAGAATCTGAAATAAGTCAGTTGAATAAAAATAAATGTCTGATTTACCCACATCTTGTGTTCTAATACTTTTTATAAGTAGCAACATTATTATAATTTATATTTTCAAGTGAATCTTGTCCAAGATTTTGGATCAAAATGCTAGATGTCCATTAATGTTTCATTATTTTCTACCGACAATAATAAAAAACATATTTATGTTTTGATGAAATTTCTTTCAGAACATTAGTAGTAGTTATGCCAAAAACGGTATAATTGATTTTTATGAGAACTGTTTGTAATACAGGTTTTGCTTAATTACTCAAATTGTGTTTATTGGACAAGTTGCCATTTGAAACGACGCTCTTCATATGTCCTCGAAATATTTTTATTCTCAGACAGGTTGCACAATGTTCACAATGTTTTCCTTCACTTACCAATTTTTACAAAATTACCAAATTTCACCAATACTTTTTCGCCGTCGAGATCGTGCTCGACGACGAAAAAGTATTGATGAAAAAGTATTGATTGACTACGAAGGCAATCAATACTTAAACTTGCAGTTAATAATCTTATTGGTACCTGATAACAACTCAAAATAATTAAAAAAAATGGTGTAAAATAAGGCAAATCGGCTCCTATAAGGCAATCTATGGGGGAGGCTTATGTTCAGCAGGGGACTTGGATAGGTTGTAATGATAATGAATGATTGGCATATCATAAGGCCTAACTTAGGCTTACACGGTTATATACATTGATCTGTGCTCGGTTTGGTGATATACGAATAGATGAAATCATGTGTATCTGCTTCATTGTACATTTAAAATTACAGAATACTAATACTCATACAGTTTTCTGCCTCGTTGGTCTAGTGGTTGTAGTAGTGCGACTGCTGATCATGAGGTCCTGGGTTCGAATCCCGGGTCGGGTAAAAAAAAATCAATTATTGAGCTTTTTTTCATCAAGGAATTCTCAGTAGCTGCCCGGAGTCAGGAAGTTGGCGGTGTCTCACCCCCGTGCCTCGGAAAGCACGTAAAGCTGTTGGTCCTGCGCCTGATCTCTCTCCGGTCGTGTCGGTTTACCGTACCATCGGCCTATGAGAGTGAGGGAATAGAAAGTGCACCTGTGCTTGCGCATACACTTGGGCACTATAATCCTGTCCTGCGCCGATGGCTAGTCTCCATTGTGGCTGGCCGCCGTGACCGAAATTCGGTCTGGAGGACATTATTACAGTTTTCGGATAAAATAACGTAGATCACTCTTGGCATTGCTGATCTTCTGTTCTGTAAGTGAAGTTTCGGCATCATTTATGTCTTTGTAGAAGCCAGTTATTTAGATATAACAGACAGACACTCCAATTTCATTTTTATGTAGATAGATGTTAAATAAAATGATGTTTTGCAAAATTTTCAACCTTGTGCCAAACAAACTGAAGGTTGAACACATGAGAAAAGAAGTTTTGATCGATGCAATGTTCAGTTATTAAGTTTAAAGAATATTATCTTAATGAAAATTTTTCATAATTTACAATCGCCATACAAAAAATATTTATCGGAGTAAAGAAATTCTGCGTGTGATCCGTGTACCAAAATCGAGAATTGAAGTCAACTTTAAACGTTATTTTTCTCATCATCACTAGCAGCTTGGGTTTCTGCTAGAGTTTTTCCAAAAGTATTAGAATCAAAGGTCTGAAGGCAGTGTTACTCGTTCAATTTATTAATTTTCAATACTGGCGTTTTTATCATAATTTCTCACGTTAAAGTAATATTTTACGTTCACAGCAAAATAAAAAAGCGTCTATTAATTTTAACTAACAAAAACCTTTTAATGCATTAATTTCTAACTAAAACATAAATTAATCGCTATTAATTTAAGTCGCATTGCGGCTGTTCTAAAATTCAAGCCTTGACCTCATTTATAATGCAAGGAGCAGGAGACGGCGACCACACATTTTGTTTCATTGTAAAGTAATATCAATATATTAAAATTGTACAATATATAATGCTAAAGAAATAGACAATGAGGCCAAGCCGATCAGGACATCGAATTGAAGAATGTTGAATACAAGATAGTTCAATCTTCATTACAAAACATGGTTTGTTCTACGTAAGATTAATCTAGGTCTATAAGTTGTTCTAGCCGCGGCGTCACAATCTTCGCGAAATTTGGCATTTGCTGTTACTATTTCATACTTTTTTTCTTTAACCGTGTAATGATATATATCTAATTATATCTTATATGTAACAACCCTTGCGGCTATATTTTACTGCCCGGGGAGAAATAATTTACTTAATTGGCTTTTTCTTCAAATATATGTGTATTATGTTATGGTTTATACAATAAAATATAATAAAAATGTTTTTCTCATATAAATTTATATCTTATTATAACATTAGTGCTAAAAGCGAAGTGTAATAGTATCCAGTAATTTATAAAAAAATAGCGGAAAATGGCGGGAATAAACCGCCGCGATGGATGACAGTTACAGATTATCAATATTTGACACATAGCCGGGATGGATGACGAGAGGTTAATGAAACAAACTTTAGTTTAAGCCAGATAGACTGATTACCGTTACAGCCTATAAAAAGTCCGCCGATGAACTCTCTAGTTTTTGTGATGTTATTGCTGTTAGCCTTCTGGCTTTTACAACTTTATCGGATTCAGGGCCTTTTTAAAATGTAAAAAGCAAAATAACATCTAGAGATAGCAAATGGTGTACATTGTAATTATTTAAGTATTGGGCCGTTGACTGCCAGGGGATCTTTTTTTTTATAGAATAAGGGTGTCAAACGAGCACACAGTCCACCTGATGGTAAGTGGTTGCTGTGGCCCATAGACATCTACATTTACCCTCGATTAAGATTCAAATTGCAGATGCGTTGTCACCCTGAGGACTAAGATGGAATGCCTCGTATCCAGTGAAAAGGGTCTCACGTCCTCTGCGCTCACCATACGAAACACAGCAGCATTAAGCTGCTATTTTACGCTGGTATTCTGTGAGAGCGTGGTCCTTCCCCGGTCGAGCCGACCCATTCGTGCTACAACTATACTATTAATATAGCTGCAGCTGAATAGCGTGGTCGTACTCCACTACTGAACATAGGCCACCTAATAGGTTACTTCAGGAGGGGAGGGGTATTTTGCGGTTAAAGTTTAATCAGGTAGAATTTAAAGAAAGAAAGTGATTTCAAGGTAAGTCATTTGCTATCTCTAGATGTTATTTTACTGTTTACATTTTAAAAAGTAGAAGGAGGCGAAGAAATAATTTATAAGGTATAAAGTTCCATAAATATTAGTTTTATTTGGTTCTAACTTGTGAATTTATCAAATTATTTATTACTTACATAATTTATAGTGATAATGATAATACGTAATGGCATTCCGTATCGCACTAGAGTTATACAAGCAAAATGAGAAATCGCGTTTTAGCTTAACATCATCATCAC